>JAMKYM010000177.1:0-503919 GCA_026541065.1 Canavalia ensiformis | reverse complement strand
CCAGAATCGTTGAGGAAGGGATCAAGTCTGTCGGGCTAACCTCCATCAAGTTGTGCACATTAATTAAGGGATCAAACATTTTTCAAATTACACCTCCAAATTAAGTCTTAAAGTTTCTTGGAATGATGAGTAAAGTCTCCCAACACCTTCCCTAAGCATAAACGAGCTCGAACTTAGGAGCTCATTCTAGAGTCGGGGTTTTTCCAAATATTTCTTTTCCCTAAATAAAAATTTGGTGGCGACTCCTATCATCAATAAATCGACCATTTCAAAAATTTTATGAGTTCCTCATTCTCGTCGAATTGTTTTAATACGAGCACCTTCATATTAGACAAGATAGTTGCATATCAAACTATCTGACTAGGCACCATGATCAAACAAGATAACTACAAGCAAGATGGTGGTGATATTTTAGACCACTCAAGGTCCCTTCATATTAGACAAGATGGTTGCAAATCAGAAAGCATGGCTGGATAAGATGGTTGTAGACAAGACACTACTGTTAAATGCTAGACAAAAGTGTTGTCTTAAGACATTTCAAAAATAAATCCTAAGGATCTTCTAGAGAAAATAATATTTTTTATGAAAAACTTTAGGAGACCAAAGAATACAAACTAAATACCAACCATAATCAAAGAAAACTTAGTGATGAACTTGGAGAAGGCTAATCCATGATGGTGTAGAAAAGTGATATAATCATACTACTCCAATGGAGAAAAATAATGATTTAAAATTAATTATATTTACGGAGATTGAAACTCCACATCAATCATCGATGTATATGAGTAAAGCTAATATGTGACATAAAGTTTGAGAGTCCTTTAACTGTATTACACTTTAGATGTTGTTAATACTTAAGTTACCAAAGGTGAGTTAGTATATACGTGTTGGAATGAAGAAGTGATAGTGAAGTCCAGGTTTGAAGAAGAAGAGCAGGCTGACAGATTGAAGATGGTAAAGTGAACGTGATTGATTGTCATGCATCATACGCATAAAATATTGTTTTTGAAAATCATCAATATGGGAGATAATTCATAAGGCCCTTTAACTGAGGCAGCTAGGAAATCTAAGGATCAACTTAAATGGATATAGACCATAGTTTATGAGAAATGAAAATTTCTAAGCTTAAGGGGTACATGAGCTAGGTTTTATCCTCTCCAATAGCCTAGTGTTGCTCCTTATAACCGAGACTACTCTAGTCAGATTTAACCGTCTTGATAAGATTCTGAAGACTATCATTGTTAGTTGACCAATTTCAATTTCTATTTTTGATAAAAATTAATTGATAATGTGATTATGATAATGATGATTTGAGTGTTGCTGTAGTCACACTATTGTTGTGGAAATTGGATCCTGGTATCTCGTATTGTTTTTATAATATGATGATGATGATTTTGGGCTCACATGTAATTATATATTGTAAGGATGACTAACTCTAGATTAATAAGGATTACTGTAGGGCTTAGTAGACCTCATCCTAATCCTGATTCGGTCATCATAAACATGTTTGAAGAGAATGATGTATTAAATACATGCATACATTGCATATGACAATTATCTTTGTGAGTTAATTTTAATGTAGTTTTTTATAAGCATCAAAGAACTTATAGTTTTCTTGTTTGGACTTGGAGTCAGTTGGTATATGAGTTAATAAGACCCCTATGTTAGGTATGAGATTTATCAATGAATGTGTGACTTATAAAGTAAATAATGGAATGATCATGTACGTACATTGTGTACCATGATTGATGTTATGATAGTTTTTTGCGGATGTTAAGAAACCTATGTATTGCCTATGTATTAAAGTATTTATAATATCTTATTCATATTCAAATTATTACTTGAAAGAAATGTCTCACTCCCTTGCCTGTCATTTTCTTATATATAAAGCTATGTCCTAATAGATTTATGACATGGATAGTCCTATCAAGATGTAGAAATGGATGATGACTAGGAATGAAAATGAAGTCTTCTAGTAAACCTAGGATGTAGATTGTCCTTGCTAAATACAAATAGGGATGTTGACATGAAGGGGGGAGAATAGTCAATCTCCTAAGAATATGAGCAGCTATAAGAAAACGAAGTTATGGTGTGGTTGAAGAATCGGTAGTAACTAATTTATCAAGATTCAGGTTGAAGGTCTAACCTCACATTTTCAAACATAAATCTAATACTCCCACATTAATAACACCAACCTAGATTTCCTACATTCCTTATGAGTTGAAATTTTTATAGGAAGATATTATATACAATATAATCAATGACAAGTTATTATCCATGGATAAAAATTCATAAGCTATCGTTATAGTTTCCCATATTATATTAGTTAGACAAAAAAATTCTAACCTAGAACATATAACTAAATATGTAAAAGAATATAAAATAAATGAAAGAATAACTTTGATTCTTGTAAGAATAAATATGATGGAATAAATTAAATTTATTTTTAATTAAAAAACTTATCTAATAAAATTGATCTATATTTTAGATTTTTATCCGTTAATATAGTTATTAGTTTTAAATTTGATATTTTTATGTTTGTAGGTAACTGCTACATTGAGTTGGTTTTATTTTTTATCTTATCAGTTAGTTTAACTGAATTGGGTTAAGCCACAATAGGTGCATGTATAAAATCAAACTCTCATATCTTGAGTAATCAAATAATTCAATATATCGAATTCTCTTTTTGTAACATGGTATCTAGAGTATCTATCGATCCTAACATATGGCTAAGTTATCGTAAAATTCCACCACAACCGCGCGTTCCGCCAATCGATGTTTCATCATCTTCACTCATTGCTCAGAATGGAAAAAGAACTATCTTCTCCGGAATGAGCAGCGCTTAGATTGAAGCTTATCAAAAATCATCGCTCTTCTCACCGCCATATTCGTTAATCCAGATTCTCCACGCCTTTTCTTAAGATGATCGCATTGCGCACAAATCAATGAAGCTTCATCTTCGCTTCGGAACAACAAGATCAACTTCTCTTTTCTTGGTTGCTCTCTTCTTTCAATCAACCTCACTCGTGTCATTGGATGCACTCGTTCTTGGCAACTTTGGGAAGAAATTCATGAATTTTTTGCTTCGCATACGAGCAAAAGCTCGCTTTAGCTCGGAACTGTGACATCGAAAAAGTTCTCGCATCCGTTTTTTGATTATTTGCTTACATCAAATCTTTAATTGATTCTTTGATTTCTATTGGTGAACCGAGTACCTCCGCATTGACCATATCGATGCCATTCTTGATGGCTTACACGATGAATATGATGTTTTGTTACCTCATTAATACTAGACTTGATTAGGTATAGTGTTAATGAACTTGAATCATTGCTCTTCGCTTCATGAAGCTGACTTCGAGAAAAATCGATGAACTTTTCGAACATCACGATTTAGAAATCTTTCTAATACTTCAATCACTTCTTCACCTCCTCTTCTTCAACTAACAATCAATTTTACGCCCACAACCTCTACCTCCAGGTTTGATAACCCAAATTCTTCTTGGAATCGATTTTAGAGGATCTGATGCCGTGAATTATCGAGGCTTCAAATCGCTATCGAGGACGGTCATCATACATGTCTCGCTGTGCAGAATCCGGGTCTGCCACATAAGCCTGGGCGGGACGCTGCCTTGCTATCATCGTTTCCAATCGCGCTACCAACTTCCTACTATGGACCTCCCACAAATCCACTTCCTGCACATCCCTAGCAACATCCTATTCTGGTCACGAACAATCTACTCCTTATGGAATTACTCCAACAGTCCACCACAACCAAGCTCACTTCATCTACGCATGCCTTTTTAACCATGCCTCGTCCTCCCACTTCTCAAGAATGGTTCCCTGATTAGAGCAACTCACCACGTCCACCTTGCTCTATCTGCCAATCTGCGAGATAGCACCTCATTCCAAGGTCCCGAGATCAGGTGTTCACTGCTAATGGTCAAGGTTTGTCTATCACCTCCATTGGTCAATCTTATTTTTCGATCACCTATTCGATCCACCTTCTAGCTCTTAAAAAACATGTTGTTGGTTCCTCTATTACCAAGAACTTGGTTAGTGTGAGTAGATTTGCAAAGACAATAATGTCTACTTTTGAGTTTCATCCCAAATATTGTTGTGTTAAATGTCGGGACACACACATAGGATCACGGTTGAAGGGTCTTCAGGAGGTCCATGGGTTGTACAAGTTTCACCACATGCACTGTATAAGTTCTCCCATTGAACTATCACTTTGAAAATGTTGTTCCATCCGACATGTTTTCCATTCCTCTTTGATCTGTTTATTGTCTACTTCTCCATCATCCTCTCTACAATGCTTCGCTGTAACAGCCTAGGGCCTACACTCTAACTTAAGGCAGTAAAGATACAACATTGTAAAGTAGCTTTACTTTATCAAGATGACTTGGATTTTTTGTTTTGCATCGCCTAGGCAAGGCTCATCAATTTTACCCTCATCTCCTTCTATTGCCTACAATCAACCATTACCGTTTGAATTTTCAGATTTATGGACCAAATTTCCATATTATCTCTCTTTGGTTTTTCATACTATATCACTTTTATTGATGCATACACCATTTACACCTGGATTTATCTCTTTAAAGTCAAAATCATCTGTATAATATTTCAATAGTTTAAAAGAATGGTTGAAGTTCAGTTTAACTCACTAGTTAAATCCTGTACAACAGATTGGGAGAGAGTTTTTAGCCTTCCTACTCAAAAATGTCATTGACTTTGGTATCATCCATAGAATCATTTGTCCACACACACACCACCAAATGGCCTTATTGAAGAAAGCATCGGCAATAAATGGTTCCAGGTCTTACTCTTCTAGCTCATGCATCACTTCTTCAAGTTCTCGGATTATGCATTTTATCATTGTATGCATCTTATCAATTATCTTCCTTCAAGATCTATTCATGGGAAGGTGCCTAGTGAGCTTTTCTTTTTTAAGACAAAAATGAACCTGATTATCATTTTCTTCACATTGGGATTCGCATGTTGTTATCCTTTCCTAAAGCCGATAATCTCCCAAACTTTTAACTTTCACTCTCATAGTGCATTTTTCTTGGTACGAAGAAATCACAAGTGGATAAACATTTGTCTCTCTCCGGTTAATCTCCATATCTCCAAAGATGTCCTCAATGAAACTAAGTTTTCCCTATCACACCTTATTTCTTCCACATACATCCTCCCTCTTCATCCAGCATGGTTCCTCGTCACTTATTCCCACTTTTCCCTCCACCTTTGATGGAGTCACTTCACATACAAATTGTTGACAGTCCGAATGTCTGGCCCTCCTCTCTCGTCATAAGAAGAATAAACAGAATGTCTCTACACCTCTTCCATCAGCGCCTTTTGGGACACTCGGCCATTCTTCACCCAGCACCCAGCTTCACTTCATCCCTGTGCTGACAATGGTCTAAATCTCGGAATTATACCAACAAAGACTTTCCACCACTACTATGGGCCTCTATGCTTCATATGACTCCCCACCATCTTCGTAAAGCATTCTGTGAATCCCTCTCGGCTTCGGCGAAGAATGCAAAAGAGTATGCCAGCTCTTCTCAACAACAATACCTGGTCTCATTCGCTCTCACCACCTCCTCGACCATGTTGCCATTGGATGCAAATGGGTCTTCTGAGTTAAGGAAAATCCGGATGAGGGCAATCAATACCTACAAAGTCGCCATTGATTTAAGTAGTTTCAATCAAAGTTTGGTTTTGATTATCTTGAACTTCTCTGGGTTGTTAAACTTGTCACCATTCATATTCTCACACTTGCACTAACAAATCATCAGTGCATACAACAACTCAATATTAATCATTTGTTTCAATGAGCGTTGTATGAGGTATACGCCATCTAAACTCCTGGTTTCATAGTCAGATTCATCCCTTGTGTGTAAGCTAAATAACTTATTTTAAACAAGCCACAGGGCCTGGTTTGAAAGGCTACATCTACCACTTTTGCGTTTAAGTCAAGCATTGTGATCCTCTTCCTTGTCCATTCTTTCCACTCTAGCTACTATCTATATTCTGTGTATGTTGATGATATTCTAATCATCGAAATTCTCCTATTCTGCATTCGAGAAATTGATTGCTCAACTTAACTGGTTTTTTCTCTAAAAGACCTTGGCCTGATTATTATTTTTGGTGTGAAGTAAAACACCAACAATGACTTCTTCTCTTATCTTCAAACCAAATACATTCGTGACATTCTCCATCAGTGCAACAGGCCATCGTAAAGCGGATAGCCAACTCATATGACTAGCAACACCAAATTATCAAAATATGGATCAGAGATTAATCATTCCAGATAAATCGATCCATCGTTGGTGCCTTACAATATGCTACATTCATCACCATATAAAATAGTTACTGCAGTGTAAATAAAGCATGTCAATTATACTCTCAACCTCCTTCGACAATCCATTTGGAAATTAGTTAAAAGGATTCTCGAGGTTTACGAAGAATCTCTCATGGTCTTTCTCTGAATTTGCATCTCAAAATCAACTACTTATCTCGCCTTTTCGTGACACTAGGCTGACGCTGAGCTCACGATGATGCTATCTACACTTACTGGAGCGATGCATTTATCTTCAGGTGCCTGCGATCTATTTTCCGTGTGTCCACAAGCCACCCTGACTAGTGGTCGATCTGTGAAAGCGACTCCGTATGACTCGGCAGCCAGATATCATATTGTGCCCAGCACATCGAAATTTTCCTTGTGGAGTTCAATCCCCAAGTACGTGAACTTGAGGTTCCTACAACCACACCTCTACGGTCTATTGGCAGTGCCATAACCACTGCATCAGACCTTCTTGGTTCACAACCCTATTCTTCACTCTCCTTAGACTAAACATATGGAAGCTGGATCGGACTTGTACCTCGATGAGAAAAGAGACATCAACAAAGTCTCATAGTCTCCTCACGTTCCATCTCATGATCGACATAGCGACCTTCTCTACCAAAGCCTCGGGGAACTACAAGATTTCAGTCTACTTAAACTCCAAGCAGCCTCGGAGTCGCTGGGATCGGCCTAACTTCAGGCAAACCATCAAACGCGCACCTCATTTAGGGGTGATGCCACGGTTGGGATTCTCTATTGGAGTAGACGCTTTATTAGTAGTGGTGGCTGTCGAAAGTAACTTTCACATAGTTCAGGTTTTTTGTTTCTTATCTTATCGCTTGGCTGCAACTAGAATCTCTCAGTAGCTACAACTGCCAGTGCATGTTATAAACTCAAAGCTCCTGTAGATATCGGGCAATCGAGTGATTCGATCTATATCAGCTTACTCTCTTTTGTAACATTATCTAATGAAATTGGGCTCAAGAATTAATATTTACTTCTATAAAATTTATATTCATCTAAAACAGTTCTTTGGTGAAAGTTATTTAAAAATAAACAACAATTACATAATGAGTTACAAAGATTAAAACTATTAACAATGCATGAAGGAAATGCTTATATTAAAAGAGGTTGTTCGTATGCGCTAAATCGCTGTTAATACAAAAATGATTCCACACATATGTATAGTACACATAAATTTGAAAAGATGCAGTGATTTAACTAATCCTTTACAAGAATAAAAGTATTGTTAGATTAAAATTTATATCTTCATTGATAATTATTTTAAATTATATCATAAATTATAAATGTTATATTAGGTAATTATATTATCTTTATGTTATTCTATTTTTTAGGTCAATATATTTTTGGCCTCAATGTCAGAAGTTTGTTTTTACCTCTATAAATTTTTCATTCCTTATTTGCCAATCAATTTTTTCTTATAGTTTGTTAGAAATTAAACACCAAATAAATCTTTCCATTACTAAAAAAGTTTTTAATTATAAGCAAACAAGAAACTTAATTACTTAAGATACGAAAGTTGTCGTCGTAGTGATCTTCTACAATCGAAACTTACCTAGTATACATTTTTGTATTATTTAGTGTCAGAACCTGTTCTTAATAATATGAGTATATAGAAACATTTCTCTCATTAAAAAATGTTTCTATGATGATTATAAGTATTTAATAATAGGATAACAGGTTAATTGTAGGATAAAGGGAAGGTCATGCACAGTTATATGTTCCTTATGTTTGCAGCAAGTTTCAGCTCACATAATTAATGCATTTTTCCTCTTGGTTTGTATGCTCTTAACAAAGTCTCATGATGAAACCATATAGAAACAAAAACACATAAATCATGGCAATAATTTGTTTAGAAATCAAGCATTATCTTTCATGTATCACAATACATTATGTCTCCAAATGTTATCCAAACTACTTAATGAATAAACTCAATGTTTATTCTAGGTCCAAACTTTAGTGATGTTTCTCAACCAAATAATTGAATATGTCAACACAAATACCATATATAAAAAACAAAAGTAGAATTTACTAGTGTAAAACAAGGATTTAGTAACAAGTTTTTATACTGGTTATTAAATAACCGAGGTAAAAGAAAGAATGGTGACAGTTTTGTAAATATTTTTGAAGTTACTATATCGATTCTTTTATAACCGATATCAAAACGATTATTTATAACAGTTGTTGATGCAATCAGCATAGAATATGTAATATGTTAAAATTTAATTTTGTTTATCTTCCTCTTTCTTGCATCCTCCTCCTCATACAAAGCACTAAGAGCTATCGCCCCTTAAATAGCTTTCCTAGATTCAGGTCATTGAATTTCTACTCAATACCTTTACCTTTATATCGTTCTCCTTCTTGTTTTCACTTAATTCCATCGTCATCTCTCCAAGGTTAGGCTTTCACATTGCAGTTAAACTTTCTATGAGCCTTAAAATCTAAGTACTTCGTTGGAGGTTTTCTTCTTATCTTTTTCTAAATAATACTTGGTTTACATGCTAATTGGAGGTTTCTCCTTTTCCTTTCTTATTCTCAATTATCATTTTAGATCTCTTCCTTAGCGACTGCGAAAGGGATAGGGCAAAGTTATGCGCAGTTAAGATATGTCCCACGCAACTCATTTTCTTTTCTCCATTGGTTTCTAATGTTCAATTATAATGCCACCTGAATCGAAGTCCTATTTTTCTATTTATATTTATGTACACCTACTACTACCTTATTAAATATTGCACCCACTCTATAGACTCCCACCTTTGACCGTTTCTCATTACCAATTATTTCATCAACTTTGTTAATACCAAAACAAATTACAAGCAACGTCTTTTTATTGTTCATATTACTTGAAGTTTTAGGTAATATAAAATTAGTAAGTGGAGCACATTTTAAGCTAAATTTTTCTTTAGAAAAATGCCAAATTAAAGTATTTAGCTATATGATAAAGGTATCATTGAAAATAATAGGTCTTACACAACAAGTATATTGAACTTCCATGACGTTATCCAACAATAGAAATTGAGATAATAACGAATGAAATATTATGCTCATACTAATCATAGAGTGGATGTATTGAGATAATAACGAATGAAATATTATGCTCATACTAATCATAGAGTGGATGTGTTATTATATTAGAAACCTAAGCACGCAGTGTTATGTTTAACAAGCCCAAAGTTCATTGCGAGGAGCTTTGAATGGGTTTAGATTGACCAAAAAAATAGAATGGGTTCAGAGGATGTAATCAGGCTTTTTTTTATTCAAAATTTCATACAATTATATAATATGTTACCATTTCATTAATAAAAAAAAGTTTGTATTTAGCGATTATAAGTATTAAGTAATGAACTTAGAAAATAGAAAATTAACTTTAAAAAAATCAAGAAGGTGCAAGGGACATGCTCCCTTTAGATCCACCTCAATTCAAATTAACAAACAGATGAATGATAATTTGTACAATCATGCATGTGCCAAAAGGAAGAACCTGACAGCATTCTTGATTGTTTCTTTACGTTTTCTTTTAATAAAAGTACTTCCAGTCAAATAGTAAGAAAACTTAAAAAATTTAAAAATTTATAATTGCCATTTCTAAAAAAATTGAAAAATTAAAAGAAATACTAACAAATAAAACTATACCTCAAAAGTGATTTTTTTTAAAAGAAAAAGGCTAATGTGACCTTAGTATTATGTAACATTAAACAAAATAACAGCCTGGCTAAGACATATCTCCAAGGATGCGAAAGAAGATGTGATCAAAGAGAGAGAGGTTGAAGATTGTGTTTAGTTTCTCAATTTTCAGTTTTGAGTGGGTAGTTATGCGGTTGAATTCTATTTAGGTGTTGGATCTATTGATGCAGCTTGAACTTTTATGTTTCTTTTGTTGGTGATATGGAGGTTTTGGGGTTTTGTGCAATGACTTTTTGTAGAGGGTTTTAGGATGTTTCTTTTCATGTTGGATCAATTATTTTTCTTCAACCATTTGGCTTCATCATATGAAATTGCATGAGCTATAAGAACAACAATGGGAATGTGCAAGCCAATTCCCACTTTTGATTTTCTAATTGCTTTTGTTACCTCATAGCCATCCATTTTTTACATCTATTTTATTTTACAAAAATAGAAAGAATCAGAACATCAAAGCTAAAATATAGTGATTATTACCTTTTTGTAGAAAAGAATCACTTAACATATTAGGTAGTACCTACATGGACTCTTCTTATTTCTAAGGCCTGTTTATTATCTTTGTAGTCATAAAGTGCCAAGGTGATTCTACTTACCATTAAGCCTTTGTTAGCAAAGTTTACTTGACAATGTTGTTCTATGGCATTTGTAGGAGTGCTGAGATGTAGGCACAATTGCATCATTGTTCCTTGGTCTTCCTTTTTGACAACCTTGATTTCTCCATCCATCTTATTAACCTGCCATCCAAAGTAATAAAGAGATAAAATGAAAATACATACAACTCACAAGACTCATCTCATTTAAAAAGAGAAATGACACAAACAAGTGAATTTATAGACCTTGAGATAAAATCCTACTCTGATATACTAAGGTACATATTTTCTTGTTCATGTTTAGTCTAAAACAAGCAACTGATATAAGCTTCACCTATTCACATGATATAATTACATGTCGAGCTTAGTACAGAACCTTTTGACTTTCATCAATAACATGCATTATGAATAGTAATTATCCTTGACTTCACTTAAAGTTTACATATTAAGGGTCTTACTCACCAAGAACATTTTAAATCAGTAGCCTTAAAATTGTAATTTTCCTTGACTTCCCTTAAAGTAATATCTAGCAGATTTATGAAAATTTTAAGTCACTTACAGTTTAGTAATTGATGGATCAACTTGCTTAGAGCTCTCAAACACAGATTCCCGTTTACTTAGGTCAATACCTATAAACGCATCGATAAATATATATATATATCGAACACTGTACATTTACTTTTTAGCTATAACTTTAATACTTTATTAAATCCAATGTAATGGTTATTGAGTTCTGACCTTAAATACAAATTTTTCTATATCAAGATTAGACGAACATATAGATCAATCTATTTTAATTTACCATAAATTAAGTGGAATAAAATTACTAGAAAAAGCAAGAACCATAAGTATAACAGCAATGGTTGGATTAGTTTTTACAAATGAACATAATATATATAGAAAAACCCATGGAAGAATAACGATAGAGAAAAATTTTATGCCAATATTAAAAGAATTACCATTAGAACGAAAGAATATTACAATTCCAGAACAATTACAAATTGAATTAGATAAAACTATAAATTACAAATCTATAATGG
Source organism: Canavalia ensiformis (assembly GCA_026541065.1). Lineage (NCBI taxonomy): Eukaryota > Viridiplantae > Streptophyta > Magnoliopsida > Fabales > Fabaceae > Canavalia > Canavalia ensiformis. The sequence goes on along the minus strand of JAMKYM010000177.1, from coordinate 492,241 downwards.
AGCCTAAAAGAATTATTACAAATGACGAAATAGGAAAAAGAATGATAAGAGTAAACACTCCCTCGGTAAATATAAATATTAATCCAAGACGAAGTTTTGATTATAGGCCAAGAACACCTATAAGTAGATCAAGATCTTTTAGCCTGTCAGAACAACAAAATTTGTTAGCAGAAATACCTATAAATTCAAATTTAGCAGAAATTAGATCAGAAATAAACCAGGAACAAATATTAATAAAGGTAGAAATAAAGAAAAATGCTATTTGGAAAGAAATACTAGCATCAATAAATCCTGAACTACCTAAAAGCTATATTGAAGAAAATTTAACAGAAAATAATTTAGAAATAAAAGAAGAAGGTATGAAAACAACCTCAAAAATAAGATTTAATAAAAGAGATATAAAAGAGATAAAATTATGGGTAGAAGAAAATACAAATAAAGAAGTAAAAATAATAATTGGAAATGATACGCTAGAATTATTAAAACCCTATAGAATTCATAAAGATAGAATAATGATAACTATAAATTATCAAGCTATAGTAATTCCAAGGTATCAATGAGTACACAACTATTTTATGTATTGGTAAAATTTAATTATCAGAAATACAGAGCAAGAAAATATCATGCTTTAATAGATACTGGAGCAAATATAAGTGTGGCCAAATACAACGTATTACCACCAGAATTATGGAAAAAGAAACGAGAAATTTTAAAAATGGAAAGTGTAGGAAAAGAGATACATATGATAGAACAGGGGTCAAGAGATGTAAAAATTCAAATAGGAGATTACGAATTAAATATAAAAGAATTAAATTTATACAACGAATCTTCATGTGATATAATATTAGGAATAGAATTTCTAAGCCAATATTATCTAATACATTTTATAGAAAAAGCAATAATTCTAACAACACCTTGTAAACATGAAAGCTTGGGGAATTAGAATAACTAATCCCTATAGAAGAAAAGATGAAAATTTCCAAAGAAAAGAAAATAATAATGAAGTTCAATTTTTACCAAATAACAAACCAATTGAAATAAAACAAACATTGGCAGTTTTAAATATACAGACTATAATACCAAAAACTATTGAAGAAAGAATAGAAAATAATTTTAGTGAAAATCCGTTAGTACATTGGGAAAAATCTAAGCCTATGGCAAAAATTGAATTAAAAGATTATAATAAAGAAATAAATTGTAAACCTTACCCCTGGAGAGGAGAAAATAGAAAAGATTTTGAAAACACATAAATGAAATGAAAATGTATAATTTAATAAGAGAAAGTCAATCTAGTTATTCTTCACCTGCTATGATTGTTATGAATCATAATGAAGAAAAAAGAGGAAAATCCAGATGGTAATAAATTACAAAACATTAAACGATTTAGTCAAGAAAAGATAATTCTATACCAAAAATGGATTTACTGTTTAATTTAATAAAAGGAAAAAGTATATTTAGTAAATTTGATTGTAAGTCAGGATTTTACCAAATAAAACTAGAAGAAGGTAGTAAAAAATATACTGCTTTTAGTACATCAGAAGGACTTTATGAATGGAACGTCCTCCCTATGGGATTTCATAATAGTCCAAGTATATTTCAAGAATATGTATCAAAAATGCTAATTTCAATAAGAAGTTTTGCTGTAATTTATATAGATGATATATTAATATTCTCAAGTAATAAAGCTGAACATGAATATCATTTAGAACAGTTTGTAAATCTCATTGAAAAGAAAGGTTTAAATATATCACCTAAAAAAATGGAATTAAGACAAGAAAAAATAGGATTTGTAGGACAAACTATTACTCCAAATGGAATAGATTTACAAGAACATATTAGTAAAAAAGTTTTAGATTTTAAAAAACTAAAAAATAAAAAAGATTTACAATCATTTTTAGGACTAGTAAATCAAGCTAGAAATTATATTTCGCATTTATCAAAATTAACTTCTAAAATATCAAAATTAGCTGGAGAAACAACTAAATGGGAATGGAATAATGAAAATGAAGAAATAGTAGAAAAAATAAAACTTTTATGTCAAGATTTACCAAAATTAAATATTCCTGCAAATAATGAACAATGGGTAATATATACTGACGCCTCAGAAAATTATTGGGGTGCTGCTTTATATTACAAAGATAAAGAAAATAATGAATTAATAACTAGATATACAAGTGGAAAATTTAATGAATCTCAAAGTAAATATCATTCGAATTGGAAAGAATTCTTAGCTATAATAAAAGCAGTGGAAAAATTTGAGTTATTTATAGTAGGAACGAAATTTATAATAAAAACTGATAATACTCAAGTAAAAACATGGCTAAGTAAAGGAATTAAAAATCAGAAACTATCAAATAAAATGTTAATTAAATGGCAAACAGATATGTTTTATTATGATTATGAAATTGAGTTTATTAAAGGAAAAAATAACCTGGTTGTTGATTTTTTAAGCAGATGGAATCAAATAGCAGTATAACTCAGACCAGTAAAGCTCCTCAGGAGGATACAAGTAATATCAGTAATTCTTTCATGGAACAAGTTGGAATGAAATTTCAACTTATAGAATTAAACATGAATTTATGGACAAAACAAGTAACTGAAAATTTTACAAGAATATTTAATCAACTGGAAAATTTGCAATCAAGAATTGAGAAATTAGAAAGTAATAAAGAATTATTATAATTTGAAGAAAAGAAAAATTTTCAGAAATAATAAAAAATCAAGAAAAAGAAAAGGAAATAGAACAATGTTCAACATCTAAAAATACTAAAACCGACCAATTTAAAATAATAGATAGTTTTAATTATTTTAAAAAATTAATTAATAATCTAAACCAGTGCAATATAAATATCGAAACCTTAAGTTATATATCTCATTTTGCTATAAACAAAGCTGTGATTTATCCAAGAACACCCCCAAAAATCGTAAAGACATTATTCCAATATGGACTAATTCAGTCTATTTATCCCTCTACAAGCATGGAAGAAATAACTAAACAGGTTAATGTAACCAAAAGAAGCTTGTAAAAACTTATTTTGGAATTATAAAACAACACAACGTCTTTATTAGATGTTATTCCACTATTGCCCAAATAAACCCAGATAAATTTTATCACCCTATAAATTTAATCCGTTTAGGAACTACAGAAAAACCATTTGAATATGAAACAGAACTGAAAAAAATTATAAATGAAGAGGAAGACCTCCTTAGAAGCATCTCAAGGATAAGAGCACAAGATTATAATATAATTTTTCAAGAAATGGTAAGAATAATTGCAAATAGTGAGGAATCTGCATGGGTTTATTTTACAAGCCCAACAACTTTAATATATTCCTCTGGAAGAACACCAAGAAACTATAACCAATTTAATCAATTTTATGATAAAATCAAAAATAATAAAATGGAAAATCCTCCAAATACAAAAAAGAGGATTTGCCAAATTTTATCCGAATTCTCAGTTCATCAATGTAATTATTGCGAAGATAATAAAGCTGAGAAATCAGCCTTTGAAGACTTAGAGATTGAAGTGATTGACGACCTGTAAAAGAAAAGCAAGGACAGATTGAAGTGATTGACAACCTGTAAAAGAAAAGCAAGGACAAGAATCTTATCGATAATGCAGGAAAAAGAACGACAATGTAATCTGAGAATCTTATCTCGAACACTGTACATTTACTTTTTAGCTATAGCTTTAATACTTTATTAAATCCAATGTAATGTTTATTGAGTTCCGACCTCTATAAAAAGGAACTCTTCTCTCATTAATAAACACGACTACTACTCTTTAATACAAACATATTTCTCTGAAACCACTCTTCACTAGTGTTGGAGCGAGGGCGAGCGAGGGCGAGCACAGGCATTAATTGTAAGTATTTTTCAATTCATTTTAGTTATGAGTAACTAAACTCTATAAAGGGATAGAGGCGAAGTATTAATTAATTTTAAGGTTATGAGAAGTTGTTCGGTTTTATTTATATTATGATACGCCTCCAGTAGGAAACGAAGGAAGGCTGTGTTGAATATAGCTGAAGGGGAAAGGATGATCTGTTTACAAAACAGAATGTTATCTATGCATGAAAAAGGGCATAGTTTTACTTTCGTAACCCGGCTATATTTCGATCAAAAACATAATATAAATAAGGGCCTGAAGAAGAATTCGGATAAAATTTGGCAAATCCTCTTTTTTGTATTTGGAGGATTTTCCATTTTTATTTTTGATTTTATCATAAAATTGATTAAATTGGTTATAGTTTCTTATATATATAAATATGAGATAGCCATAAATATATCAAGAACATGAGAAACTAATCAATAGCCTTAAAACTAGCTTTTCTTTTGTAACAAAAGATTTGACTTACATAGAGTAAACTTAATTTAATTGTTGATCAAATTTGCAAAAAAATGAACTACCCTAGCAGAATCACCTCAGACTAGCTTTAACATATCATTTGCAATAAATTAACTAGATGTGTCAAAAACTGAGTTTTAATTACTGTGCTGATCTTTGGTGATAGGAAGCAACCCATTTGAAAAATTTGTTTTAAATTTAAACATAAAAATATTTTAGTAATTTTTTGGTTTGATAGTATAAGGGTTTGATTATGTTCTTGCACACAAATGGAACCTTTCTTGATCAACTCCTTGCATTTTTTGGTTTGGAACTTTAAATTCCCACTATGTTGAGCCCAATGATAGGATCAGTCTTTTTTATAGCTCTTTCATAAGTGAAACAATTTGAGTCTTATTGTTAAGGGTTTTCTACTGTTAGAATACATGATAGAAACAAGAGAATTAAGGAAAGACCAATCATTTCATGGAAGAAAAACTATTATCAATAATTCACGGGATTTTTTGCTACCCACATCACAAATTCACTTAATATTTCATTCTTATGGTATATTATAAGGAAAATCACTTGAATGTTTAATTATTATAGTATATTAAAAGTTATTTTATTTTTAAAATATTTTTTATCATGTTATAGTAAAATAACTTAAATATGTAACTTAATTCTTAGAGTCAAAAAAAAAAAAAAAGGAATTCAATTCCCCTGTTCTCTAGAATTCTACCGATTCTGTAAATTTATTTTTGCATGTTTGTAGCATCGACAATATACTTACATTTGTGTTTGAATAACCAATTACATAAGTTGACTCTAGACAAAATTTCATAAAATAAAATCATTTTCATCTATTAAAATATATAAATTAAAATTTTTAAAAATTAAATAATTTACTAAAAACTTAAGATATGAATAAATAAATAAATAAATTTGAAAACTAAAATACTCACACTCGTTTTTTTTAGACTGAAGTGTAACAAAATTTAATTGTAAGAAGAAAAACTAATAACTTCATCAAAATTATTAAAATATGATAGAAAAATCATAATTAAATATAAAATAAGAAATTAAAAATTTTATTAAGCTTTTATTCTAATTATATTTTTCATTGTCATTAATTAAAGTGAATGTTATTTTTAAAATTTAATATTTATAGATTAAAATGCAAAATTTATAAAATCAAAACATTTTGAACCATAAAGATTAAAGTAAAATTTTAATAAAATTAAATAATAAAATAACATATATTTACAAGTTATAGGATTAAAATAAAAATTTATGACACCAAATTTCAACTCAAACAATTTTTTGAAAAAAAAAAACAGCTCAAATATTTTTTATTATATTTTTCATTATTCCAAACACTGTTAGAAATATTAGCTAAAGATAAATTTCATCCATTATCACAACATTGTCAACACTTATTTTTTCTAAATCAACTGTTTTATTATATTTATGGTAGTTAATATTATATTTATAATTATAAATATTATAATATTTTTGTATGTAATTTTTTAATATTATTATTTTACATACCAATTTACGTTTAAGACTTCCTCTTAATAATTAAAATTATTTAATTATAAAAATAATAGAAGAAGAAGAAGAAAAAAAGGTAAAATAAGGAAGGAAGTAATTTGGATCTAAAGCTCAACCCAACAAAAAAAAAATAAGAAAGGGGCCGTTTTTTTAATAAATAAATAACCAAAGAAAAACAACATTTAGCCTAAGTGGAGGAAGAGAAAAATAAAAATATTGTTATTAGGGTAGTTATTAACCTGTTAATATAGTTAAAAAAATAGTTTTGGTTAGGTAAGGTTAAGTTAATTAGTTTCAAATCTATAAATAGAAAATAACAAATAGAGAAAGGAACTTTTGGAGGGGAGGGGGAAGGAGACTCCGGCATCAAAGAAGCTTTCACTCTTTGGCTCTCACTAGGCTAGAGGTTCAAACCTGTTTGTGTCTTCCTCGTGTTCTTCAATAGAAAAAGTGGCAATCAAAGATTTCGATATCAAAATCCTTTAGTTACGGTTAAAATCATTGTTCTTCTACATTTATAAATTTGCTTTCAATACCTACATTGTTAGGTGAGATGAAATTGTTATTTCAAGGATCCAAATTCAAGCCAAAAGTCTTGTAACATATGTTTGTACATTTTTATATAATTCTTGGTTTTATATAGTCTTGATTCAGTCAGTTACAAATCCCTAAAATTACTCATGGCTTACAAAAATTTTATACCAAATTGAAACTAGAAATCAACCACGCTAGAATAATTTGCAATATGGTTGTGAACATTCGTGCCTCCATCTCCTCTACTTCGCCAATCTCACAGTCTTAGTGAGGTCGTAACCACTGGTGGCTACCATGTGGCCACCACGAGGCCATCTATAACCTCTACATTAGCCACTCCCTTTGACCATCCAAACCATAACCGGGTACCATACTCAAAAGTCCAAACTAATGTTGGGAATAGAAGGAGGATAGATTAGGAAATTGGATAGGTGGTTTTAATGCTAAGGAAGTGCCTAACCAGACATTACCCCAGCCATCCGTTCCTCCGTCCTAGCGTTGGATTTCTTGAGCCTTTCTCATCCTCACCACCCATTCCTTGGTTTCTCTAAGGCATGATTAAGCCTCCAAAAGAAGGAAGCTCTAGACACATTGGCTTCAAAGCATCGAACCTATGGAGCCCTGTAAAGAGAGGACAAACCAAAGTAACTCGAAAGACCCCTTGCCCTCAACCTTTGAAAAGAAGATCCGGAAAATAACAATAAAAACCAAAGAGGCTTAACATATGTAGTTTGCCATATCCAAATTAATAAATGAGGTAGGTGATAAGTGTCCAGTAAGACACTTATTTGGAACATAATTCAATGTAATTTCAAGTAATTGAAGTTTAAAACACCACTAAAACATGAGAAAATGACATTAAATTGAATAACCCATGCACAATCTGGAAAATATAGTTTTAGAGCCTTTTAAGTGATAAATTCTCATGAACATGATGTATTTTAAATTCTGCAATCTGTTACAGGAGTCCGCATTGGCAATGCAACCAGACTTACGTGAAGCACATGAAGATTTGAAGGAAAAGAAGCAAACTGTTATTCGCGTCGCGTTGGACACGCGATGCTACAGACCAATATCTATAAAAAGCCCAGAACAGAACGAAAACAAGGAGTCAATCACTCTACCCACTGATCTATCTCCAGTACGCAAACGTGGGGAATAGAGTCGTCGTTCTCCCAGACGCTGGTTCTATCCTGGGTGAAGGAGGAACCCTAGGGTTGAGGACAAAGTGCAACTGCAGTGTGTCTTCATGATCATGAATTTCTCCCTCTCCCTTGTTTTCGTTCTTTATTATTATGTGTAACTAGATTTCTGTTAGGGAAGGATTAATCCTTGACTGATCCTATGTAATCCGGATACGTTATATGTATTCAAGATTGTTTTCCTTCAAACGTTGATTATTCATCTCATTACTTAATGCTTCTATAACTTGGCCACTTGTAAATTGAATCTAAATTCTTTTTCACAGTTGGGAAATTGATTTTTGAATTGGAACTGGGATTGAATAACTTAATTGTGAAGGCTTTAGGGATAGAGATTCGCGATTGTGAGATCTTTTGGATTCTTGAACGTAAGGCTCACTTCAAATTAGGAATTGCTAAGGGATTAGAATTCCTAATTTGAGTGAAGAATTGATGAGTCAAGGGATTGACCTTTAATCAATATTTGTGAATTCGATCTTCAATTACATTTTATCTTGAATACATGTAATGATTCATTGCTACATAGGGGAAGTTTTGGTGAATTCCAACCCTAACACCTTCCATACATTGATTTCTTACACATTCATATTGATTATTGAGTATTAGACAGTTTTGAACGTATTTTGAAGTGTTTTATGCATACTGGAGCAGAGTTCTAGATTTGTGATAGAATCTGTGAATCTTGTTATTTTCTGTTTTCGTTGCCTACGTGCCTCAATTCGCGTTGCCTACACGCTCCCATATTAGAGTTCAATTAGTGGACTAGTAGGAATTCAATACTTGAACCAAATCCCTGTGGAGACGATAATGTTACTCACTCTTTATTCTGTAAAACGATAAGGTGCACTTTCCTTCATACGGTTTTACACCAACAAGTTTTTGCCACCGTTGTCAGGGATTTGTTTTTCAATATTGAAGAGTACTATGAATGCCATTAGATTGAGCAATTCTGTTTGATTTTGATTCTGTTTGCATACTGATTTTTCTTTCAGTTTAATCTTGTGTATTTTTGTTTATGCGAGGTGAAGAAGAATAGGAATTGATTTTCGAACCTGAGATTGAAAAGCTCGCAAGAAGAAACCGAAAGGAAACAAGAATACGAAAAGCACAACAAGAGCAACAGAGACTGCAAGGGACCAGTGAACATAACCCTGTACATCACTCTATCATGGAGGAACACCAGCTTAACAGGAGAATTACGTTAGGAGAATACACTGTCCTAAATTCTGCAGGTTGCAACGCTAGTATTGTGAGACCACCGATTGCTGCCAACAATTTTGAAATCAAACCAGCACTACTCCATCTAGTGCAACAGGACCAGTTTGGAGGAAGTGAAGTGGAGGACCCGAACCTCCACCTTTGAAGCTTTCTCCAAATATGTGACACAATCAAGATGAATGGCGTTTTTGAAGAAGCAATCAGATTGAGACTATTCTCGTTCTCTTTAAGAGACCGTGCCAAGTATTGGTTGCAAACCTAACCAAGAGGAAGCATCACCACCTAGGAGGAATTAGTATCCAAATTCCTCATGAAGTATTTCTCACCCTATAAATACAACAAGCTGAGAGGAGAGATTTCATGCTTCAGCCAAAGGGAAGGAGAATCACTTTATGAGGCTTGGGAGCGATTCAAGGAGCTTTTGCGGAAGTGCCCACATCATGGTTTCTCCGATGTCCATCAAGTTCACATTTTTTACAATGGAGTCAAGCCAGCCACAAGACTCATCATAGATGCCTCAACAGGAGAATCTCTGAATACCAAAACTGTAGAGGAGGCCATGGAGTTGATCGAGATAATGGCTTCCAATGAATACCAATCACCAACTGATAGAAGCGTTCCCAAGAGAGGTGTGCTGGAGTTGGACACGCAAATTGCAATACTTGCTCAGACAAGCTGATCTCACAGCAGCTGGAGGCGTTGACAAAACAGTTGCAGGTCTTCAACATGGAAACCCCTCAGCAAACACTAGCCCTGAAATGTGATTTTTGTGGGGGAGAACATGAAAACGGATGCTGCGACACAGACATAACAGGAACATCCAGCCAAGAGCAAGTGCACTATATGGGCCAGCCACAAAGGCCTAAGTATCCTCCTTATTCTAACTCTTTTAATTCTAATTTCGGGAATTAGAACAACTCTAGGAGGAATGGGCAGTATGCACAACAACAGCCTACTCAACAGCAGGCAAACCAACCACAGAACAACTCTGCAGACCTAGGGAACATACTCAGCTAGTTCATGCAATCCACTCAAACATCCATCAAGAATTTGGAGAATCAAGTGGGTCAACTGTCCAAACAGCTCACGGAAAGAAATGCTAGGAGTTTTCCCAGTGACACAACAGTGAATCCCAAAGAGCAGTGCAATGCCATCACAACAAGGAGTGGAAAGATGATAGAACCGAGGCTACCCAAACTGCCAAAGACAACAGAAAACGTAGCCATACCAACAAATGATGTTGCTGATCTAGCACATCAACCATCCAAGGAGAGAACAGAAATACAATCTGAAGGAGAACCAGCAACCAATCCACAATTAGCAGCAAGGGAAGAACAGAAGATGGAATTCTATGACAGGCCAGTGAGAAAAAGAAAAAAGCAATTATTTGAGGAAGCTGTGGCCAACGGGGAAAAAGCTACGTTGGCAACGCCGAATATTCCATTTCCTTAAAGGCTAAAGAAACAACAGGAGGAGAGGAAGTTCTTTAAATTCCTCGATATATTCAGGAAACTATAGGTCAACATACCACTAGCTGAAGCGCTTGAAGAAATGCCCTTCTATGCAAAATTCATGAAGGAATTGTTGTCCAAGAAGAGAAAGCTTAAGAAGGATGAAATCGTAGCTCTTACAGAAGAGTGCAGTGCCATCATTCAAAGGTAGCTCCCTCAAAAGCTGAAAGATCAAGGATCTTTTGCAATTCCCTGCACCATTGGAAATTTGCAGATTGGCAAGGCATTATGTGACTTAGGGGCTAGTATCAACTTAATGCCTCTTTCCATAATGAAGAAACTAGAAATAGAGGAGATAAAGCTTACCATGATGTGCCTCCAACTAGCTAATAGATCAATCAAATACCCATATGGTGTGGTGGAAGACCTCCTAGTCAAGGTGGACAAATTTATATTCCCAGCTGATTTTGTGGTGTTAGACATAGAGGAAGATGCTGAAATTCCATTGATCCTAGGAAGGCCATTCCTTGCTACAGGAAGAGCACTTATTGATGTGCAGTAAGGGAAACTGATGTTGAGAGTGCAGGATGAAAAGGTAATATTCAACTTATTTGAAGCTGTGAAACACCTTGCTGAACAGCCACATTGCATGAGGATGGACGCGTTGGCAACGCTGCCAGTAACCGCGTTAGCTACGCCGCTGTCAATCCCTCTTGAAAAACAGGACAATGAGTTCATTTTTGAAGGAGTGCTCTGGCAGTCTAAAGGCCTAAACTAGGAGAGAGAAAAAGAAAGTCAAGATGTGGAGGAATGCATTGCCACACTTGAAGCTAATCCACCTATGAAGACAAGCTCACAACCCTCTGAAGGTTTGCCAAAGGAAGAAGGACGAGTAGACAACCCACATACAAAACTGAAACAACTTCCATCTTACCTTCGTTATGCATTCTTGGAGGAAAAGAACACATTTCCAATGATAGTAAGCAACTCCCTCAATGAACAAGAAGAGGAGAAACTGTTGAGAATTCTAAGAGCTCATAAGTCTGCCATTAGATGGACTATTTCAGATCTAAAAGGAATAAGTGCCTCCTTCTGCATGCACAAAATCCTAATGGAAGAAGATTTTAAACCTGTGGTCCAACCCCAAGGAAGACTCAATCCAACCATGAAAGAGGTTGTGAAGAAAGAGGTCCTCAAGCTATTGGATACAAGTATCATCTACCCAATTTCGGATAGCTCGTGGGTTAGTCCAGTGCAGGTTGTGCCTAAGAAGGGAGGAATAACAGTGATTCCTAATGAGAAGAATGAACTTATTCCTACAAGAACGGTGACTGGATGGCGTATGTGTATAGATTACAGACGACTCAATGAGTCCACCAGGAAGGGCCACTTTCCTCTTCCATTTATGGACCAAATGCTGGAAAGACTGGTTGGGCATGCCTACTACTGTTTTCTGGACGGATATTCTGGTTACAACCAGGTTGTGATGGACCCCAAGGACCAAGAGAAAACAACTTTTACTTGCCCTTATGGGATATTTGCATACCGCCGGATGCCGTTTGGGTTGTATAATGCACCTGCCACATTTCAAAGGTGCATGTTAGCCATCTTCTCTGACATGGTGGAGAACTTTATTGAAGTCTTCATGGATGACTTCTCAGTATTTGGTTCCGATTATGACAATTTCTTGAACAACCTATCCTGTGTACTAAAAAATGTGAAGAGACCAACCTAGTATTGAATTGGGAGAAATGTCACTTTATGGTACAGGAAGGTATTGTGTTGGGACACAAAGTCTCATCAAGAGGTGTGGAAGTTAATAAAGCCAAGGTTGAAGCGATTGAAAGGCTCCATCCTCTAATAAATGAGAAGGGAGTGAGAAGCTTCCTTGGACATGCCAGATTCTATAGAAGATTTATCAAGGACTTCTCCAAAATCTCCAAACCGTTGTGTGACCTCTTGATGAAGGATGTTGAATTCAGATTTGATGATGCATGTTTGAAGGTGTTCAACACACTCAAGGAACGACTTATCACAGCACCCATACTTGCAGCCCCCGATTGGAGTCTTTCATTTGAACTCATGTGTGATGCAAGTGACTTTGCTGTAGGTGCTGTGATAAGACAGCGGAAAGACAAGAAGCTACATGTCATATATTATGCTAGCAAGCTGCTGAACAGTGCACAGTTGAACTACACCACAACTGAAAAAGAGCAGCTGGCCGTTGTCTACACTTTTGACAAGTTTAGGTCATATTTAATTGGTGCCAAGGTAATTGTGTATACTGACCATGCTGCTTTGAAACATTTTCTGTCAAAATAGGAGGCAAAACCAAGGCTGATCAAGTGGATCCTACTCCTCCAAGAATTTGATTTTGAAATCCAAGACCGAAAAGGAAAAGACAATGGTGTAGTTGATCACCTGTCCAGGTTGCCTACGCAAATCATAGAAGATGAGAAGGTCTTGATCAATGAGGAATTCCCAGATGAGAAGCAGTTAGCAATCTTTGTTGCACCATGGTACGCAGACATGGAAAACTTCAAAGTTGCACAAATTATTCCAGCTGAATGGTCTTGGCAGTAGCGGAAGAAGCTGTACCATGACAACAAATTTTACCTGTGGGATGAACCCTTTCTGTACAAAAAAGGTGTAGATGGATTGCTTAGAAGGTATGTCCCACGCAAAGAGCAAAGAGACATTCTGTGGCACTGCCATAGCTCAGCATATGGAGGCCATCTCAATGGAAGAAGAACAGCAGCAAAGGTGTTGTAGAGTGGATTTTTCTAGCCTACATTATTCAAGGATGCTAAAGACTTTGTAGTTGCGTGTGATGCCTGCCAACGCAGTGGAAATGTCTCAAGGAGGGATGAAATGTCCCTCACTAACATCTTAGAGGTTAAGCTATTTGATGTGTGGGGCATAGATTCCATGGGACCATTCCCTATCTCATATTCCAATGAATACATACTGCTAGTTGTGGACTATGTGTCAAAATGGGTAGAAGCTGTCCCTACACACACATGTGATGCCAAATCTGTAATAAAATTTCTGAGGAAGCATGTATTATCCAGATTTGGTGTCCCACGCATTCTGATCAGTGATAGGGGGACACACTTCTGTAATAGGAAACTAGAAGCAGGTTTGAGCAAATATGGTGTTAGGCACAAAATTACCACAGCATATCACCCACAGAGTAATGGCCAAGCCGAGGTGTCCACCAGAGAAAAAAAGAAAATCTTGGAGAAAACTGTGAACAGTTCCAAAACAGATTGGGAAAATAGGTTAGATGACGCACTCTGGGCCTACAGAAAAACTTTCAAAACATCGATTGGTATGTCTCCTTACCAACTAGTTTTTGGGAAAGCCTACCACCTACCTGTGGAACTTGAGCATAGAGCATACTGGGCAACCAGGTTCCTCAATTTCAATGCCAACACAGCCAGAGAAAATAGATTGTTACAGTTGCATGAATTAGAGGAATTTTGCCTCAATGTCTATGAAAACGCAAAGATCTACAAGGCAAGGACCAAGAAATGGCATGGCAAACTGATCAAACACAAAGTCTTTGAACCTGGACAGCTGGTTCTGTTGTTTAATTCCAGGTTTAAACTGTTTCCAGGAAAGTTGAAGTCCAAGTGGTCAGGTTCCTTTGTTATTAAGGAAGTTTCAGATTATAGTGTCGTCACCTTTGAAGATATGCAGTCCCAAAGAAGCTTCAAAGTCAATGGTTAGCGTATCAAGCACTATCATGAAGGTGAAATCAGCAGGGAGAAGACTACATGCACCCTTCAGTCACTTGACTGAATCTCAAACTGTCAAGCTAGGGACATTAAACAAGCGTTGTAAGGGAAGCAACCCTTGAAAAACTAGTTTTTCCCTTTCATTTTAATTTAAATTGAGAAAATTATATGTAAATACTAAGTAGAATAAATAAAAGCAGTGCAGTTGACTATTCATGTAGGTCTGGAGGTCTGGAGCATGCTTGAGTACTGTCATAGGACAGTTTGTTGCTGGACAGTATAGTTACAACAAATTATTTTTGCTGTTATGGTTCGCGTAACCAACGAAGGCGATCTGCATGGCCAACGCAATGGTAATGCAGTAAAGAAGAAAAATCTGGGTTAGGAACATGGAATATCAGACCAATCTCAGCACACAAGACTCTAACAAGGATGCCCAAGGTAGAGGCTGGGTGCTGCTGGTGTGTGATGCATACTTCAGCTACCCCTATAGCTTGCAAATTGGTGGAAGAACCCAAGAACATGCTGAAGAATCCTAAGGTTCTGCAATCTGTCATAAATTGTGTACTGCAGGCAAGTTGACATGTGTGGCAAACAGAACCCAGGTTTATAAGTACTAAAATGTGATTTTGCATTCTGTTTTGATATGCGTTGACAACGCAACCGAGACCGCGTGTCCAACGCAAACTCACAGCATATGCTGACTCAAGGAGTGATCAACATAATTCAAAGTGAAGTGGTGGCTGACCAAACAGAACAGAATGACAAGTTACATTCAAATTTCCATGACTTGACACATATGTTCCACACCAAGGACCTTTGTTAACCTAACCACTTGGTGAGATCTTTCCAAATGGTTTTAAACAGTGAATTGTGCATTAGATCAATGAATGAACTCTAACTCTAACTATTGCAGTACTGTTTGAATGTTGATACATCAATTATGCAGGATTTAAAATGAATTCACATGAATTTGCATTATGCCCAGTTTCTTTGCGCAACTAACCTTTGCCCAACGACTTCGGTGAGTGGCACCACATCAAGCTATTTCACAATGAGTGTTACTTTCACTCATCTGATCACCAGAACACACTCATACACAGTTTCACCCACTGAATAAGCACAGTGCAGGGTTTTTCAACCACTAGCACTCAAATCAACAACCTTAACATCATTCCTCTTCCCTCTCCAATGAGCATCAATTGTATTAGAACTTCATTCTCCACAAAGATGGAGAGATTGCACAGTCCTTAAATGTTTAATTGCATGATGCAGAATGTAACATGATTGAATGAGAATTACTTTCTTTGCTCTATTAGGTTTGGAATAATTTGGATGCATGTTCTAGGCTTGCACAAATTGTCTGTGAGCGGTTGGACCTCAACACTTATTTCTTTTGTGTGTGTATGGTCACAAATTGAGTTCCATTTCAGAACTTTCCCTGTTTCTTAGTTGAAATCCAATATCAAATGCTTGCATAAATAGGATTAAGGCATTTCTTTGATATGCACCTACTTGACCAAATGACCCACCTTGCATTCTTGTCCATTGTTTAGCCCCTTAAGCCTTATACCCAATTCATTGTGTTTGATTAGCTCATTTCCAGCCAAGACTGTGAAAAACCATGAATATGCCTAGCCAAAGGAACTAGGAGAATGTTGCTTGTATCTGAGGTTGAGTTTTACACTAAGTTTGAAATTGCTTAAGGGCAAGCAACATTTTAAGTTTAGGGTTGCTTGAGGATAAGCAACATTTCTAAGTTTGGGGTTGCTTGAGGACAAGCAATATTTCTAAGTTTGAGGTTAAGGGTGTCAGTAGTAATGTAATTGGTTGTGGGTTCCCTAAAAAAAACAAAAAAAAAAGAAAAAAAAAGGGAATTCGGGTACCCAACTAAGGCAAAGGAACATTGAAAACAAGAACACACTTTAACATGGGGGTGATCTGCATCTCCAAACTAATGGAAAGTGAATTCTCCAACCCCCTCATAGTTTCTTTGGCTTAAATAAACCCACTTCCCAAATTCCACCTACCTTTCACCTAAGCCATCTTACAACCCATGACAAGACCTTTTGATTTATGTAAGTATGTGACTCATTGGTAGAGATAGAGAATAGGGGCAAGCCTATGATAATGGAATTTTGATTTGGTGACATAGAGAGAAACACCTAACCTAAACACTTGAGAGAAAGAGTGAAACACTTAACCTTATGAGAGTTTGCAAGTCTAGGCCATGTTTTCTTAATATCAAATTGTTGTAACCATAATATAAACATTGTTTTACTCATAATTTCATGCTATATTCTGAATCTGCAATTATCTTTCTTCTATTCCTAATGCTTGATGGAGTATCTTTGAAATTTTTTATTAATGCAAGTCGGAGTGAAATACACTTGAGAGAAAAGATATGCATGCTGTGAGTTATCCAAAATTAATTATGTTCTTGCAGTTTAATGCTCGCTTGAGGACAAGCAAGAGTTCAACTTTGGGGTTGTGATAAGTGTCCAGTAAGACACTTATTTGGAACATAATTCAATGTAATTTCAAGTAATTGAAGCTTAAAACACCACTAAAACATGAGAAAATGACATGAAACTGAATAACCCATACACAATCTGGAAAATATAGTTTTAGAGTCTTTTAAGTGATAAATTCTCATGAATCTGATGTATTTTAAATTCTGCAATCTGTTACAGGATTCCGCGTTGGCAACACAACTAGACTTACATGGAGCATATGAAGATTTGAAGGAAAAGAAGCAAATTGTTATTCCCGTCGCGTTGGACACACGACACTATAGACCAGTATCTATAAAATGCCTAGAACAGAACGAAAACAGGGCATCAATCACTCTACCCCACTGATCTATCTCCAGAATGCAAACATAGGGAATAGAGCCGCCGTTCTCCCAGACGCTGGTTCTATCCTGGGTGAAGGAGGAACCCTAGGGTTAAGGACAAAGTGCAACTGCAGCGTGTCTTCATGCTCATGAATTTCTCCCTCTCCCCTGTTTTCATTCTTATTATTGGTGTAAAATTAGATTTCTTAGGAAGGATGAATCATGACCGATCTTATGTAATCCGATATCGTTATGTATTCAAGATTGTTTTTCCTTTAAACGTTGATTATTCATCTCTTTACTTTAATGCTTCTATAACTTGTACCATAGATTTAATCAAATTCTTTTTCACAATTGTGGAAATTGGTTTTTGAATTGAACTGGGATTGAATAACATAATTGTGAAGGATTTAGATAGAGGTTCATATTGTGAGATCTTTTGAATTCTTGAACATGGAAGCTACTTTCAATTAGGAATTGCTAAGGGATTAGAATTCCTAATTTGAGTGAAGAATTGATGAGTCAAGGGATTGACCTTCAATCAATATTTGTGAATTCGATCTTCAATTACATTTTATCTTGAATACATGTAATGATTCACTGCTACATAGGGGAAGTTTTGGTGAAATCCAACCCTAACACCTTCTATACATTGATTTCTTACACATTCATATTGATTATTGAGTATTAGACAGTTTTGAAACGATTTTGAAGTGTTTTATGCATACTGGAACAGAGTTCCAGATTTGTGACAGGATCTGTGAATCTTGTTATTTTCTTTTTTCGTTGCCTACGTGCCTCAATTCGCGTTTCCTACGCGCTCCTATATTAGAGTTCAATTAGTGGACTAGTAGAAAGTTAATACTTGAACCAAATCCTTGTGGAGACGATACTGTTACTCACTCTTTACTCTGTAAAACGATAAGGTGCACTTGCCTTCATACGGTTTTACACCAAAGGCCCACTGGATTTTGGATGCCTCAGGCATAAGCTTTTAATGTTTTTTAATTAAAGGACAAGACAATGCCCGCCAAATTCTGAATGCCTCAGGCATAATTTTTTAATTAATTAAAAGAAGAGATAAGATAATTTAGCATAAATTCCATTTTTGATTCTTGGAACATGGGAAAATCCAACGAATATCCTATTAAGCTACTCATGGCATTTTTTTAAAAGGAAAGAGAGCCTATGCCATTTGGGTTTGATAGGGAGATTAAAGCCTACTTGGTCCTAGTTGGAAATAGTTTTATAAATGGACAAAAATAAAATGTATATTTTTTAAAAGAATAAAAATATCTTTTAAAAAAAAGGAAATTTAACTGAATAAACAAGTAAGGGTTAAAATCATAAAAAATAGTTAACTGTTAAATTAGGTTGTCATCCTACCTCGTCCTAATAAAGTCTCAAATTGCAAATCAACTAAAGTTTATAATGTTCCTAAATACTTTCAAACCTTTAAATCCCACATAATGACCTCTAAATATGAACGTGTAACATATCCTACTGTTTAATATTCGGAAAATCATATAATTCTTAGTGCAACCTTCATTTGCCTTAGATTTTGGGCATATGTAGATTTAGAAAAATATTTAAATATCATTATGTCAAAATTTTCAATTAACTATTATCTTCAATTTAAAATATAAAAAATATATTCTAAGTTTTTAAAGTTTTAAATCTCACACAATGAGCTCTAAATATGAACTTTGTATGATACCTTATCGTTCGGTGTTCAAAGAATCATATAAGTCTCAGTGCAGCTTTCATTGGCCTCAAACTTTGAGCATTTGTAAGTTTATAAAAATATTTAAATATCACTTATTTCAGTCTTTCAATTAAATTCTTATCTTTAATTTAAACTCCGAAAAATATGTTTTAAGATTTTAAAATGTTAAATCTCATGCAATGAGTTCTCAAACGGACGTGTAGCATACCGTGTTGTTCAGTAGTTAGAAATCATACGGGTTACAGTACAACCCTTATTTGTCTTGGACCTTGTGCACATTTGGATTTTAAGGATTTTTATTGAAATATTCAAATTACTTTCATACAGACTCTTAATGCTTCAAAAAATCTTATTTCCGAAAATCTCCAAAGATCAAGTCTTTAACAAGAACTACACAGCCTTGAGTTTCCCATTGTACCAAAGAATACATAGAAGCAGGATCAAATCCCATCAAGTTATTTTCTATAAACATATTTATTTTTATTCTATTTAAGGGATTAAATAACTTTCAAATAATAATAAAATTATACATTTAACTTAAGGATATCATTCTTTGGAACACACGAGTAGGGTGTTAACACCTTCCTTACTCATAATCGACTCATGAACCTAAAACTCTTTCTTTGTTAGAATTTTTCCAAATATTTTCCCTTTAAAATAAAATTTGGTGGCGACTCTACAGTTTTAAACTATTTCTTTCTAATTTTACAAGTTCATTTTTTCGTTGTAATTTTGGTTACGATAATTACTATATATATTTAAAATGATTCATGTTCTCTCTACACTATGTTATTGATTTTTATATATTTATTTTTAAATTTAATATCAATTAACATTAAAATAATTTCAGTAATTGTTTTAAGACTATCAAAAAAAGTTTTAAGACTTGTTCATACACAACAAAAATTCTTCCTCTTTCCTTCTTCCTGCATAATTGTTATAAGGTACTTTCCATATGTAATTTTAAAATCATCATATTTTAGTATAATTGATCGTATTTTATTTTTTCTTGGGAAGAACTTAGGATGGTATAATATTAAATTATCTTTTTATGAAAAAAATTTCTTACTTTTGATTATCTATTTTGATAATAACAGATTAAGAAACGAATACTTTTTGCAAACAACATCATCAAGCTTCAAAGGAACTTATGCTAGGAGCAAGACGTAAGTATATATTAAGAGCTTTAAATAGATAAATTTTTCTTGTTTGATCTTTTGATTTCTTTTGTATTGATAATTAGCGTAATTATGCATATCTCAATTATCTAGCTCTTTTAAATTTAAGTTTCTTTCCTTTTGAATTCAAATTTGAGTGTAACCTTAGTTTGCCATTTGAGATTTAATATAGTGAGTTTATTACTCAGCGGGTGAAGTACTCATTGTATTAAATCTTGAATTGTTCAAGTTGGAGAGTTTGAGGAAAAGTATTTTTATTTATTTGTTAATAATTCTTATAAAATCTTGTATATTGTACTTTATGAAATTTCAATGTAGTTCATTTTGTATTGTATCTGAGTGTATGCTTGATCTTGGTAAATGACACCACAATCAGGTTGTGTACTTGGGGACTAATGCAAAATCTTGCTGAAATTTTACGAAGTATGATATTCAAGATTTATGGAGTAATCGTAAACAAATGAATAAAAAACTTTCTTCTCGAATAGGATAGGACCTACCAATAGAAAGGATGTTGAATTATAATTGTGAGGACCTACCAATAATGGTATCCTAATTCATGTATTATATGATTCTCGTATAATATGGATCATAGTTGGGTAAATGGGTTGGTGTAAAACCATATGAAGGCAAGTGCACCTTATCGTTTTACAGAGTAAAGAGTGAGTAAGAGTATCGTCTCCATAGGGATTTGATTCAAGTATTGAATTCCTACTAATCCACTAATTGAACTCACTTGTGGGAGTGCGTAGGCAACGCAAACAGAGAATGACAATATTCACAGATTTTGTCACTGGGCTGGGATTATGTTCCTGTGTGTTTAAAACTAATCAAAACAAACTCAAGTGTTTAATACTCAATAACTGCTTCGAATGTGAAAGAAATCAAATTATGGGGGGTGTTAGAGTTGGATTTCACCAAGACTTCCCTATGTAATAAGTGGCTCATTACGTGTATTCAAGATAAAAGGTAATTGAAGATTGAATTCACAATTATTAATTGAAGATGAATCCCTTGACTCATCAATTCTTCACTCAAATTTGGAATCCTAATCCCTTAGTAATTCCTAATTTGAAGTGAGCCTTAAGTTCAAGAATTCAAACGATCTCACAATCGCGAATCTCTATCCCTAGAGCCTTCACAATTATGGTATTCATCCCAGTTCCAATTTTAAAACCAATTTCCCAATTGCGAAGAAAAATTTCGATTCAATCTATAAGTGGCCAAGTTATAGAAGCATTAAGTAAAGAGATGAATAATCAATATAAATGAAAGACAATCTTGAATACATATACTGAATCCGGGCTACATAGGTTCAACAATGGATTCCTCATTCCTTAATAGAATTCTAGTTACACAAAATGATAAAGAAAGAAACAAAGGAGAAGGATAAAGTCATGAGCATGAAGACACGCTACAGTTTCTCTTCGTCCTCAAACCTAGGGTTCCTTCTTCACCCAGAACAGAACTCGCGTCTAGAAAGGTGGCGGCTTTGTTCTCTCCATTTCAATTCTGGAGATAGATGGATTGGTGATTAATGGATACTAGATGATACCCTGTTTTCATTATGTTCTGGGTTTTTATAGTTGCTGTTCTGTTGGGTCGTGTGTCCAACGCGGCTGTGTTTGCGTTGCCAACGCGATGCGAATAACATAATGCTTTTATTCTTTCAAATCTTCATGTGTTCCACGTAAGTCTGGTTCCATTGCCAACGTGGCACCCTGTAACAAATTTCAAGGGTTGCCTCCCTTCAAGCGCTTGTTTAATGTCTCTAGCTTGACATTTTGAGTTTCAGTCTATTGATTGAAGGGTGCAAGTGGTCTTTTCCGTGCTAATTTCACCTCCATGATAATGGTTGACACGCTGACCATTGACTTTCGAGATTCTTTGGGACTGCATATTTTCAAGGGTGATAGCACCATAATCTGAAACTTCTTTAATCACAAAAGGACCTGACCACTTGGACCTTAGCTTTCCTAGAAACAGTTTGAACTGGAGTTGAACAAGCAGAACCAGCTGTCCCGATTCAAACACTCTATGCCTGATCAGCTTGTCATGCCATTGCTTGGTCTTTGCCTTATAAATCTTTGCATTTTCATAGGCGTTGAGGCAGAATTCCTCTAGTTCATGCAGTTGGAATAGTCTTTCCTCTCTGGCTGCGTTGGCATCGAAATTGAGAAATCTAGTTGCCCAGTCTGCTTTGTGCTCAAGCTCAACAGGCAGGTGGCATACTTTCCCAAAAACCAGTTGGTATGGAGACATACCAATTGGTGTTTTGAAAGCTGTTCCGTAAGCCTATAGTGTGTCGTCCAGCCTATTAGCCCAATCTGTCCTAGAGCTGTTCATAACCTTCTCCAGGATCTTCTTTATTTCCTTGTTGGATACCTCAGCTTGGTTGTTACTTTGTGGGTGATAAGCTATGGTAACTTTGCCTAACGCCATATTTGCTCAGAACTGCCTCCAGCTGCTTATTACAGAAGTGAGATCCCCCATCACTGATGAGAATGCGTGGGACATCAAACCTGGACAGAATGTTCTTCTTTAGGAATTTTATTACAAATTTGGCATCACATGTGTGTGTGGGGACTGCTTCTACCCATTTCGAAACATAATCTACAGCTAGCAGCATATACTTATTAGAGTATGAGATAGGGAATAGTCCCACGAAATCCATGCCCCATACATCAAATAGCTCTACTTCTAAGATGTTAGTGAGGGACATTTCATCTCTCCTTGAGACATTTCTGCTGCGTTGGCAAGCATCACACATAACCACAAAATCCTTAGCATCCTTGAATAATGTAGGCCAGAAGAATCCATTTTGTAGCACCTTGGCTATTATCCTTCTTCCATTGAAATGGCCTCCATAGGCTGAGCTATGGCAGTGCCACAGAATATTTATTTATTCTTTTCATGGGATACACCTTCTGAGCAATCCATCCACACCCCTTTTGTACAAGAATGGCTTATCCCACAGGTAGAACTTGCTGTCATGATACAACTTTTTTCACTGCTGCCAAGACTATTCAGCTGGGATAATGCATGCAGCTTTGAAATTTGCTATATCTGCGTACCATGGTGCAACAACAATGACTAACAGCTTCTCATCTGGGAACTCCTTTTTAATTATAACTTTCTCATCCTCTATGGTTTCAATAGGCAGCCTTGAAAGGTCATCGGCTACACCATTGTCTTTTCCTTTTCTGTCTTAAATTTCAAAATCAAATTCTTGGAGGAGTAGAATCCACCTGATCAGCCTTGGTTTTGCCTCCTTTTTTGACAACAAATGTCTCAAAGCAGCATGGTCAGTGTAAACAATTACCTTGGTACTAATCAAATATGACCAGAACTTATCAAAAGCGTAGACAACGGCTAGCAACTCTTTTTTAGTTGTTGTGTAGTTCAACTGTGCACTGTTCAACACTTTGCTAGCATAGTATATGACATGTAATTTCTTATCCTTTCCCTGTCCTAGCACTGCACCTACAACAAAGTCACTTGCATCATACATGAGTTCAAATGGAAGACTCCAATCTGGGGCTGCAAGTATAGGTGCTGTGATAAGCCGTTCCTTGAGTGTGTTGAACGCCTTCAAACATGCATCATCAAATATGAACTCAGCATCCTTCATCAAGAGGTCACACAAAGGTTTAGATATTTTAGAGAAGTCCTTGATGAATTTCCTGTAGAATCCAACGTGCCCAAGGAAACTTCTCACTCCTTTCTCATTGACCAGAGAAGGAAGTCTCTCAATGGCTTCAACCTTGGCTTTATCTACTTCTACACCTCTTGATGAAACCTTGTGTCCTAACACAATACTTTCCTGTACCATAAAGTGGCATTTCTCCCAATTGAGTACTAGGTTGGTCTCTTCACACCTTTTCAACACACAAGAGAGATTGTCCAAGCAGTTGTTGTAATCTGAACCAAAGACTGAGAAGTCATCCATGAAGACCTCAATAAAATCCTCTACCATATCAGAGAAGATGGCTAGCATGTACCTTTGAAACGTGGCAGGTGCATTGCATAGGCCAAAGGGCATCCGGTGATATGCAAATATCCTATAAGGACAAGTAAAAGCTATTTTCTCTTGGTCCTTGGGGTCCACCACAATCTGGTTGTAACCAGAATATCCATCTAGAAAGCAGTAGTAGGCATGCCTAGCTAGTCTTTCCAGCATCTAGTCCATAAACGGTAGAGGAAAGTGGTCTTTCCTAGTGGACTCATTAAGTCTTCTATAATCTATGCACATATGCCATCCAGTCACTATCCTTGTAGGAATAAGTTCATTCTTCTCATTAGGGATCACTGTTATCCCTCCTTTCTTAGGTACAACCTGAACTGGGCTGACCCAAGAGCTATTTGAGATTGGGTAGATGATACCTGCATCCAATAGCTTGAGGATGTCCTTCTTCACAACCTCTTTCATGGTTGGATTGAGTCTTCTTTGGGGATGCACTACAGGTTTGAAATCTTCCTCCATCAGGATGTTGTGCATGCAAAAGAAAGGACTTATTCCTTTTAAATTTAAAATAGTCCATCCAATGGCAGATTGGTGAGCTCTTAGAATCCTCAACAGTTTCTCCTCTTCTTCTTCATTGAGGGAATTTCTCACAATCATTGGGAATGTTTTCTTTGGCCCCAAAAATGCATAACAGAGGTGAGATGGAAGCTGTTTCAGTTCTGTCTGTGGGCTGTCTACTCTTTCTTCTCCCTTTGGCAAGCCTTCAAAGGGTTGTGAGCTTGTCCTCATAGGAGGATTAGCTTCAAGTGTGGCTATGCATTCCTCCACTTCTTTGCTTTCTTTTTCTCTCCCTTGGTTTAGGCCTTTAGAATGCTAGAGTACTCCTTCAAGAATGAAGTCACTATCCTATTTTTGAATAGGGGTTGACAGTGGTGTGGCCAACGCATCCATTCTCATGCAGTGTGGCTGTTCAGCAGGATGTTTCATAGCTTCAAAAACATTAAATGTTACCTTTTCATCCTGCACTCTCAGCATCAGTTGCCCTTGCTGCATATTAATAAGTGCTCATCTTGTAGTAAGGAATGGTCTTCCTAGGATCAATGGTATTTCAGCATCCTCTTCCATGTCCAAAACCACAAAATTAGCTGGGAATATGAATCTGTCCACCTTGACAAGGAGGTCTTCCACCACACCATATGGATATTTGATTGACCTGTTAGCCAGCTGGAGGGCACATCATAGTAGGTTTCACCTCCTCTATTTCTAATCTCTTCATTATGGAAAGAGGCATCAAGTTGATACTAGCTCCTAAATCGCATAATGCTTTTCCAATCTGCAAATTGCCAATGGTGCAGGGAATTGCAAAAGATCCTGGATCCTTCAGCTTCTGAGGGAGTTTCCTTTGAATGATGGCATTGCACTCTTCCGTGAGAGCTACGGTTTCATCCCCCTTCAGTTTTCTCATTTTGGACAACAACTCCTTCATGAACTTCACGTAGGATGGCATTTCTTCCAACGCTTCAGCCAATGGGATGTTAATCTGTAGTTTCCTGAATATGTCTAGGACTTTTGAGAATTTCCTCTCCTCTTGTTGTTTTTTCAGTCTCTGGAAATGGGATGTTTTGCGTTGCCAACGAGAATTTTCCCTGTTGGCAACGACTTCCTTGATCAGTTGCTTCTTAATTTTTCTTACTGGCCTTTCAGTGAATTCCTTCCTCTGATCCTCCTTGGCTGGTGGTGGTGGGCTTTCTGCTAAATCTCCCTCCGGTTGCATTTTTGCTTCATCCTTGGATGGTTGTTCTACTGGATCAGCAGCACGATCTACTTGTATGGCTATGTTATCTGTTGTCTTTTGTGATTTTGGTGGCCTCGGCTCTATCAACTTTCCACTCCTCGTTGTGGTAGCATTGCATTGCTCCTTGGGATTCACTGTTGTGTCACTGGGAAAGCTCCCAACGTTCCTTTCTGTGAGTTGTTTGGACAATTGGCCCACTTGATTCTCCAGATTCTCGATGGATGCTTGGATGGATTTCATGAACTGCCTGAGTATGTTTCCCAGATCTACAGAGTTTTCCTGTGGTTGATCTACCTGTTGCTGAGAAGGTTGTTGTTGCGCATATTGCCCATTCCTCCTAGGGTTGTTCTGATTCCTAAAATTAGGATTATAAGAGTTAGAGAAAGGAGGATACTTAGGCCGTTGTGGTTGGCCCATATAGTGCACTTGCTCTTGGTTGAGTGTTCCTGTTACGTCTGTGTCACAGCATCCATTCTCATGTTCTCCCCCACAGAAATCACATTTTAGGGCTTGTACTTGCTGAGGGGTTTCCACGTTGAAGACCTGCAATTGTTTTGTCAAAGCCTCCAGCTGCTGTGAGATCAACTTGTTTTGAGCAAGTATTGCAGTTTGCGTGTCCAACTCCAGCACACCTCTCTTGGGCATGCTTCTGTCATTCAGTGATTGGTATTCGTTTGAAGCCATTATCTCAATCAGCTCCATGGCCTCCTCTGCAGTTTTGGTATTTAGAGATCCTCTGGTTGAGGCATCGATAATGAGTCTTGTGGCTGGCTTAACTCCGTTGTAAAAATATGAACTTGGTGAACATCAGAGAAGCCATGGTGTGGACACTTTCATAAAAACTCCTTGAACCGCTCCCAAGTCTCATAGAGCGACTCTCCTTCCTTTTGGCGAAAACAAGAAATCTCTCCTCTCAGCTTGTTGTATTTAGAGGGCGTGAAGTACTTCATGAGGAATTTGGATACCAATTCCTCCCAGGTGGTAATGCTCCCTCTTGGTTGGGTTTGCAGTAAATACTTGGCACGGTCTCTTAAAGGGAAAGGGAATACTCTCAATGTGATTGCTTCTTCAGAAACGCCATTCATCTTGATTGTGTCACATATTTGGAGAATGCTTGAAAGGTGGAGGTTCGGATCCTCCACTTCATTACCCCTAAACTAGTCCTGCTGTACTAGATGGAGAAGTGTTGGTTTGATTTCGAAACTGTTGGCAGCGATTGGTGGTCTCACGATACTGGCGCTGCAACTTGCAAAATTTGGGACAGTGTATTCTCTTAGTGTGATTCTCCTGTTAAGCTGGTGTTCCTCCATGATGGAGTAGTGTACAAGGTTCTCTTCTCTGGTCCCTTGCAGTCTCTGTTGCTCCTGCTGAGCTTTTTGTATTCTTGCTTCCTTCCAGTTTCTTCTTGCTAGCTTTTCAATTTCGGGTTCGAAAGTCAACTCCTGATCTTCTTCACCTCGCATAAACAAAATTAAATAAGATTAAAACCGAAGGAGAATTCAGTATGCAAACAAAGTCAGAAAATCAAACAAAATTGCTCAATCTAGTAGCATTCATCGTACTCATCAATATTAAAAAATAAATCCCCGGCAACAGCGCCAAAAACTTGTTAGTGTAAAACCGTATGAAGGAAAGTGCACCTTATCGTTTTACAGAGTAAATAGTGAGTAAGAGTATCGTCTCCACAGGGATTTAGTTCAAGTATTGAATTCCTACTAGTCCACTAATTGAACTCAGTTATGGGAATGTGTAGGCAACGCAAACAGAGAATGACAATATTCACAGATTTTGTCACTGGGCTGGAATTATGTTCAGTGTGTTTAAAACTAATCAAAACAAACTCAGAACTGTTTAATACTCAATAACTGCTTTGAATGTAAAAGAAATCAAATTATGGAAGGTGTTAGAGTTGGATTTCACCAAGACTTCCCCTATGTAATAGTGGCTCATTATGTGTATTCAAGATAAAAGGTAATTGAAGATCGAATTCACAATTATTAATTGAAGATGAATCCCTTGACTCATCAATTCTTCACTCAAATTAGGAATCCTAATCCCTTAGTAATTCCTAATTTGAAGTGAGCCTTAAGTTCAAAAATTCAAACGATCTCACAATTGCGAATCTCTATCCCTAGAGCCTTCATAATTATGGTATTCATCCCAGTTCCAATTTTAAAACCAATTTACCAATTGCGAAGAAAAATTTTGATTCAATCTATAAGTGGCCAAGTTATAGAAGCATTAAGTAAAGAGATGAATAATCAATATAAATGAAAGACAATCTTGAATACATATACTGAATCCGGGCTACATAGGTTCAGCAATGGATTCCTCATTCCTTAATAGAATTCTAGTTACACAAAATGATAAAGAAAGAAACAGAGGAGAAGGATAAAGTCATGAGCAAGAAGACACGCTACAGTTGCTCTTCGTCCTCAACCCTAAGGTTCCTTCTTCACCCAGAACAGAATTCACGTCTGGAAAGGCAGCGGCTCTGTTATCTGCGTTTCAATTCTAGAGATAGATGGATTGGTGATTAATGGATACTGGATGATACCCTGTTTTCATTCTGTTATGGGTTTTTATAGTGGCTGTTCTGTTGCGTCGCATGTCCAACGCGATTGTGCTTGTGTTGCCAACGCGATGCAAATAACATAATGCTTTTATTTTTTCAAATCTTCATGTGCTCCATGTAAGTCCGGTTGCATTGCCAACACGACAGCCTGTAACAGATTGCAGAAACTAAAGTACATCATATTTATGAGAATTTATTGCCTAAAAGGCTTTAAAACTGCATTTTTCATATTGTGTATGGGTTACTCAGTTTTATGTCATTTTCTCATGTTTTAATGGTGTTTCATGCTTCAATTTCTTGCAATCAAGTCAAGTTATGTTCCAAATAAGTGTCTTATTGGACACTTATCAAAATGCTAAACACCCAAGTCATGAGTATGAGAACAGGATGAAAGGTTTTTTGAAATTTGCATGGATAAATCTTCCTAATATTAATAGAAGGTTTTACTATCCTTGTATTAATTTTCTGAATGAAAAACGATTAAACATTGATGAAGTAAGAGAACATATTTTTTATGATGAATTTTGAAAAAGTTACACAAGATGGACATGGCATTGTGAAATATTAGATATGCCAAGTGTATCCTAAACAGTAGAGGTTGATGTAGATATGGAAGATTGACTAAAGCACATGATCCATGATATGGGACATAAGGCATTTCAAGGTGCAAATATGTATGGTAACTTAGGCAATGATGTAAAGAAACCTTTATATCTAGGATGCCTTAAGTTTACATCATTATTAGCAGTATTAAAATTGTTCAATTTGAAGGCAAGAAATGAATAGAGTGATAAAAACTTTACCGAATTTCTTGAGTTATTAAAATATATGCTTCATGAAGATAATACATTAGCAATGCATAACTATGATGCAAAGAAGGTACTAAGTTCGATGGGTATGGAGTACAAGAAAATACATATTTTCCCTAATGATTTCATGTTATACAGAAAAAATTTTAAAGGGTTGCATAAATGTGCGTTATGTTAGGTATCACGATATAAGGTGAAGAATGATGATTCTAATTATGATGAGAGCACAAAGAGGCCTCCAACAAAAGTGTTATGATATCTTCCAATAATTCCAAGGTTGAAACGATTGTTTAGTAATAGAAATGATGTAAAGAACCTTAGATAACATATAGATGAAAGGCAAAAGGATGGAAAATTTGTCATCCGGCTTATGGTTTGCAATGGAAGATAATTAATAAATTGTTTCCAAATTTTAGCAATGATCCAAGAAATCTAAGGCTTGGACTTGCAATAGATAGAAGGAGTCCATATGGTAATTTAAGCAGTAAGCATAGTATGGCTTGTTCTTTTAGTAATTTACAACCTCCCTTCTCAATTATGCATGAAACACAAATACATTATGTTTTCTATGTTGATTTCAGGCCAACAACAGTCGTGAAATGACATAGATGTTTATTTGGCTCTATTAATTGAAGACTTAAGATTGATATGGGAAGAAGGGGTGAATGGGTTTGATGGGTATAACATTCCAATTTTCTATGATGAACTTTCTAAGCCACAAATAATCCCTAGAGTGAAATCAAGTAGAATTAGGAATAAAAAACAAAGAAATTAGGAAGTTTAGTGCAAATAATGAAAATGCCCTGGACTTGGGCAACCCAAATAATGAACCAAAGAAATGTAAAACTTAAATAAAAGGCATAATAAATGTTTAAAGAACATCAAGGATGACCAAAAGTAGTGAGAAAAGTTTAGAAAACCAAGAAGGGACGGGAACAACCTCAAAAACCCTGAAAATACCCAAAACACTCCTAAGAGCTCTGCTTTCTGCACAGAGCTTGTCAGGTCCTAGAAAAATATAAAATGGCCTTACATTAAAATGGGAATGAACCAAAAGGTGTTATAATTGTAAGAGGAATAATTTAGAAATTTTTTTGGCAATGTTGAGAAAAATTATGAAAACGCCTCTAGAAGGTTGGGAGGGCAAGAAAGTATAAAAACAAGCCAAGAGTGGGCTCCACAACGGGCTACACTAAAAATCAGCATGTGGAAGACTTGGTGGTGACTCACCAAGTCAAGTCAACTCAAGTCAACCATAAAAGACAAAAATAATTAATATTAATATTTCTTTAACCTTGGTTAAGACTAATTAACTTTGATTAATTAAAAGTTTACCATGTTTTAGGCTAAGTTAAACATAATTAGAAGTAAAATAAGCCTAATTAACACTAATCAAAGTCTAAAAGAATGGTTCCTTGAATTTTAAATTATTTTGAAAAATAGAAAAATTCATGCAAAATTATCAAAATAACCCTATGAGTAAAATTAATCCAAACATGTCCTAGACTTTGACTAAATCCCCTAAACAACCTTTGGACCTTATTTGCTTCAATTTTTACAGAGAAAAACACTTAGCCAACTCTCCAAAATCTCTTCAAATCTATCTAAGTCCAAAAAGAACCCTAATCCTACACCTTAAGCCTTAGTCTCCAACTTTGAGATTTAAGCTAAAACAAGGTCTTAAACACTAAGTCCTACCATTTCCACTTAGAGAACCTTGTGGACCAGCAAAAATGGGGACAAGGAGTAACCACCACAGCCCCACCAGCACTACACAAAGTCATCATCAAGTAGGATCTTTCTACTTGTCTCTTTTAAGCTTTAAACTTTCTTTTTATTATTTGTTTTCTTTTGTGGATTCTATCTCTAAAATTCATGCATCTCCTTTTATTTTAACTTATGAGGGCTAAAAATTATATTTGAACCATTCAAATTCAACTCCACCATTTTTTGGTGATTTTTGAAAAGAAAAATGAAGTTTGGTTGGTTTAAAGTGCTTCTAAGTAACTTAGAAGAAATTTAACTGATGAAAATTATTTTTAAACCCATTTTAATGCTTTGATCAGGTTTGAGAAATCATGAACAAAGTTTTTGAAGTGGTCTTGGTGGGAGAAGTATGGATCTTAGAGTAGGTCTTAAAGATCTACACTTTTGTTGTTGGAAAAAAATGGTATGTTGCATGTTTTTAAGCTTAAAGTTTGAAAGTGGTGATTTTTCTTCTTATGGTGGATATGTGTATGATTCTATCCAGATATAAACCATGAACTTGTATGTTAAAAAGTGAAAGAAAAATTAAGGTTAAGTCCCACAAGCTTGCTATGGGCATACATTTAAAATTTACTAAGCAAAAGTTGGAATTTTGAACCCAAAAATGGCATAAATTTTGTATGACACCCAAGACTCATTTTGAATATAACCTAAGCTCTAGACTTTGGAATAAATAGGTATGGACCAAGGGCATAAGGTTCTACAACTGCACAAGACAAAATAACCAAGGTTGGGTGAGAAGAAAATTTGGAAAATGACCTTGGCAACCGAGAGAGGCATTCGACCATGCTACCATAAGCAAGGATAAAATTTGTTAAAATTTTTATAAGCAACATAAACTATGTAATTAGGTTCTAAATTAGGTAAATCAACATTTGGATAAAGTTAATTGGAGAAAAAATTGTTCAAAGTGCACTAGAAGGCACTCGCCCACCCTAGTATAATTCTAAGGAAAAATGTTTCAAAAAGTTGGTTAATGATGTATTAAGAAATTTATTTGATAAATGGACTAGTTAAAGTTATAAGCAACACCTAAAAGTGACCAATTTCAAAATAACCAACAAATGTAAATTAAGGTGAAATCCATAGTTAGTATTTGGTCTAAATCTCAAAGAAGCCTAAAATTGGTAACTTGAATTGAACCATGACTTAGATAAAGATGGAAAGTGCACTAGAAGGCACTCGCCCACCCTAGTATAATTCTAAGGAAAAATGTTTCAAAAAGTTGGTTAATGATGTATTAAGAAATTTATTTGATAAATGGACTAGTTAAAGTTATAAGCAACACCTAAAAGTGACCAATTTCATAATAACCAACAAATGTAAATTAAGGTGAAATCCATAGTTAGTATTTGGTCTAAATCTCAAAGAAGCCTAAAATTGGTAACTTGAATTGAACCATGACTTAGATAAAGATGGAAAGTAAATTCAGCCAAGACACTTATTGGTAGAAAAAATACCTAAAAATCCTCTTGACTTGGTCAAACTTGAAGTTAAAACTTCAACCACAAGAATTGGTCAACCTAAGTCAATGACGGTTAAGAATAGAAACCCTAAAGCCTTAGACGTGGCATTCGGTCACTATGTAGTTAATTAACCTAATAGAAGTTTTTATTCCTAACTTGGTTTAATTAAGGATCCTTAGCATGCAAACATAATGGATTAAAAGTGTGAGAAAGCCTTAAGATAGGTAAAGGGTCCATTCAGCCACTTTAGGTGAATGGATCTAGGGTTGAAAATGTGGTACCCTAAATTTAAGGAGTAGCATCTGGCCACCATGGAATTAATTAACCAAAAAGGAGTTTTAATTCTTAACTAGGTTCAATCAAGGATCCTAGGCATGTAAGTATAAGGTATTAAAAGTCTAAGAAGGTTATGACATAAGCTAAGGGACCATTTGGCCACTTAGAAATAAATGGATCTAGAAGAAAATTTAATTCTTAACTAGCATGAACCAAACATCCTTGGACTATAAGTAGAAGGAATTACAAAGGTTAAGGATTCATTAGACCTAATCACTAAGGTAGTAAGAAGGAACTCAAAAAGTTATCATAAATCAAGCCTAAGCCTAAGTATGGATAAGGTAGGTGGTTAGAAATTAAAACATGAAGTTGGGAGATAGGTTAAGCCATTTGACCATGACTTACAAAGATGAAAAGGGAGTTTTAAAAATTCCTAAGTTAGATAGCAATTAATGAGTTAGTCTTTAATTGACAAAAATCAACTCAAAAGATAAGAGAAAATAAACTAGAAGGTCTTAAAAACCTAGGGTTCACAGTTGGCCACTCTAGGTTAAATAAGAATAAAAGAGCTTGAAATCTCGGTTTAGGTAACTTAAGAAGCCTTATAATAAAAAATGAAGAATTAAAAACTTAAAAGAAGCTTGGAAAACACATAGACGACCATTCAACCATATGTACGTAAAATGTCCTAAACAAGTTAAAAACTTGTAAACACTTAACATTGAACTTAGTATAAGTAAGACATACATAAGACTTGAACAATTGAAGAGCGCAAAGGATAAAAACTTAAAAGAGTGCCATTCGACCACGTAGAGTAAAATTCTAAGTTGTAAAAATATCATGAAACTAATGTGACTTTGAGAAAAGGAAAGGTTGAGGAGAAACTTAGAAGGTTCAGAGAATTAAGTCCTTTGAGTGATTCAACATCAAAGTATAAAGTGATAAATAAGGTGGATATGTACTTGAAACATGCAATGACGTTCTATGATTTACGAGTCAATTAGTAATGCTTTCATGGATGCACACTATTTATGTATGCTGTATTTATGTATGCTGAAATGTTGAGTGCTTTTAATTAAGGAAGAATGATGTTATGTATAAGAATTATTTATGTTTGATGGTGAGATAAAAGCTAAGATCTATATTTGCATATCATACTGGCTGGAAATTTGGTTGAGCATGCATAATTATCTGGAAGCCATTAAAAGGAACCTAAAAATGTTAAGGGATCACTAAAGCAAACTTATGTGAAAAATTAAGCTACTCTCTTGCGTGCCTTGGGCACACTAGTTCCAGAGGGCACCTAGAGCTCTACTGAAGAGGAGGCAAAGGGGTTGAACTAGTAGACATTAGATTCTCCAAAAGCCCTTCTATAGTGAAGACAACAGGTTCTTCACACCTTATAAGGTGGTGAAGACCACCTAGAAATTAACTCATATCCTTAATAGTAAGAGGTGAGAATAGGGTCATTAAGAAGATATTATTTGATAATTTTAATGCATGTCTATGTCTAAATATTTTTTCCAAAGTTGTGGGATCGAATCCATAATTTTCTCAAATTGTGGAATAGAGAAATGACAGAAATAAAGTCTAAGACATAGAATAATATGTGTGTCAAATAACATCTTCATTGGGATCCCAGGCTTATGTAGTTTAGACAGATATGTGCATAGACAATAACCTATTTTCATATAAAAATAACTCACTTTAGTAAGATATTTCTAAAGGATTAAAAGCAATTTTATATGCATGAAATGATTTCTCCAGTAAACTTAAGTGGCTGGGATAAAAATGATGACATAAAAATAGAGTAGGAGACCTACTAAGAAACTTGGTTTCTTATTCCTTCTTTCCACTTTCTTCTCATAGGATGAAAATGTCCTTCACAATGGTAGTGGTGTTTGTCTCCATTAGCAATGTCGGTTGGTCTACAAACTTGCACGGTCTATTAATAATGGCACAAGCCAATGTCCAAATCTATTTCTTATTAGGTCATCTCTTTGCCACTGAAGTTGTGTATGAACTTTAACACTACTAAATTCGCAACTCCCTTAGAAGCGTTCCATCCCCAATGTAGTGTTTCCGCCCCCACCTAGCTACCGGAGACAATAGACAACCACAGCTATAGATTCCTCTTCCTCTGAAGGGGAAATCGATCCACAAACCCCAACCCACTATCACAGCGTGTGTCACATTTGGTCCTCGCAGGGAAGCTATCAGTATCCGATGTTCTACCCTTTCCAAGCCTATCAAGAAATGCCAGACGGAACATTTATGTCATTAGATCCGAGCATATAGATGGAGCGATTCCACCGTTAGTCTAGTAGAGGTTTGCGGGTCTCCTAGTTTTCTCAAGGAACTAGAAGAGTTTGATTGTCATGTCAATAATGTATATGTTTGTAAATATGTTGATGTAAGCATCCTAAATATTAGTAAGAAATAATATGCTATGTATATTTGATATATGTATAATAGTGTGCAGTAGAAATGTATGTAAACAAGGAATGTAAATTAGGGCTTGTAATAAATTGTATGTAAGGCGTTTGTGCCTAAGACTTATGAGATATGTTAATGGATTGTATAATTATGTAATGTTATGTGTCATATATTCAAGCTATGTCCAGATGTTTACTGCAAAATAAAAAAAGCAAATGAAACAACATAAGCACTATGAATCCTAAACACTTTGTATGTGCGCAAGAACGTTTAGTATTTTATTTACTGTCATGCACGTTAAATCGACAAGGCTCACAATTTATAACAAATAGTTTTAAGAAAAATTATTGTATTTTCCTTACAAGTATTTTTTAAAAAAGTTTTGCATAATGAGATAAAAAAATTAATAATGGAACCAAATGATAACTTGAGCGTAAAATTGGTATTTATAATTAGGGTGTTATAATGGGTATGGTAATGAATATTTCAATATACGTGCCATGATCTTTTGTACTATTAATAACTTTACAACATACAAAAATTTGTGTGGATATACGACTGAAGGGCATAAAGCATGTCGTACATCTGAAGATGGCACAAGTTACCATCAGTTACATCATGGAAAGAAGACAGCTTACCATGGTCATCGAAGACTTTCTAGACATAATCATTCATATCGTAGATTAAAAAAAAGCTTTTAACAGATTGTCAAAAAATGGAGTTTCTCCAACGGCCTTAACTAAACAAAAAGTTTATGAATGTGTGAAAAATATCAATGTTATTTTTGGAAAGACTCAAAAGAAGGCAACTGAGAAAAACATATGGAAGAAAAGATCAATATTTTTTATCCTCCATACTTGGCGCAATCTTGATGTGAGACATTGTATTAATGTGATATTTATGGAAAAAAAATGTATGTGATAGTGTTATTGGTACACTCCTCAATATACAAGGAAAAACAAATGATGGTGTAAATTCTCGACTAAATTTGGTTCAAATGGGTATACGACAGGAGTTAGCACTATAATCTATAGGTAAGTGAACATATTTTCCCTCAACATGTTATACATTATCAAAAAAAGAGAAATTAAGTTTTTGTGAATGCCTACATGGGGTTAAGGTGTCACAAGATTATTCTTCAAATGTCCAAAAG
The DNA here is from genome assembly GCA_026541065.1 of Canavalia ensiformis. Lineage (NCBI taxonomy): Eukaryota > Viridiplantae > Streptophyta > Magnoliopsida > Fabales > Fabaceae > Canavalia > Canavalia ensiformis. The sequence continues at coordinate 456,234 of JAMKYM010000177.1, read as the reverse complement.
TTTGTCTCCATGATAGATCTAAAGTTAGTTAGCTTAAAGTCTCATGACTTTCATGTCTTGATGCAATAGCTACTCCTAGTGGTTATTCATTACATTTTACTTAAAAAAGTTAGACATGCAATAAATAGGTTGTGCTTCTTTTCAATGCTATATGTAGCAAAGTCATTGACCCTGTGAAATTGGATGAGTTGGAAAATGAAGCTATTATTATCTTGTGCCAACTGGAGATGTATTTTCCTCCATTTTTTGACATTATGGTTCACTTGATTGTTCATATAGTGAGGAAGATCAGGTTATGTGGTCCATTTTATTTACGGTGGATGTATTCAATTGAATGATACATGAAAATATTAAAAGAGTATGTCAAGAATCCACCATCCAGATGCATTTATGCTTGAAAGATACATTGTAGAAGAGGCTATTGAATTTTGTACAAAGTACTTATTAGAGATAGAATACATAGGACTTCCTAAGTCTTGTTGAGGGAAGATATGGAGGTAAGGGTACACAAGGTATAACTATTAAAAGCATAGGACGAGAGGAAGTCCTTCAAGCACATCTATATATTTTGAATAATACCTATGAAGTTCAACTTATTTATGTACTCATAAAATTATTATCAAGGAAGAAAATGTTTGGATGAATGAAAAGTAGTTGTTCAATGAGCATAACAAGACTTTCTTGACTTGGTTTAACAATACTATTAAGAAGGATGACAATGCTTCTAATACATTAAAATGGCTAGCAAATGGCCCTATCTTTAATGTCATAAGTTGGAGTGGATATGATATCAATAATTTTCCTTTTATACAAAGTCTTAAGATCAGAAGGGTACTATACAAAATAGTGGGGTTATAGTGGTAGTTAAGTCCATGCACTTTTCTAATTCCAAAGATAAAAATCCTATTATGGCATCCATATGTGGAGTCATTGAAGATATTTAGGAGATAGATTACACTATGTTTAGAGTATCCGTTTTCAAATGCAAATGGGTTTATAGTAACATTGGGTTACAAGTTAATCAATTAAGGTTTACATTGGTTGACCTTTATAAAATAGCTTATATGGATAACCTTTTTATCATGGCCTCCCAAGCAAAACAAGTGTTTTATGTCAAAGATCCTTCCAACAAAAGATAAACTATTTATCTTTAAAGTATTGAATTTATCTATATCTTTATCATTTACTAATTAATTTGTGTTATATAGCTTACTTATGACGTGCCAAATACTAGCTTGCTAAAGAGAAAATGGCTTTCATTTACAGGTGAACGTTGGAGGAGCTTCAAGACACATCTAACTAGTAAATATATATATAAGCCATTAAAGGATATGTCTCCTTATGATGAGTATCAGTTCCTTAATAATGATACGTGACAAAGATTTGTTCAGAATCGAAGAGATCTTGTCTTCCTTGTATGTATATTCACATATGTGTATATATTTTTCTTTGACTTTATCAAAATGTTTTATTTTTTAATTAATTTGATTTATTATAACATGAGAAAATAAAAAAGGCTCAGGAAATTGCTACAAATTGCTACTACCTCCATAGACTATCCTGTGGAGGTTATGAGTTTCTTAAAGAAAGACTTATGTTGCAGAAGTTAAAAGAACGTGAAGAATCATGTAAAGCAAATCCATCTACATTTCTTTCTCGACCAACTCCACCCACATACCATAAGAAATGGAAAAGAGTACGATAAAAGCCTTTAAGAGAGTATACATCCAAGTAATCTCACATTATTGCTGAGAAAATTATAAGAAAATATGAAATTAAGTAATGTTTTATTAATTGTACTTTAAAAGTATACATTAGTGTATGGTGATTTATATTTTATAGGATTCTTTGGCTTAACAAAGCTTACAGGGGACCTTTGTTCCTATTGGACGAGAAGATATTGTTAGTATTGCTATTGGCTAACTAGAGCATCCAGGTCATGTTCGTGCTACTAGACAAGGTGTAGGCACATAACAATTTTATGTATCGTCTTCCACTCAACATGGTCCCAAAGAAGGACTTGTGTCAAGAAATGAGTTGGAAGCCATTAGACAAGACATGAGGCTAGAATTGAAGCATGATTTTCGAGAGGAGCTTAGATAGAAACTCATATAAGAGTTCAAACAAGAGCTTAGATAGGAGTTGGCATCTTTAGGACTTTCCCAAATACATACACAAGATCACCTTTCCTCTTCTCCTTGACGCGTGAGCACAAATAGAAGTTTTGATGTGATTGAGGAAGATATACCAAGAGGAAAGGATCTTCTTACTGCTTTAGATGATTATAAGTTATACATTAATGATGCATATCTTTTGGTATCTATTGGAAAAGTCTATAACTTGGGTTCAACCATCCATCACAACTAAATTGATGATAATAATGTTAGGGTGGTGGTTGAACAATTTGAAGATACAAATGCTCCTGTTGTTGTGCCTATTAACAAGGTTGGTGTAATGGGGCAAGCCCCCAATCATTTTCTTTTATGGCCAAAAAGACTTATGCAGCAGATTCAACCTAAGGTATTAAATTTTCACAAATGTATGCCTTTCGTGTGTTAAATTTTATTTTATACATCATGTTTACTAATTTTGTACATGTTTCTTAGGGGATTAATGTTGGTGCTAAAAAAGATGTTCTGACCAACAAAAGGAATCCGAGGTTGATCTACTTGCTTGTTTGTGCATAGTTGCTATTAGGTTAGACAACCAACCTTTGCAATTGACTTTGGATGCCAATGTCATTGGCAAGCCTACCTCCATTCCCTTTTATATTACTAAGAAGGATATTTTGGATCTCGCTGGGGGTAATGATTTGCTCTGTGTATCGGTATTACAATTATAGTTGATGTAAGTATATTTTTAAACCTTGTATCAATTAAGTATGTATCAAATTCTTAAAATTAGCATTTATTAAAAAATTTAGGTACTTACATCGCATCTGCATCCAAAGAGGGAACTTGAACTTGTACAGATTCCTTGACCTAGTTCATATCCAAAGAACGGGGAACAAGATAGCAGAGATAAAGAGTTAGCTTTAGAATAGGCTAGAGGATGAAAAAGAATGTTACATGACACTTTACTTTCATTCGTAAGTCAAAACTTGCAAGTTATTTTAAATTATATTTGTGATTTTGGCTAATTGTTATTCAAATTTTGTAGAGCTTATTAGTAATTAATAATTATTTTCCCAAATAGATATTATTATCTTTCCATGCTTTACTTGGAACAAACTGAAAAAAGACAAAAGATATTATTGATTTGTAAGTTTTTTTATCATTTATTGTATTTCAATTCATTGCCTTTGTTCTTATATATTAAGCCTTATTTGATTTGGTTCTTATTTTATTATATATACTTTTTTTTTATAGAGCAATGAATGTCTGTCATCTGCTAAAAGTAGGCATTCCGCAAGTATAAAAAAGTCCATATGGATGTTTCCATGTGTAAGTACATTAATATTTAAAATAATTTATTTATTTGTTACATTTTTTATTAAATTACTCACCAAGTGTAGTTGTTTTGTGTTCTTTTATAGTGTCAAAAACAAACTAGGGGTATCGAGTGCGGATATTATGTCATGAAACATATGTTTAACATTGTCTCAGCATCCATTACTGATTTATGGGTTAAGGTAATTACAATTTTTAAAATGTTATTACATTAATTGTCTCACTTTAATTCCCATGATCATTTTTCGATTCAATTATATTTTTAAAGATTTAGAAATCCACATCCTTTTTCTTAAAAGGAAATTGATTATGTGAGAGAACATTGGGCAAAATACTTGTTGGAGGCAGCTAACTTGTAATTTGCAATCTTAAACTATTTGTAATATCACTTTCATAGACATGTGTAGTATCTAATGTTGATTGGTAATTACTTCTTTGAGTAACTGGTGTGGAATATTCAGTTTGTTTTAAAAGTTTATCAAGGTTTATGGTGTCTGCTTTTTTAATTTTCTAGTGGAGCACAAAAAATAAATTTTGAATTTAAAAAAAAAACTACTTTTTACATCGGTTGAAACATTAACCGCTTTAGAAAGTTAACTTTTTACACTGGTTCGTACTTAATCACTATATAAAGTTAAATTTCTACATCGGTTCATAACTTAACCGTTGTAGAACATTAATTTTTTACAGCGGTTGATTTATGAACCAATGTAAAAGGTTAACTGTCTACAGTGGTCAAAGGATGAACCGATGTAGAAGCTTGACTTTCTACAATGGTATATTTTAGAATCGGTGCAAAATGTTAACTTTTTACAGTGGTTGTTCAACTGATGTAAAAAGTCACCACTTTCTATAATGACTGTATCTATAACATTACGAATAATCGATGTAAATTTTTTTCCCACTAGTAATTCCCTTAATATTTGTTTTAATAACAAAATTTACAAAGTGGGACCAAGTCACATAGTGACTACATGATCCTTAAAGTTGTATGGTGATATGCTCTTAGTTAAAGGATCAATTAACATCAACTTGGTGTTAATATATTTAATGATCACTTTCTTATCTTGAACATGTTCCCTTATGGTTAAGTACTTAATGTTGATATGCCTCTTTTGACTTCCGCTTTTATTATTCCCAGCCATAAACACTAGAGTTGAATTATCATAATATATCCTTAATGGCCTAGAAATCAAATCCATAAGTTTAAGCCCAAAAATAAAAAATCATTGTCCATGTGAAGAAGCTTCAAAACGATGAATTTAGCTTCAATAGTGGAAGTAGCAATTAGAGTTTTCTTAGCACTTTTAAAAAATATGGCCCTTTCGACTAACATGAAAATGTAACAGAATGTTAATTTTATGAATCAACGTAGCAAGCAAAGTTAGAATCGAAAATCCAATCACTTCCCAATTGTTTGAGTGTCTATATATAAGCATGTAATCCTTCATCCTTTGAAGGTAACTCATTGCTTTCTTAATAGTTCTCTAGTGATCAATACATGGATTTCTTTGATATCTTCCTAACATTCTCATAACAAATGCAATATCAGGCCTTGTACAAACCAAAGCAAAAATTAGGCTTCTAACAACATAAGTATATGAAATGTTTTTTATTTGTTCTTACTTAAGGTCATTGATTAAATTAAATCTGTCACCTTTCATCATAAGCACCACACTTGGTGAACAATCCTTCAAAAAAAATATTTTAAGACTTTATTAATATATATTTCTTGAGATAGACTAAAAATACATTGATGTCTATCACGATTGATTTTAATGCCAACAACATAAGATGCATCATCCATATCTTTCATATTAAAATTTTAAAAAAAATTATTTCACCTTATGCAACATACATGTATCGTTTGTTACAAGAAAATGTCATCAATATATAGAATAAGGAAACAAATTTTCCCCCTACTAACCTTTTGGTATATACATTGATCCATAATATTCTCAAGAAAATCAAACAAAAATATAACATAATTGAAACTTAAATACCATTGATAGGATGTTTGTTTGAGCTCATATATGGACTTTTTTTAGCTTGCATACTAAGTGCTCACCACATTAGAGGAGAATCCTTCAAGTTGTTTGATGTAACTTTGTCCTCTCCATTACTATTGTGAAAAGTTGTTTTTATCTTTATTTCTTGCATAAGAAAATTTTCTTATAAACAAGACTACAAATCTCTATGTAGTCAATTCCTTCTTGTTGAGTGAATCATTTCATAAAAACTCCAGATTTATACCTTTCTATGGTATCAATGAGTATCTTTTGGCTTTATAGATCTATTTACACCTAATGACTTTTACATCTTCAGGAAACAAGAGAAGATCTCAAACATTGTTGCTCCTCATGGAGTTCATCTCATCATTCATAACATTATAGCACAAGTTTGACTCATTGCAACTCATAACTTAGGAAAAAAGATTCAGGATCATTCTCAGCTCCAACATGATATTCACATGCTTGTAGATATACTGCATAGTCATCTAGAATGACTAATTTCTTTGTCCAAGTAAATCTTTGTATTATTATTATTATTATTATTATTATTATTATTATTATTATTATTATTATTATTATTATTATTATTATTATTATTATTATTATTATTATTATTATTATTATTATTATTATTATCATTATTATTACTTGTAGTCCACCTAGTCATTTTAAAGATTTTCTTTGGAACTTTTGCTGGAAGTCATCAAAATGGTGCAACATTCAATAAGAAGAGAAGGATTCTCTCCCATTCCTAATGTTAAATGGGAAGAAATTGGTCAGCTGGATCATTAAGGCAGGAGTTTGAAGACTATATTGTAGGGCGTATAAAATTTCCAGAAGATTATGAGGTATTTTCTAAATACTGCACTTTTTTGTCAATTTAAATTGACTCTTACATAAGTCAATTTAAACAAAAATAAAATTTCATTCATTCGAGTTGACTTATATAATTTTGTGATCCTATCTGTTGTATAGCCTCATCATTAGGTAGAGTTTTTCTTTTTCTATTATTAAACTAAATAACAAAGATGTAATAAAAGGTTAGTTGTAGTTATAATAAAAAAGTGATGGAAGGCTTGGAGTTTGAAAAAAATATCAAGATTATTTGTTAGCACCCTAATTTATGGCCAAGTAGAGGAAAACATATAGGTGAGAAAAAAATTGTATGAAGCCTAAAGTTAGAAGAGAGACAATTTGTTGAGGGGAGGAATATGTAGGGTTTAGAGGGAGAAAGTGTTCTGAGGTATGAAATTTTTATGGTATTGTGGAGAACTATATTTGAGGTTTTAGACTGGAACATAACTATTCTCTCAACTAGGGACAATTGTACTAAGAAGGCTAGACCTTTTAGTTATTTGTATCTTGATGTTACTGTAACTACCTAGTTTCAACCATAATAATCCCTAACTTTTGTTTTTCTTTTCACACATTCTCCATTGATGTTTTATTCACTTGGATATATATAATTGTAGAGAATTGAATTGGAGAGGAGATTGATGTAGTACACAATATGTCTTTGATCAATAATTTGGTATTTGTATCGCTAATTCTCTTGCTCCTATATTTTAATAATTTTTTTGTTCTTATTCCAAAAGTTGATCAATTGATTTTTGTCTTCACCCTTTGTTAAAAATTGAGATAAGTTGTACATGATAAGATGATCCCTAGTTATTATTGGATTTATCCATTTGAGGGATTTGGGCTGAGTCTTGAAATTAGATTTTTGCTATATAGACCTCCAGGCTACGGTAATACAATGTGCCAGACCTGTTACCAATGTAGCAGGATCTAACTTTGTAACACCCACAATTTCTCTACCCAATTTAGTGATTGAGAAATTAATAATTACGAAAATTTTCCCAAAATTTCTAAGAAAATTAGAGATTTTTTAAAAAATAGTGAAAATATCCTTACATTAGGATGACACAAATAAATGTGCAGGAAACCAAAAAAAAGTTAAAATACATTGTAAAGGTCTAGAACCTATCCATGATGTTTAGGAAGTCATAAGAAAAGAATAAAAATAAATATAAAACGAAAACACCATAAAAAATTCCCAAAATGCCTAAAATATCCTTAGGAGGCTTTGTCTTCTATAAGGGCTAAATTGTTCTTGAAAAGATATAAAATGACATAAGAATAATTTGATAAAAAATCAATAATTATTAGAAACATTAAAGGATCAATTTGGGAACTTTCTGGAAAGTTCTTAGAAAATTACCAAAATGCCCCTAGAAGGCTGATAGGGAAGAAAGTGCGAAGTAGAAGCCAGGATGTGGGGCCCACCCATTAAGCATGAATTCGACGTATGGAAAATGAGGTGGTGACTCACCCCATGAGTCATCACTTCATTAATGTCATATAGGATAAAAGTATTAATGTCCTAAAGGATAATTCCTTACACTTACATTTACATTTAAATTAAGAAATGGAAATTACATATAAATGGACCAAAATGCGCTTAAGTGAGAATTTAATTCCCACATGCCCTAGGTGGCTGAATTTGCTTAGAAACACAAAAGGGGGATCATTTGCTCCATTAACAATCTTCTAAACGCTTATGCAAGCTCTCTAAACTCACCCAAAACTTTAACTACTCTCAAAACACCAAAATCTACACGAAGCTTAAACTTCCATATCTTTGAAGTTTAAGTTAAAATAAAACAAACCAATCAAACCCCACCACTATCACTAGGAGATCTTGTGTGGACCACCAAGGAGGAAAGAGACCAACTTCAAAGACCCACCAAAAATTCATAAAAGTTTTCAACAGGTAGGATCTTTACCATATATTTCTCTAAGATTTTAATCTTGTATTTATGATTGGATTTACTTCTCTTTTTGGTGGATCTATCTTTAAGTCCTATGGATCCATTTTGCTTGAGTTTTTTGGAGCTCAAAACTTTCCTTTATGGTTAAAAATGAGTATCATCAAGCTTTTAGTGAATTTTTGAAGTTAATGGGAAGTTTTGATGGATTAAAGTACTTCTAGTAACCTTTGGAGTAATTTAATCAGTTAAAATTTCTTTAAAATGATTTTAATGATTTAGGGAAGATTTGAGAGTTTTTGTGAAAAATTTTGAATTTCTCAAAGTAAGGGATGAATAGATTTTGGAGTAGATCTACACTTGTTTATCTTGAAAAAAAAAATGCTTTCTTTAAGGTCCTTGTGTTCAAATTTGTAAGTTTATTTATATCCTTTCTTAAAATCATGAATCTTGAAGTTGTATTTTGATAAAAGTCAGATCTGAACTCATATGATAAATTTCCTAAAGGACTAAAAATTTCTATCATAAAAGCTATAAACTTAACTTGGAGCTTGGACTATAAAACTAGTAAGAGTAAAGATGGAATTATGAATCCATATATGAACAAGACACTTAAGACCTTCTATGACCATGACCAAAGCTATGGAGTAAGGGAAAATCATGATGGATCTAAGGACATGTGATGTACCAAGTGCTAAAATCCATACACAAAGGCCAAATGAGGAGAAATTGAGAAAAATATCATTGTCTTGGTAACTTAGGGCATTCGGCCACCTCTTTCATAATTAAGAAAAATTGAGTTTAAAATTTTAATTAAGATGTAAAGAGGAGTCCAATCAAGTGTAAGAAAGGAATTATGAATTTGGAAGACACTTGGAAATGGTTGGGTAACATTTGACCATGTTGGTTAAAATTGGTTAAAACAAGTTAAAACCTTGCTAAGAGTTATGAATGAACCTAAATATGCATAAGGTGGTAATTAGAAATTAATTGTGGAATAGAGGGAGGATGATGGGCATTCATCGATACTTACTGAACAAGGAGGAAAAGCCTTAAAAATTTCTAATAATGATGTGAATTAATAGCCTAGGTCCTAATTAGTGTAAATCACATTCTAAGGGAAGAAAAAATGAACCATAAGATCTTAGGAAGAGGATTTGACCATCTATGATCTAATTAGTCCAAGTAGGCTAATTTGGATGCTTAAAGATATTTAAACAAGACATGAGTAAGAAACTTGGAATTCTTGGACAAGGAGGTAAGCAAGTAGGTTCATTAGTGGTTCAAATTTTATTATCAAAGTTAATAGTCAAAAAGCATAAAAAGTCTAACACTTAAATTTGAATTAAGTAAGTTATGTATAAAACATTCAAATTATTGAACACAAAGGGTAAACAAACCAATATTTCATTTGGACAACTAGAATAGAAATCCAATTTCATAATCTTACACTAAAAACATTAAAAAAAACTTAATCTTGAGAAAAGGAAAGGTTGAGAGGTAACTTAGAAGGATGAGTGGACTAGGTTTTTATGAGACATTTACCATAAATCTTCTAAAATAAGGTAAGATGGACAAGCTCTTGGAGGAAGGTTGCATACTATCTAAGAAATCTACATTAAGCATAATTAAGAAATCTTGATTAGAAATTTGGTTTTTATTTAGAATAATTATGCCAACTTGTTGTGTTTCCTTATGAGTACATAAAGAAGAATGTACTCTTGATTGTTTAGAAAAGTGATATGTTATATGATAATTATGTGTAGATGATAAATGTGAAGGTAGATTAGATTAGATGCTATATGTGCTTCATTCAATGATGCACGAAAATTGATGTGAATTATGATTCCATGAGTGGATGAATTATATGAAAAATTGGATGACATCGATATTATTTGTTCATACCATATTGATTGAATATTGAGCATGCATATTATTATAAATACTTAAAATAGAACCTAATAAGTCAACTGATCACTAAAGAAAATTCTATGTGAAAATTTAAGACACCACTTCTACTATGCCAAGTCATAGGGCTTGTGAGCATATGGAGGTCATAAGACTTTCCATATAGAAGCCACAGGAATTCAAAAAATTATGATGGTGACGATCATCCAGAATGATCTTATATCCTATAGCATAAGGTAGAGTATGTGGGAAATGAAAGATATTGTTTGACTAAGATTGTTAAGAATATGCTTAAATTAAATTGTGATAGAAAGGATGACTATGAGTAAGGCATGAATGAAATGATAGTCAAATGATATATGTGATGTAATGTAATATGATCTCAAAAGAATGAAAGATGTATGGAATTTAGAATAAGTGCCTTGTATACTTGTGATAGAAGTTAATTTCTTCAACTATAAAAAAATCCACTTCAACTAAAGATTTTCTAAAAATTTAAAAGTGAACTTGTATGCATGTCATGTTTCTAAATAATTTGAAGTGGTTGGGTTGAAAATATTAACACTGTAATTAGGATAAAATCCTACTGAGAAACTTAGTTTCTCACCCCTTTCCCACCACTTTCTTTCTTAGACCCCAATAATATTGTTCATGAAAGTAATGATGTTCATGGAGGTTGGAGTCTTGGGATCCTCACGTTTAAAGTGTTGATGGAGATTTTGTCTTACCCCAATAATGTAAATTTTGTATGATAATTAAGGATGACTGTAATATAAATAAGTAATGTGTAGTTAATCATGTAATATATATGATGGATAGTAAGCATGTGTCAAAGTATGTAATATGAGACATAATTGTATGGTATATGCTTGTGATGCATGAAGGATTACCAATGTCCTTACACTAGTTTTTGAGCATAAGGGTATATATGATTAAGTTCTATATTAAGTAATCAAAGTAAGTTAAGATGTGTGTGATGACGCTCAATCATTTATTTTCTATTATGATAATTAATACGATGAGACTTGCATTTTCAACTAAGGTGTTTTAAAAAAAAAATTATCGTATTTTCAATATTAGTACTTTCTAAAAGGATTCTACATCATGAAGTAACAATATAATAACGAAACCGTAAATATAACTTAAACATAAAATGAACTTTATTTTTGGGGTGTTACAAACTTCATTCATATTAAGGCCTGTCTAAATATTTCATCCTTTTCTAATTAGTTTTGATTTATACTTTATAAAATGTTCCTCTATTACTAATAAACTTTTTTTAATTGGTATAAATTACTTTGGTTGAATTGTTAAGGGCCTAAACTTCTAAATAAATATATTGGAGAAAGCAAGTGATAAATCACTATTCTGATGATTTATCTGTAGAAATTAGTTACAATTTATCATTATTTGATTGTAATTCCACCTGATTTTTCTTATTTTGCAGGAATGGTCACGTAAGAAAAGAATTCAAAAATAGGCAAATTTTGGGCAAAAAAAGACAACAGGAGAATTAAAAGACAAGGAATCTAGTACAACAATATCACGTCAGCCCTAATAATGCATAAGACATCTCAATTAACCCTATTGCATTGCAAGATGACTTAGAGTAGCTACTATGGCTAAGGAAACGACTAGGTCTTGATCCATGACAGTGAAATTCTCATCATAAAAACAAGGTTCTACCACGCCACTCTACACACCACTCAAGTAGTCATTCCATTCTCATCTTTTTTCTGGTATTCTCCTGTAAGATCTTAGAGGCAAAACCTCTCTTACGATTCAAGTTGCAACATCCTATTACTAGCTTTGCCAACACTACAGTTTTTTCATTCTTTCCTAAACTTAGGATTATAGATTTTTTTTTGGATTATTATGTTCTTATTTGTCTTATCTCTCTACGTATAACTAATCCCCAAATCATGAGGCTTTGGTAAAATTTATGACATAACCAATTGAACTTCTTTTTTCTTTTTATGAATGGTTATGTGTTTTGATTTAATTGCATTTTTTTTATTATGCTTAATTAATTAATGAAAATTAGCTACTCTTATTCATTTATAAGTTAATTGGGGTATAGACAATCGTAACGTTACCAAATTAAGAGAGCTATAAAGTAAATTGAACATAAAGGTTTTTGAGGATCAATCACAATTGTTGATTTCTAACCGGTTATTAATTTAACAAGTTTGAATGTTCTTTATACTTTTTTATATGTTATTACAAGATTTATGTATAACAATAGAATGAAAATAAATGGTTAGCAATTGATTTTAAAATTAAGTAAAGTTATAAGAGAAATCAAAATCTTATACCTTTTCATAAATTCTAAAAACTAAAAAATTAAATTAAAAAAATAATTCTAAATTAAAAGATAAAAATATATAACAAAACTAATATAAACTCTAAACTCCCAAATAAAAAAATTTAAGTAACAAAACAAACATGAATTATAATAAATCTTAATAATTTCATAATTTATAATAAAAATTTTAAAATTACAGCTGCTTAACCTATTATAAACCCGGAGCTAACAATTAAAAAATATAAACTAACAAAATACTAGTAAATTATATAGTCATAAAATTCGTTCAATAACTACTAAATATAACATAATTTTAAATTACAAGAAAAAATCAAAATACAATTCTTAATATAAATAAAAATGATTTAAAATAATGAAATAATCACAAAAAATAACAATATTAACTAAATACTAACACTAACATATGTAATCAGTAATTTATTAAAAATTTTAGACATAAAATTTTTATTAATAGTTATTTTTCACTAATATATAAACACACAAAAAAATTTAACTTACAACGTAACAGTAGTTTAAATTGAATGTTAAAACAACAAATTTTACTAAACTATAAAAAATTTAAATAAAAGAAATATTTATTTAAAACAATAAATTCACCTTAATTTAAATTTAATAGTAAGCTAAACCCTAAAATTACTTTTAAGACAAATGTAAACTAAATATTAACACTAATAAATTTTATTAAATTAATCTGTAATAATATAAAAATAAAATAAAGATATACTAAAACATACATAAAATACGAAAACTGTGAAAACCAAGCTTGTTCTTCTTTAATATCTTCTTTTGCTTGAATTTTTCTTGCTTCAATTCAATTCGTCTCGTGTCCTTCAACTTTTTTTTATACTTTCGTCCAAAGGTAAGAACCAACAACATTGTGGTGAGCATACCATGCATGCACTGATTTCAAGACGCTACCAGAAGCAGGTGTGGTGGTGGCAGCAGCAACACTCTCGATCTCGTTGCAGCCTCCAACAAGCAAATCCATCAGAGAATTGAGGTCAGAATGAGAGATGAAATGGTAATAAAATTAAGAAGGGAACAATACAATGTCGTGATCATTGTTCAGGTTCAAAGGAGACCACTTCATGAAAAGAGAAAGGGCTATATCTGCAGAGACAGAATGAGTTCATTCATTGCAGTCCACATGTCAATATAGAAAATGTTTTAACCAATTTTATCTGCCAATGTAGGAAATATTTATGTGTAGATGAAAATGGATTCTTACACCAAATCTGAATAAATTAACACCCGACCCAAGCTACCTGAAAGAATCAACTGGGTCTACGGGTTTATCGGTTTCGGTTGGTTCACGTTTCGATGCCCACCCCTAGTTTCTCATTCGTTTAATCCACCATCAAGGTGTGTTTTACATCGCATCCTGACAATGTATGCATCACGTCGAAACCCATGTGGAAGACACATCTTAGACATGTGTTTCAGTTGACTTTTATGCATGAATATGTACGTAACATGTTTAACGCAACCCAGGAATGCGCAACATTCAGTATTATAACCTCTGCTGCAAAATCATTTTCAAATAAGTCCATTTAAAAAATATGTTTTATGCACCACCATGCCTGGGACTGGTTCTCCACATCTTAAGTGTTTCTTGCATGATTGGGGATGTCTTCTGCTCCACCCAACACAATAACTTACCGTGTTGTGTGAAATGTGAAGTGTAGTGTATATTGAGATGAATTTTGTTTTCGACATAAATTTGGAAACTTTTAAAATTGATTCTTGACATGACTAAAATAGTTCAATAAAATTCTTTTTGGAATTTTTAAATTATACTATCTTTGTTATAATTTTTTTGAAATTGTTTAGGTAAAACAATTATAAGTTTAGCATACAGAGTTGAATCATGGATCCATCGGAAACTAGCATCTAAGTTTATGAGTGGCATGAATTTTACAACATTGCATATGATTGATTATGAATTTAGGAAGGTGAATCCTTTTAGATGAAGAATAACATACTTTCGAGAAACAACCTAGTCAAAAAGTTAAATTTTGGGTTGAATAGCGTAAAAAAAATAAAAGAAACATTCTTAGGTCTCATGTAAGATCATATATATATATATATATATATATATATATATATCATGAACTGAATTTGAGCATGTAAAATATTAAGACTCTAAGATAGGTACGTACCACTAAACTTCTTTGTCTTCTTTTTAACTAAGAGCGATAACATTATTTTTTATTACAATTAGATATACTAGTGTAGTTGAAAGAAAAGTCATTCAACTTGCATTCAAATGAAAAATCTTTATATATATATATATATATATATATATATATATATATATATACTTTTATTAAAAATAAAATAGATCATATTTTATTTTATCAATCAACTAATGCATATTCAAATTAATATAAAATTGTTTGATATTTACGAAAATTAGGAATCAAATTAACGAATCTTTAATATTATACACTTTGTCAATTTAAAACAAAAAATTTTCCCATAATTTTAGGAATTAAATTAATTAATAAATACAGTTTTTAAACCTACTTTTATGGTTATTTGTAAAAAAAAAATTCAAGGACAACTTTGTAACAAAAGTGCAAAAACTAAAATAAAGGTCAGGAATAGAGTATATTTTTTTCCCAAATTATAACTGTCCCTGTTTTAAGTATTTTAATATTAAACTTAGGATAATACACTAAAACATAATACCCATGAGAAACTTCATTGAAAAGACATCAGAATTTCTCCTTATTCTCTGACACTCCACTGAACAACAAAAGACCAAAAGCACAACGCAAGTCACCAACTTTACTAATTTACTTTCTATGGCTCTCTCCACTTCAAACTGTTCACGGTCTTACTCTTTTCTAAAGGAACTATTATTTCTTGACACAGTTCTTATTTTCTTCCGAGCGTTCCGAATAAAATCTGAAAAGTGATCTCTTTCATTTTCCTTCTGGTCGTTGGTATCATTGTCCACATATACCGGTGCATGGTAGCTCTGCTTCTGCTCCTCATGGGGACTTATTTTTGACATGCTCCTAATTTTATACTTAGCACGTTGAATGAAATTGGAAAAAGTTTCATCATCACATAGTGGTTTCTTACCATCTTCCTCTGCTGTTGCTTGGTATGCCCCAAGACACACTGAATCTGGCTTTGTTAAGTGTTTCCTCTGCATTGCAACAACATAGCGTGGTTCAGTTGAAGCAACATTTGCTCTCTGACCGCCACGTGTCTTTGAAGTTGTTGAGTTTCCGTTACCCATCGATGTAGAGGTTGTTAGAGTTAATAAACTTTGTGGGGATCGCTTCTTCCTGGCACTAACTTTGAGATGTTGAGTGAGAACGTCTTTGGCTCTTAATTGGTGAAAGTGCTTATATTCTGAAGATTATGGGTTGAGTGCTACTTGCAAAAGGTGCTGAACTGAAGCTTGGTTTTATAGTGTTTATGTTTGAGCGTGAAAAGGAATTGAAATATGGGAAGACCAGAGACTAACATGTTTTGGATTTAAAAGCTACACCAAAATGGTATCGGATTCGGAAATGCCTATGCATGTCGGTGATTAAGCGAAGTCTTTGTTACAATTAACATTTAGACCCAATGTTAAATTGTAATTTTTAAGACCCGTTTTGGTCTATTAATCTAATCTAATTTAAAGTATATTTTGTTGGGTATAAATTTAGAAATTAGACTAGGCATGTTTAGTAAAATTAGTCAATAAATTATTTAAAAATTAAGAAATTTATTAAAAGCTAAAGATTAATAAACTAATTAATTGAATAAAAAATATTTGATTAAATTAACTTTTAAATTAATTGATAAATATAAAGTAACATATAAAAATATAATTCATTATTAAAATAAAATTTAATAAATATGATATATTATCTTAATATAAAATTCTGTTTTTTTTATTCCAATATCATCCTCACAGTCTGGATCTCTCTCGGCTGTTGAATGCTTAATCATTTTCTTTAACACCTACCAATTTCTATCACTCCCTTGACCAATTTCATCCCTTAGATCATAAAATTAAAGGTTCATATTTTGCTGAAAAGTTGTTGGAGAGATTAACGCATGAGAAAATCTAATTCATACATCTCAAGAGTCCATTAAACATTACTCATTTCTTTTCAAATGAGTTATCATGATAGCGTCTTTTATCAAAAGTTATTAAAGATATTATTTTATTAAATTTAATATTTGCTGATATTTTTAATTAATATTATACATCTTTATTTGGATGGATGAATTTTAGTGAGAAAACATAAAAGAATCCTTCTTTGATTAAATTGAGTTAAAATAGTGGAAGATTGAGAATTTTTTGTTGATTTCATTTAAAGAAAACTCCTCTTGAAGTGAGAGAAAGGGAAAAACAGGGGGAGGCACAAAGAGTGCCCGAGGGGAATTTTAAAAAATATAATATTTATATAATATAAATAAGGAAAACATTAAAAAAAAATTTTATTTAAAAATATTATAATGAAAAATTTAAATTTCACTTGATTAAATTACAATTTATAGAATTATTATAAAAAATTTATATTTATTTGTTTATTTTTATTCATTTAATAAATAATAATTTTTTATTTATTTTTTTTTGTATTTTTATTCATTTAAAGAATATATATTTTTAATTTTATTTATATTTTATTTTATTTTTTATTTCCATTTCCTCTTTAAATAAAATATAATGTACATATTAATATATTATAAATATTTTATTATTTTTAATTATTTAAAATCAACTTTAAATCTTGATGTTAACATTTATAATACGGCAAAGTCTTCGCTAGAGAGAGAATTAAGAATTTGCTGTTGGGATTGGGTTGGCCGGCAGCTTAAAAAGTAAAGAATTTCAATTTATCACCTTCCCGCAATCACAACATTGAGCAACACCCAATCCCAATGAATTTGACGGAAAACTTTCGGTTTTCTTCCATCGTTTTCAAGCCATAGAATCCACGTTTTACCAATTAAAGTTTTTTAGTTCCACCAAAGCTACTCGTTGCTTATGACCAACTTTTCAGGATCAATATACCGTTCCACGACCTTTTTTTTCTTTTTTTTTGAGTTAAGTTCAATTTACTACTAACTCACCGCTTTGAAAAAATCCTCTCTTAAGCGAGGTTTTACATCAAAGCACTAGTGTTATAAAATTAATTTAAAAATTTACAGCTTAGTTGAAAGTTTAATTCTCAATTATATGTACTCACCAGTAGAAAAATAGTCTTTTATAACAGGATTTAATATCGGTTATTCGTCAACCAATGTAAAAAAAAGACGGTGGCATTTTTGTAAATAAATTTGACACTTTCTACATCGGTTACTTTACAACCGATGTAGAAAAATAGGCAGTGGCATTTTTGTAATAAAATTTAAACTTTTTACATTGGTTTCTTTTTAACCGATGTAGAAAGTCAGACTTTCTATATCGGTTGAGTAGTGTAACCGATGTAGAAAGTTCTTTTTACGTCGGTTTTATGAAACAACAACGTAGGAAAAAGTCTTTTTCTTCCTCTTTAGCCGATAAGCGACCGTTGTCGTCCTCATAAGTGTAAACACTCCATTTACTCCTCCCCCTTTAACTCATTCCTCTAGGGTCGTCGTTGTTCTCGTTTCAAAGCCGTCGTTCTCAAAAGTTGCCATTGTCCGAACGAAGAGCACTGTCATGTTGTCGAAGCACGATCGGCCGGCTAATGCCTACACCTGTGATGTAGCATTACGGCTCTGTTTAAGGTCTCTGTTTTTGTTTCTACATTAGTTCTTAGCCTTAGCCTGTTTTTCCTGTTTCTATTTTTCCTTAGTTCTTAGCCTTAGCCTGTTTTTCCTATTTCTGTTTTGCCTTAGTCTTAGCCTGTTTTTCCTGTTTCTGTTTTGCCTTAGCCTTAGCCTGTTTTGCCTATTTCTGTTTTGCCTTAGTTCTTAGCCTTAGCCTGTTTTACCTGTTTATGTTTTGCCTTAGTTCTTAGCCTTAGCCTTGCTTTGTTTTGCTTCTCGTTTGCCTTAGTCTTGGCTGTTTTGTCTGCTTCTCGTTTTGCCTTAGTCTTAGCCTCGTTTTTCTGTTTCTGTTTTGCCTTAGCCTTAGCCTGTTTTGCCTTAGCCTTAGCCTGTTTTGCCTGTTTCTATTTTGCCTTAGTTCTTAGCCTTAGCCTGTTTTGCTTGTTTCTGTTTTGCCTTAGTTCTTAGCCTTAGCTGTTTTTGCTCGTTTAGCCGTTTTGCCTTAGCCTTAGCTTTGTTTTGCTGCACCCTTGCTTTATTCGTTTGTACTTGTTACTCTTGCTTTGTTTGCCTTGAATAAATCAGATGTTTAAATGAATCTATAATGAAGATGTTTATTGCTAATAGATTGAAGTTGATTTTTAAGTCTATAACTTCTCATAATTAGTATCTTGGTCTTCATATTGATGTTAGGATAGGATGTGGAAAATTTAAAGGATGGAAGGAGAGATTTACTTGCTCAAAGCTAGTAAAGAGATCTTGATTAAATCTATGTCATGAGATGTTTGAAAACTTCTTTGAAAGTCTCTGTGAACGTATGAACTCTTTATTAGCTTAGTTTTTGGTGGGGTTAGAAAGATAAAAAACACAAAATTCACTAGATGATGACCGACCATAGATTATGCAAAGATAAGATTAAAGAAGTGGATCTGAAAGATCATCACATGCTAAGAATTCTCATTTGGTGGATGAACTTAGTAAATATCATTGACTTTGCATCACATGCTAAGATTTCTCTAATATTTAAGTTAGGATAGACTCATTATAGATTCAAAAAGATTATGAGAGATTATTCCCGAGATGACATCCGATGACTTGGGGGCTAGTGGCTTGGTTGATTTAGTGATGTTTAAATGAATCTATGGACTTCAAGCTAGTGTGGTGTGATTAAAGCTTTAAGAAAAAATTAATGTAGCTATTTGAGCACAATATAAATATGAATTGTATATATTGTTTCTATTCAATAATTTTTTCATATTTGTTTCCTCTCGTTTAACAAATACACGGTTTAATTCCTCGTGAGGTTCCTCCTTCACAAAGTGGGTCCGAGAACCTTCTCTCGGTAAAAGAAGGGAAGACAAGCCACCTGGGCTTAAGGAGTTAACCCTTAGTCGGGCTAAAGAGCGAGAGGATTCCCATAGAGTTTGATCGGCCACTGGGAATCCATTAGGGCCAAAACAAGACAAAAGTTTAAAAGTTATGTGGCCCTCCTTGACGAAGCAAGGCCGCATTTTGAAGAAGGATTGGGATGATGTTGAGATGCGAGTCAAGGATCAAATTTGGGAGACTATCATGGTATTTAACTTTAAAGCTTTAAGTTTTTCCATAAATTTATCATTCACTAACCAATTACATCTTCTTTATGTAGCTTACATATGATGTACCAAACACTAACTTCTTTTGAAGAGAAGTGGCTTTCATTTGCCGGTCGGGCCGGGAGGGGCTTCAAGACACATCTCACCAGCAAATATATATATGGGTCACTCAAGGATGTGTCTCCTTGTGAGAGTACCAGTTCCGATCAAGACACTTGGTAGAGATTTGTTTCTAGTCTCGAATGGATCCCGTGATTCGTTGTATGTATCTTTCAATATTTTATTTTTTAATTGACTAATATAAGCAATATTATGATTAATTGATTTGCTTTCTTATAACAGAGAAAAGAAAGAAGGCTCAACAAATTTATGCTAAGAACTTACCCCAGTTATCTCGTGGGGGTTATGTAGTTGCTTCGGGAGAGGCCGATGGACCGGTAAGTCCAAAGATCGTCGATAATCATTCAGCGCAGATCCTCTACTTTCTTTCTCCACCTTCACGCCATGAGAAATGGGAAGGGCACGCCAAAAGGCATCCTGGAGAGTACACATGAGCCTTCTCGCAGACGTTGCTTTAGAAGATCAGAAGTAATCACACAATTTTGTAAATTTTTATTTATCTTCAAACATTTACATTATTGATAACGTTCATTATTTGTTTTGTAGGATTCTTTTGGTTGAACAAAGCTCACAAGGAGTCTTTGTTCCAACCGCGGGATGACATCTTAAGTACCGCTATTGGCCAACCACAAGATCCGGTGGCGTGTTCGCGCAATTGGCCAAGGTGTTGGCCTTAGATCATCTTTGATTGTTTTTGCATTTAGGACATCCCGAAGAAGGTTTGGTGTCTAGAGATGAGCTTGACGCCATGCGTGAAGACATGTAGGCAAGCACCGCACAAGAACTTGAGAAGAGCTCGGACAGAGCTTAGGCAGGAGCTTAGGCAAGAGCTTAGGCGGGGAGCAGATCTGGGACTTTCCCAAACACAGACACAAAGTCACCATCCATCACCTTCTCCTAGGCGCGTGAGCACAAGGGAAGTCAGGGCTCACGGAGGAGCAACTACAGGAGAAGAGGATGTGGATGCGGTATAGACGATTATGAGTTATATGTTGATGATCCATATCGCCTGGGTAGCACCGTGGGAAAGTCTACACCTTGGGTCCAACCATCCATCCATCACCAAAATGATGATGATCATGTTAGAGTGGTGGTTGAATGGGTTGAAGATGCGATGCAGGATGCTCCTATTCTTATCCCTGCGAGGAGGTTCATGTCGTGGGGCAAGCCCCCCAATCATTTCATTATATGGCTGAGGAGACTTGTGCAACGAGTTCAACCTCGAAGTATTAGATAATTTTAGCCTATGTTACTAATTTTTTTTAATATATATATTGGTGTCTATATATATATATATATATATATATATATATATATATATATATATATTCTTACTATTTTGTGAATTTATCGTAGGTTTATAAGGAAGATCGTGGAAGAAGATTGATTTAAGTGCTAAAGCAGATCTTCCTAAGCTCTCCAAAGAAAATATGAGGTTGATTTTCTCACACATCGTATTTGGTATCGCCATGAACTTGGGAGACCAAACTTTGCAAATAACAATGGAACCGGATGCTTTCATGAAGCCCACACCTATCCCCTCTCTATATTACTAAGAAGGATATATTGGAGTTGGTTGTGGGTAACGATCTCCTATGTGTAAACGGTTACAATTATGGTTGATGTAAGTAAATTTCTAAACCTTACTTGAATTATTTCATTATCAAAAGCTAACATATGAAATTATTCGCAATATTAGATACTTGTATCGTACCTTGCAAAGAGGTAACTTACACCTCCGTGGATTCCCGGACCCGCCCATATGCAAAAAACGGGAACAAGGCAGCCGAGATACAAGGATATCTTCAGAGAGATTGCAATTGATAAAGATGATACCTAGCCCCCTATTTTTCAATCGAAATTCAATACTTAATTGCTTTATTTCATGAATTCAATTAAATTCCTAATTTTTGTTCATTGTCATCCATATTTTGTAGGGCCCATTGGCAATAATCATTATTTGTCCTAAGCGGAATGTAGTTGTATTTCTATGCTCATCTGCTTAGCAAAAACCAAAGAAAGACATAAAGGACATTATAGATTTGTATGTTTTTATTTTTGGTATTTATATTCATATAACTTTGTTATTCTCAAAAGGTATTCATTTGCTTTTTATTTTTTATCGAGCAATGAATGCCTCGACTTGATTAAAAGGGACGATTCATCAAATATTAAAAGCACAGTATGGATAATTGCAAAATCGTAAAGCCGTATACTTTATTAAAAGTTATTCAATTATTTTATATTCGCTATCACCATCTCTACAAATGGTTTGATACTCTTTTATTTTTTTGAAGTGTCCAAGACAACTTGGAGAACCGAAAAGTGGATATTATGTCATGAGACATATGTTTCTCATTGTCTTGACTTCTATTGTTAACTTTTAGCACCAGGTAATTACAATTGTCCTAATTTAATTATTTAATTTTAATGCATAACATGACATGTTCACTAATTTTAATCAAAAACATTTTGTAGATATTTGACAATCCTCAACCTCTGTTAGATGAAGAAATTGATGATATCGGGAGACGTTGGGGGAATTTCATTGAGGCTACAATTTGTTGAATTCATGAGATTTTTAGATTTTTTTTGTTTTTATTATATTTTATAATAAATATTGATGTATTTACTTTAATTATATAGACTACTCGTAATTTCTCGTATTATCCGCATGTATTACGTTTTATATATCACAGTATTGTGAATAAATACATATGGCAATTTCCCTAAACGAAAATAACATTTAAAAAATAAACTTTCTACATCATTGACCTTAACCGATGTAAAAAGTGACTTTCACATCGGCCAGACCATAACCGATGTAGAGCGCGATTTCACATCGGGAAAATCACTGATGTAGAAAGTTCACTTATCGGTTATGGTCACAACCGATGTGAGGCTGCCTTTCTACATCGGTTGTCGTTTGAACCGATGTAGAAAGTTCACTTTCTACATCGGTTGTAGAACCGATGTAGAAAATATAAGTTTCTATATCGCCCGCTTTAATACCGCTCAAATAATCGATGTAAAAAGTCCATAACAACCAATATAAAAAGCTTATTTTCCACTAGTGACTTACGTTCTGAGTGTTTTCGGAAGTTGATTTCGCCAACATCAAACTTTGATTATGAAGTTGATTTCGCCAACATCAAACTTTGATTATTATTATTTTTTGATCGAGGATAAATACAAAGAGTTTAAGTACTAGATAAAAATGTTGCATGAATTAATACTTTGTTGGACAACATCCAATACTTACATTTATACTATTTGGTATTATTTATTTTGTAATACTAATAAAAATATTATCAATTCTGATTAATTAATATTTTTAGTAATATTTTTAAAATAAATATTATAAAATATCATGTAAACACCCATTTATGTCCGAGACTCCCAATTATTTAATTAATCGAATCTAAAATCTAAAAAATAAAAAAACAAAAGAAAACAGTAAACGGGAAATGACAATCGAAAAATGTACAAACAAGTAAACAGGCAATAATAAAAAAAAATCTGAAATAACGAAGAAGAAATGAAAATAGCAAAAAAAGAAAAATCAGTAAAGAGTTTTGGAAGAAATAGTAAATCTGGAAAAATAAAATAAAGAAAAGTAAAAGGTTAATAAAATCAAAATAATAAAAAGGAAAAGAAAATAAACAAAATGAAACAAAATATTAAAATCTGGAAAATAAAAATATGGAATAAAAATAAAAATTTCAAAATCTGGAAAATAATTAAAAAATAAAATCTGAAAAAGAAAAATTAAAATCTGAAGAAAAATAAAAATAATAAAAACAGAAATACAAAAATTTAATCAAAAAAAAAAAAAGAGAAAACAAAAAAAAACTTTTAATTAAAATTTTAAAATCTGGAAATTAAAGTAAAAAATTAAAATCTGGAAAGAAAAACTAAAATAAAAACTGAAAAAAAAAATATAAAAAATTAAAAAAGGAAATCTAGAAAATTAATAAAGAGGGAAATATTTAAAATGAAAAATTAAAAAAATAAAGTTTAAAAATAAAAGGAAGAAAGCAATTAAAAGAAACAACATAACAGAAAATATAAAAGGGTTAAAGAAGAAAATGGGGGCAGAATAAGAAGGTTGGTTGGAAATCCTGGGTTATAACAGAGTTGGTGGGGAAGTCCGTGGGATTTTTTTTCTCGGGTTGAGGGGAGGCTAGCAGGAAAAAGGGAGAAGAAGTTTATTTTCGAAGAAAAAAGAAGTTCAAGAAAGGAGAGGCTTTGGGGAGGGAGAAACCTTTCTGGAAAGGGACGGGGAAGCACATTCATGCTGATTCGAAGACGAACGCTGCAAAGAAAGAACTTCCACTGCGTCTTGCGATTCAAGGTCAGTATTATCTACTTTGAGCCTGATCCTGTTGTGTCTCCCTCGTCCAAATTGTGCAATTCATGGCTAAATACACCATTATAGAAATCCAGAATCAAGATCCCGATCTTTTGGTTATAGCTACATTTATGATTGCTACATGCACAATTGAACCAAATCTGATAATTACGTGATTCTGAAAAGAATTACTTGTTTTGAATTCAAGACTTTGAGATTGAATCTGTAACTATCTTGTGAATTCATTCAATTGAATCGGGTTGCTGTGGATACAAAGGAATTATTTCTGACTTGAAATCGAAATCCTAATGCCTTTGTCAAGGGTTTAAAATTATTACATACATCAATCCGAAATACACTAATTTGTCACGTGAACGCGAGGAGCAAAATTTCGCAAAAGTGCCCTGTTTCCTGGAGAGTTTGTTTGTTGTTCTAATTCCATGGGGCCGAATTTGTTTGCGTTGAACTGAAGGTCACACCAAGATATTTGGAACACAAACCTCCATGCATCAGAATGAGTTCAACCACTTTTGAGAGCACCCCGTCGTGGCACTGGGTTTCATCCATTTAATCGCACAATTCAGGATGTAGTTTTGCTTTTGGTAAAAAGCTTGAATCTGATCTTGTGAACTTTCAAAGCCTTTGACCAATGTGCATGGCAACCTCTGGTATACGTTGTTACTCCTCACGAGACGCGCGATTCTATACCATTTCGCTGCACAAAGATCACACAGGAATAAGCTTATATGTCCAGCGTCTTCATGCATCAAGATTCTAACTTCTGTCTCCGCTCCGCATCGTTTTGGGAAGACAAGAAATGTGTGCACTTCTACTGTTCTAAAGGACACTGCAAGTATCACTGATTGAGGCTTGCCATGATGACTAGCTTGGGCGTCTAGAGATCCCGCACAAAGCACTCAAACCAATTCAATCAGTGTGCATGAAAACTTAAAAAGGCCCATGACAAATGCCTCGATACTAGGAGATCGTTAGAAAAATTGCAGTGATGTGGCTAGGAGAGGAAAAAGAAAACCCATGCAATTCATGTAGAGGATTGTAATCCAAATCCTTGGAAACGACTTTATTACTTAATTAGAAGCATGCAAACATAGCCAAAGACCTGGTCCGGCGGTTATATATATTGTATATGACCTCCGCGACGTTGGATTCGAAACCCCTTGGGAGCTTTTTCCTGCAAATGATGATTAAATTTTGGCCTATAATATAAATACGAGAACGCAAGAACTATAACAAATAATTGGACATGGCTGAGCGGATGAGACGCTGCCTACACAACCAGAGATCCTGGGTTCAATCCCGCTGGGATCCCTTTTTTTCAAAAAAACATTTTAGGGGGCAAAAATTATATTGAAAGGGGCCCTCCACAATCAATTTAACCCAACCGTCACCAATTACAGAAATACCCTTAGGAATCTATTTAATCCATATCTTGTCTTCAAGTTAACTTAAGTCCAGAAATTCAAAAAATAAAATTCTAGGATTAATAAAAAATTACAGAAAATAGAAAAATTAATAAAAATTCTCAAAAATCAGAAAATTAATAAAAAATTTACAGAAAATAGAAAAATTAATAAAAAATTACAGAAAATAGAAAAATTAATAAAAAATTATAGAAGATAGAAAATTAATAAAAAAATTCCCAAAAATCAGAAAATTAATAAAAATTCCAGAAATTAATAAAAATTTCAAAATTTCCAGAAATTAACAAAATTAAATAAAAATCCAGAAAATTAATAAAAAATTCAAAATTCCAGAAAATTAACAAAAAATTCAAAATTTCTAAGAAATAAAAAATTTTCAAAATTCTAAATAATTCAAAATTCTATAATTCCTAAATAAATTCAAGATTATCAAGTATTTTCATAAAATTCCTTAATTGATAAATTCTCTCTAAATTTCTAATACTTGCTTGAGTCTTTTTTTTATTCCCGGTTTTCAAAATAAAAAAATCTTGTTTTACTGATTCTTTAATTCACGCGCGGGAACTCTAAGCACGAACCCAGCCTTTTTCCTCGTTTAGATTCGATGGGTCCCTAATAAATTGTATTGTTGTTCGATCCCCATATGTGGATGAGGATCGTCCTCCTAAAAATAGTTTTCAAGAAATAGTCAAGCTATTTTTTACTTTCCAAGTAGCTTCGAAGGTCAAGCCTTCGAGCACACTTCAAACACTTTCGAAAGTCAAGCTTTCAAAACATAACCAGAACTACGTAAGCCTTGAGTTTCCCATTGCACCAGGGAATACGTAGGAGCAGGATCAAGTCCTGTCAGGCTAACCCCCATCAAGTATTTATTTTCACTCCAATAAAAGGGATCAAACTGTTTTCAAATAATCACACACCGCCAATTTAAGGGTACTGCTCTTCCGGAGCAGGGGGCGAGTGGGAGTGCACAACACCTTCCCTACTTGTAACCGACTCCCGAACTTAGAAGCTCATTTTTTGAGTCAGGGTTTTTTCCAAATATTTTTCCCTTAAACAAAATTTGGTGGCGACTCCACACATCATATAACTACTCATCTTTTTTAAAATTTTAGCGAGTTCGTCGTCTCGTCGGAATTACGGTTGCGACATATCACATTATATTTTATTTTGTAATATTTTAATATCTAATAATTTAAAAATCCTTTTAATCTTCTCCTCTCATATTTCTTTCCGTGACATTTTATTATTTCCTTCCTCATCATTTTGATGTAATCTACTTCATCCTACATCTTATATTTTTAACATCAAGTTTTTTATTTAGAATCACAATTTCGTTAATTATTCTTCATATCTTATTTCATCCTACATCTTATATTTTTAACATCAAATTTTTTATTTAGAATCACAATTTCATTAAGGTTTTATTCTTCATATCTTATTTGCTTGTGGTTGTAGATTTTCCAATCTCAATCAGTACATTCGATGAAACTGTTGGAAAGTGAAAGGTACTGTATCAAAAATATGAAAGAGTATAAAAGATCTTTTATATTTTCTGTTCCTACGAGCACTCATAAAAGGAGAAAAATAGAAGAAATAATACACACAAGTTTAACGTGGTTAACACCATCTATCTACATCTACAAAATGCTACAAAATAATTCATCATTACTTTCAACTTTTTTTCGAAAAAATTGTAAATTCCACCTTTCAATTTTTGACACACAATTACCAAAGTTTCAAGTATACTCAAAAGACTACATTGTTGTGGTTGTAATGATAAAACTCATACAAAATTTTTTAATTTATAAAAGTTTCCTACCTTTTCCTTATTCAAGTTATTTGATGAGGGATTTGAATGAATAGAATCCTAATACAAACCTGATCTAGCAATCAATACATTATTCTACTTCATTTTATTGTTATTGACAAATTCAAGCTGATTTAATCATATGATAATTTTCTTGATTCAATCATCTTCAACCCCTTCGGGAGATTAATTCCTTGGTTCATTATTTTTATGAAGCTTGTAGTTGTAAACTTCTAAACCACCTCATTTGCATCACATCTCCTTTTCCACCTTTGTTTCCTGTTTCCACCATCACATTTAATTTGAAAAATAGGGATAATCATAGTAGTCTCCTAACACAAACACCTCATCACCATGTTGCTCATGTTTTCTTAGGACTTATCTCATTCAAACATTTTTATCCTTTCTTTAGCCTAGTCTTGATGTATTTTCTTCTTCTTATTTCACTTTAAATACAATTGAAATTCCTGCTTTGTTTTGCTTTACTGGTAAAATAATCATTTAATTTACTAGTGGTCTATAACTTTGTATTGCCTTTACTTAGGTAGGTCGAATACATGGACCTTACAACACTTTGACAAAACAAAATTGCCTTATAGTGTTCACTTGTTCTTTAAAAGTAGTTAGTAACCTCTTAATTTTTTTTCTCATTTCCTAGGTACTAGAATGATTAATTTATTTCTAGAATTTTATATTTTTGGTTAGACATACAAAATTATCGTTATTGGACTATTGGGTATATGGCACCATTTGGTGGCTTCTCTTTTTATTGTATCACAACTTGCCTACTACATCACTTGTCTTTCAGGCACCACCATTACTAAGGGTGAGGCTAAGTTGTGAGGAGTTATTGCAACTTCACCTATTTTTCTTGTATTTAACATTGTAATTGGTGGATTACAGCTCAGGGAACAAAGGCCTTGTGTTGCAGGCCTTTTCAAAAAGTAGTTATACGGTGGTAGTCTTATGAAAAATCCTCAGAAGGTGTATGATTATAAAGTTCATAGTTCATAGTCATAACTTATAATGAAGTAATTTATTAGTTATATTAGGTTTGAAACATGATGTGGCCAAGCTATAATTTAGGTTGAAGTTGTGAGAGTGAATAAGGAATTAAATAAATCCATCTTAATATGAGAATTTGTGTGTGTATGTGTATGTTGGTATTCAGGCCTTTATGCTGGTTAGAGCATCTCTCTTTACATGATGAGATTGGGATGGATCCACCATACATTAGAGTCAAGGTAGTACTTGGGCCTATTGTTGTTGATAATTTTGCTTCTAGTTATCTTGTTTGGATAGTTCTAATTGAAAATTTGTCAAGAATTTCTTATGAAGGGACATATTTATACATAGAGATTGTCTTTCCAAAATACTTAGATAAAATGATTATTTTAAAATTTTTCAATTTTTTATGAATATAATGTTTATTAAATTTAACTCCAAACTATAATTATTTATTTTTTGTAGTTTATCTTTATATAAGAATAAGATATTATGATTATTTATTATTAGCTTAAAGATAGATGAAATCAATGATGAATTTTAATAACTTGATGTGTTATGAAAGTATGGAACTGTATGATAGTTTTGGTTTCTTGATATAAATTTTTTTCTTATAATCTCACCCTTTTCTTTTTAGAACATTTTTTCCAATTGTATATATTTCCTTCTCTCTTCTATAACCAAAATTTTAGTAGAAATGCTTGGTTGGAAAATTTGTAGAAATAAATTTCAATTAGTTTAGTTCTAACTAGACAACATAGTTTTAGGACCAAAAACTTAGTATATTGAAGAGTATTAAGATGATGTTTGTAATAAATGGCTATAAAAAAGTAGTAATGGTGGCATAATCTATGTGGGGGTTATTTATTTCCTCCATCTCTTAAAATGGGTTCAAATTACTCCTTTCATAGGAGGCAATGAAGGTCCAAGTTAGTGTGATAAACTAATAAATTACCATTCTGTCATTTTATTTGTATAATTTTAAGCATAATTACTACATTATTTAGCATAATCTATTTGTTACTTAGCCTAATATCCTTTATTTTTTGTAAGAATGATTAAGCAAATAGAGAATCCAAAAATAGGTAGATTCTGGATCAAGAAGAGGGAAAAAGGGTATAAAAAGACAAGAATGCAAAAAAGGACAAAATGACCCCTTAAGGAACTAGCACAACCATGCAAACCTAAGCGTAGTTATACCAATATGAGACTACACAATCATGCCAACATTTGACGCACTAGCAAACAGTGCAACATTAGCTCTAATGATGCAGGAGGTATCTCAATCAGTCTTACGACTGCATAAGACATAGAACAGTCGTGACAACTACAAGGAAGTTAGGTTAAGACCAATTCAAGATGTTGGAAATCCTAATCTACGCCTATAAAAAGGAGGCTATGCCATACCATTCAACACAACTCAACATCAAGGAACATTATCTCTCTCCCCATGATATATACATCTCTCTATAGACAACCCTACCTTTCCTCCATTTCTCATTTTTAGCCTCTCCATTCTTGGTTCTTCCTCCAACATCCTTCCATAGGAACTTGGTAGAAGAAATCCCTTTGCAATGTAATTTCAAATCAGTTGCCAGCTTTGTTGGCAAGACCAATTTTGTATTCTTTTTCTAGTTTTGTTATGGATACTTATGGGCTATTTTTACTCATGAATAACTAATTTTTCCCTTTATGGAGCTTTGGTAAACTTTGTGATGTGCATTGCTTGAACCTCAGTTTTCTCCTTTCAATAATGTTTTCCTTGTTCCAATTGTATTATCTTGTTGTGCTTAATTCATTAATAGGAACTGTTCAATTTTATTAATCTATTAGTTGTTTGGAGAGTTAGGCGATGGTACCACTCCTAATTGGTGAAATTATAGGATAACTAAACCTAAGGGTCTTAAAGGACTAATCAGGAACTTAAGTTTCTAATTGATTAATTGCCTAACACGTAGCTAACACTCTCTTGAACTTTATGCCTCTTCTATTTATCTATCTTACAGGATCAATAGGGGTGGTATTTAGAAAGGAGATTATTACGATTGTCAGATCAAGGAGTAGTGATAGCATTGACATAGATGGTTAACAATTAAACAAAGATGGAAATTAAGGGTAAAAGTAAGTAAAGTTACAGGGAAATCCAAAGGCCTATAATTTTTCATAACTTGCACCACATTCTTTTATTTATCATATAATAGAAATATTATTTCTATTTCTTTTGTTCTCACCTCTCTTACATTTTTTACAAAAAAAAAAAAATCTTCATTTTGTGAGCTCAAAAGTTGAAATTCAAGCTTCATACATAGATTGTTAACATAGTCTTTATGTAATTTATATTGAAGGTCTAAAATACAATCTTTCTATACCAATGGATATACTTTCCTATAGATAAAACTTGGTAAAGAGTTTTATACTCGCATTTTGCATACAACAAATTTTTAGCGTTATTGTCAAGGATTATTCCCCAATAATCTTTGAAGTTAGATTTCTAATTGTTTGAGATGTGTACATATTTAAAATTTTATTTTTAATATATTTTATTTAACTTTTAGAGAATTCTCAAAATAAAAAATATATATATATATATATATATATATATATATATATATTCTCTAAATTTACCTTGCCTTAATCTATATTGTTTATGCTAACATATTTCCAAGCAACATGTAACTTGAACTTAAAATAGAACGAGCAGCCAGTAGGTTAAGGCAAGAGATAAGAGCAAGCAAGATGGAAACACCAGGAAGGAGAACATTGCTAGAGTATATGGCCCTCTCTAATGAGGGTCTGAGGTATTATATCCATCCCTGCAATGGATGGTGTTCAAAACATCAAGTTGAAGGCAGCACTCTTCAATATGATGTAAAGTTCACTTTAGTTTGGAGGGACGATTTTGAAGAACCCATACCTTCACATTATAAGATTATTGAGGCTGAGTAACACCATCAGGATGAACGATATCCCACAGGATTCCATCATTTTATAGTTGTTTTCCTTCTCCATCACTAAGAAGGTGAATGATTGGCTCAACTCCTTGCTAAAAGGATTCATCACATCCTGGGATCAATTACAACATCTCCTTCTGGCATAATAATTCCCACAGTCTATGCAATCTATGATCATAGTGAAGATCATTGACTTCACACAATAAAAGAACTAGTCCTTGTACAAGGCATGAGACCATTTTCAAAATCTTCTCCGAAAGTGCCCATATCACAAGTAACAAGCACCCCAACTATGTAGAACTTCTACAACAACCTTTCATATGCCAATAGATTTCTAATCAATGGTGCTTCTGGACTACATAGTTCCCTAACAAATACATGGGAAATCATAGAAAATTTGGTTGCTAATAGAAACCAATGGAGATCCACCAATAGATATGTGAAAAAGAAAGACTCAAAACTGGTAGGAATGTATCAAGTAGACCATAACACCTTGCTGGCCAGTCAGATCGAGGCCCTCAATAAGAAGATGGAGGTGCTTATGCAAGCAAGAGTACAACCTATTTCGTCTATTCACGCTCAAGCCACACTTGAGTCTAATTCATGCAACCTATGCAGTTCTATAAGCCAAGGTCGAGAAGGATGCACAATTGAGATCCACATGGCTCAAAAAAATAATAAGGCCCATTTTGTGGGGAACACCTACAACCCCACCTGGAAGAGTCACCCCAACCTATCCTCAAGAAGGTGTCAAAATAATAACACTAACAGATTTTCCAATGTTTATTCTTTTTTTTTTAATTTTGAGTATATTATTATTAATTTCCATTTCTTATGATTCTATAACTCTAACATGTGTATTTAGTGTGAGTAGGATAATGTAAGACCTAAGAACTTCTTTCCCAATCGTTAGCACCCAATGAGGAATACACTAAGGAAACTACTAACTTCTAAATTTTAGGAGTAGGACCCTTTCCCTCCTCGACCACCACTTAAAAAAGTCCTAGTTTTCTCTTCATTACACTTGCATT
Organism: Canavalia ensiformis; assembly: GCA_026541065.1. NCBI lineage: Eukaryota > Viridiplantae > Streptophyta > Magnoliopsida > Fabales > Fabaceae > Canavalia > Canavalia ensiformis. Next base: position 423,760 of record JAMKYM010000177.1, on the reverse strand, counting down.
GCATACGTGTATGTGTAAACACCTAATTATGTCTGAGGCCCTCGATAGCTAAACTAATCAAGAAACCAACGCTAATTTAAATAAAAATAAATAATAATAATAATAATAATAATAAATAAATGGAATAAAGTAAAATAGAAAACACAAAAAAAAAATGGAAAACAGGAAGCAGAGGAACAAACAAAAAGAAAATAGAAAAATAAGAAATAGAAATAAATACAAGAAAATAAGAATAAGATAAAATCACGGAGAAGTTGAAAATAGTTTAAAATATAAAAATAATGGATGAAGAAATTGGAAGTGATAATAAAAAAAAAGGAGAAGAAAAAAAAGGGAAAAATAAAAGAAAAAGAAAAGTGGAGGAATGAAAAATAAAGAGGGAATGAAATATATATAAATAATAAACGAAAATACACTTAAGAAAATGTAATGAAAAATAATAAAAATAAAAATAAAATTGATTTGAGGAAAATAAATAAAGTAATGAATCAAAATACTGAAAAAAGTAAAAATAGAAAATATAAAATAATAATAATTTATAAAAACGGAAAAAAGAAAAGAAGAAAAAAATAATAAAAGTAAATAACAAAAGCATGAAAAAGAGGCGGAAGCGCCATACGGAGGGAGAGTTAAAGAAAGATAAAATCAAACCATATAAAAGGGGGGTGCAGGAAGCTGAGAAGGAGTTAGTGAAAATTTAGAGGCGAGACAGATCAAGTCAAAGAGAGAAGTCGTGGTGAACGGGATTGGAGGATTCTCTAAGGGTTTCTTTTGGCCTTTTCACAGCGAGAGGGAGAGCTTTTTCCGTCAAGGAGAGAACACTCCTTCAAGCACAGGAAGCGGTCCAGGTGAAAGGGATTCCATCCTTTGGACATTTCAGCACCGTTTCTTGCGACTTCACACAGGTTAGTCTCACCATTGCTCTCGAATCAAACATTTCTACACCAATTTGCTTGAGAAAATTATCTTGAAATTATTCTATGTTAAACCCCATAGTTAATGATGAACGGTATCCAACTAATCTTCGTTTAATTTTCAAAAAAGATATGGATTGCTAATGATTATGACAAGATCTGTTAGTTGCGTTCTTCCGATTAAAAAAGAAAAAAGAAAGGAATAAGAAAGATCTGAACCCTGTAACAACGAATGCTTCGCCGCAAGCCATTTGATATGAAACCTATGTGAATAAAGTAGATCCCCCTGAATCTGAACATAGGTCACCTACTAAGGAATTTTAGAATTTGGATCATAGGCTTGAGTTTGCTTGGGGGAACAGATAAAATAGGGGAGGGTGGCGCTATAGTCATAGTGATGGTTCTGCTACATGGAACGCATTTACGTGGTTGTACAATATAAGGTTCCATTAGGATGATCCATTAAGCATTTGATTGAGAACTCGAATCAAGATGCAGAAAATGTGTATTAATGAAGCCTAGGCTCGTTCGGTTGCATGTGAGTACAATCTTAGAGCTCCCATTTATGGTTAAAGGACGATCATGATCACGGGAGCAGGGCCGTTTAACACACATGGAGCCCAAACTGACGTACACCATTGAGGGAGCCGAGAAATGGGCGAGGAGGTCTTGAAAGGCAGAGCATCAATACTAACAAGCATGGATGCATGTTTTGATTGTGAGTGGTCAAAAGGGATGAGGGATTATGAAAGCTCGTCCGCGTCAGAGATAAAGCAAAATTCCTATGAGGAGTTCGTCTTGGGGGACATGTGTTACCTGGGAGCCTAGACCATTTCCAAAGGAAGGGTAGGCCATTATAAGTGGACCAAGGCCACGTCAAGACCACATAGATGGAACGTCTCTATAATCAAGTCATGAGAAATTCCCTAATAAGAGGTTTCAGTCTGCGTCAATAAGCTATGCATGCTAGTTCCTAGAATAGGCCATTTCCTCGAGTTGCACCAACAAACTCCGTTTCGTAGATGTTGCAGTAAGATACCATGGCCGTGAGGGAGTCGTGAAGAGGAAGGAAAAGTTATAGTTCATGAAAATACGGGGTTCGAGGCCAGGACTATTAAACTAAAACTTAGGAAGAAATCAAGGGAATTTGATTCTCAGAATCACTGACAACTCGTTGGAAGTGGTGTCCTGGGGACTAAGGCTATCAATTTTACACTTGCAGAAGATTGTTAGCCGGTGTATACCAAATTTGATAGGTGTACTTTTTGTTGAAAATCAAGAACCAAGCAGAGAAGGCTTGGCTCATGGCATTGTTCGAGGACTACATGCTTACGAAGCCCGCCGCAATACGTGACGTGAAGGAGCCCTTCGGGAAGGAGCCATATGCGAAGCACGCAGCTTCTTGATACATAACCATGTCCCAGTTCTCTGTACTTAAAACAGACATTTCGAATGGGCACATCCGCTGCAGTCTAGAGGTTTCTCGTGTTTAACATACCCCATGGGATAATCGGTAAGCCACAAAGAAGTCGCTTCCACGACATACGACTTCATATGCATGCATGACGATAAAGGCAAGAACGTTCGAGGTCTGATCATGGAGCAGTGGACTGAGTCATGGAGAATGATACTTGAAGACCCCAGGAATTGGATTGAAGCAGAACCTCTAAGAGGTATGGGTGCAGACTAGGAAGGAACCATTCGCTGCATAGATTCCCCTGACCCTGAACCAGCAAGACCCGCGTGGATGACTATAGACATTATGAGTGACTCGCACAAAGGTATGTGATTGGAGGAAGGTCCATGCCTACGCTCCCGCATGAAGACAGCCCACATCTGGGAAAGTCCTATGGGCTTTGGACTTGTAGCAGGGGTATCATGGACGGTCTATTGAAGAAAATGGAGAGAAGACAGCATGGCGATGGCACGTACGTCGTCGGAGTCCATGACGTTGCAGCAATAAAGTGCATGGAGTCCATGCAAAATCAAGGGACCCACTGGCATGTCTTGCTTAAGACGAGGGCGCTCTCCCCTCTCATGTATACATATAGGCCAAGTAGAATATAGGTCACTGAATGCAAGATGGCGTAGTGGTAGAGCATAAGGCCTGTGACCTCCTGGTGCTCTCTTCGAGTCCCTACCACAGCATTTTGCCCAATTAAAAAACATTTCCCATTATTAGGATTTGATCCCTATAGTTCCCTCTATTTACACTTTCAACCCCTAAAACTCCAAAATTACAATTCTGCCTATCCATTTCCACTAATCACAATTTAATCCCCGATCTTCCCATAATTAGGATTTGACCCCATAGTTCCCTCTATTTACACTTTCACCCCTGAAATCCAAAAATCACAATTTAATCCCCGATCTTCCCAAAATCATAATTCAACTCCTAAACTTCCCAAAATTACATTTAAACCCCCAATTTCCTCAAAATTCAAATGAAATTCTTTTTTCCAAAGTTCAAATTAAATTCTTTTTTCAAAACTCAAAATCAAGATCATTTCGAAATAAATTCCGTTTTCAAATCATTTCTTTTCTAATCTTTATTATACTCAAGTTAAATTCTTTTCTAAATACTTAATATTTTGGGATCCATGGTCTCACGCAATGGGCTTTAAACATGGAACTGGCTGTTCACCTGTTGTTCGATGTTTAATAGCTCGTATAGGCCCCCGTGCTGCCTTAGCCACCTCGGACCTTGTGCATGAGTGGACTAAAGGTCCTTTCAAAAAATAAAAAACTCTCTTTTTCTAGTATTTTGGGATCTTTGGTCTCATGCAATGGGCTCTAAACGGGGAACTGGCGGTTCACCTGCTATTCAACGTTTAGTAGTTCGTATGGGCCCCCGTGTTGCCTTAGCCGCCTCGGACCTTGTGCATGAGTGGACTGAAGGTTCCTCCAAAAAAATGAGAATTGTTTCAAAACATCATATTCCTTTTAAATAGCTTGGAAGGTCAAGCCTTCCCAAACCAGAACTATGTAAGCCTTGAGTTTCCCATTGCACCGGGGAATACGTAGGAGCAGGATCAAGTCTTGTTAGACCAACCTCCATCGAATTATTTATTTCACATTAATTAAAGGGATCAAAACAGTTTTAAAAAATCACACACTCAGTTTAAGGGTACCGTTCTTCGGAATGAGCGAGTGGGGTGCCTAACACCTTCCCTACTCGTAACCGACTCCCGAACCTTAATCTCTTCTCCGAGTCAGGGTTTTTTCCGAATCTTTTTCCCTTAAATAAAAATTTGGTGGCGACTCCACATTAATCAAAAAATAAAATCTATTTAAATTTTAGCGAGTTCGTCGTCTCGTCGGAATTACGGTTGCGACAGTATGTAAAGGCTTAAGTGTGAGAAGGGAGATTTTCTCCCTCCTAATTATCTTTTTAAAAATCACTCATCCTCCTTCTGTAAATAATGTTTTCTACCTTGGTATTAATTTTTCCAAATAAATTAAGGGGATAATAGAAGATTAAGTCTGAGGAGGAATACCCCTTCTTAGATTTTCTATATAAAATGCTTGTATCTTATGATAACTTCATCATTTCAATCTAATATTTCATGGAAGACATTAATTTGACTTAGTATGGACATGAGAACTATTAATAAAATAGTTGATAATTATCTATGTTCCTTGTCATCTTATTTCACACTACAGTAGCCTTAGTAAAGGATTGAGCCTATTTGAGTTTGCACCCAACCTTTTTCTCTCTTTGCTGTGTGATTTTCCTCCAGCTTATACATTATAACTTATCTTGTAAATTTGTCAAGGCTTGTATAAGTTGGTTATATAACAAGAGAATGATAAAGGTAAATTAGGTTTTGTTAAATGAACATTGATCTAGAGTATTACTTAGTGCCCCATTTTTAGCTAAAAGATTAAAGTTGTTTTCTTTGGTATCCCTCGTATAATTTTTGTAAATTCAAGTACCCTTATATTATAATTGAAGCAAAGTAAGTGTTTGGAAATGAATCAAAAAAAGGGAAAAAGAAAAGAAAAAAAAAAAGAAAGAAGGAAGAAACAGGAAAAGAATGAAAAGAAGATTGGAAAATTTAAAAGTTAAAATTCATGAACCCCTAGTAATTGAGCCAACAATCTAAGGATTTAAGGCTAGTAAAGATATGACAAAAAAATCCTTTTATGTTTCCTTTCCTTCTTATATCTTACATAACTTTGTAAAATTTCCTTGATCTCGTTTTAACCTAGATAGTCTTTTTTAGTCTTGTGTATAATTTTAATTTTACTAGAGATTGAGATTTATGGGAAATCCTATAGTAGCATACAATTGCAAGGGATAGAGTATTAACGATATATACCCACACACACATAAGAGACAGTGAGAAAAGTAATCTTCTCTATTTGTGAGACTTGATTTTAGGAAACTAAAAGATCCTAATTAGATTATTGTTGATTATTCCTATGATGGTAATTGTCTATTGCATGTAAAATTTATGGTTTCTGATTTTTATACATGTTACATTCCTATTTCTTAAGTTATTCCTTGGGGAAGAAAATTTTTAAGTTTGAGAATATGATAAACCACAATTTTGTTGATTTATCTACAGAAAATTAGTCATACTTATTGTACGATTAATGCTTGTTAAATATAAGTCTACCTAATTTTTCTTATTTTTGCAAGAATGATACTGTAAGCATAGAATTAGAAACTTGGTGGATTTTAGGCTAAAAGGAGGGTAAAAAATGTATAAAAAGATGAAGAAGCGACAGAAGTACAAAAATCTCTCTTAGAGGAAGCCAGACGACCATTTTAGTTGAGCACGCCCTCAGAGCGAACTAGGATTTCTGACATGCCCATGCAAACCTAAACATGGTCGTGCTGGATAGGGAGCACAATTGTGAAAACTTAAGCATAGCCTAGCAGTGTCTTCAAGTTTCCAATACGGTCATGTAGACTTGAGCACAACCGTGCCAACCTTGGAAGATGCCAGAAATTATCCAAGTAATCCTTAATGATGCAGAAAAGAATCTCAGTCAGTCTTAACGACAATATAAGTGATCCAAAGTAACTATGATGGGTGAAAAGGTAACTTAGATCAAATTGGTTTGCAATGAAGGTAGCCCTAATCCATGCTTGTAAAAGGGAGGCTATACCTTGGAAGAAAGACATGTTTCACAAGTCATACACCATCCTAGAGATATTTCTCTCCAATTCATTCTTCCATCCCTATTTCATTTCTTCTTCCAATGTTCTCTTATAGGATTTTGGTAAAACGAATCGCCTTCACATTGCAAGCTATAGAGTCTTTTTCTAGCCTTACTAGCACTACGATTTTATATATTTTTTATTTTAGAATTAGACTATAGATATTTTGTTTGATTAGCTTATTCTCATTCGTCTTCTTTTTCTATGTATAACTAACATACAAATCATGGGGCTTGGATGAACCTTATGAAGTAACTATTTGAACACCATTATTATTTATGAATGATTATATGTTTTCATTATGAATGATAGCATTGTTTCTCATTCAATTGTGTTACCTTATTATGCTTAATTAATTAATGAGAATTCACCACTCTTGTTTATCTCTAAGTTGGGTACGGAGTAGGCGATTGTACCATTTCTCAATTGGCGAAACTATAAGGTAACTGAGTTTAAGGGTTTAGAGGATCAATCAAAATCTTAGGCTTCTAATCAGTTATTAACTTAATAAATCTGAAGTACTTTATATTTTTCTTAAGTATTTACCTTGCATGATCATTAGGGGTGCCACTTAGGGGAAAATGATTACTATTGCAATATCATTGGTTAGTAATAACATTAGGTTAGATGGTTAGTAATTGATGTTATATCATTTATAAGGAAATTTACAGATAAAAATAGGTAACGTCACAACAAGATCCAAAGTTTCATGCTTATTCATAACTTTGCACTTGTGTTTTGCACTTTTGATTCCTTTAAACTTGCTTTTAAATTATCATTTCTATACATTGAAAACACAAAATCCTTTTGGTAAACTCAAAAATTGGAATTTGAACTTATTTTATATATTTTTGGCATAGTCTCTGTGGGATCGACATTAGAGTTTAAAATACTCCCTTTCTACATCGACATGTATACTTGCCCATGGATAAAACTTTGTATACATTTTTACACTCACTTTTTGAACACATCAAAGATCTAGGATGGAATATTACCATGAAAAGTAAAATGAGACATTCCCAAATGAAGTCAATTATTATAGGAAGAATACCCATAGGTCTCACTTAAGTCATAAAGTTAAAACTCACTTAAATGATAAAAAAAACCACCTTAATAGGAAAAGGATGGGGAAATGGTGAGACGTGCTTAACAAACAAAGGTTTCAACCTCTAAGAGATTGTAAAAAGTGAAGCATATTATGAGGGATAGATATGTGCCTCCCTATTATTTTAGCCAAGTGCATAATAGGCTTCAAAGGATAACTCAAAGTAGTAGGAGTGTAAATGAATATTATAAGGAGATGCAAATTGCTATCATTAGAACCAATTTGAATGAGAGTAAGGAAACAACTATAGCTAGGTTTCTAGAAGGTTCAAGGATGAGATTAGGAACATATTTGAACTTCACCATTATATGAATCTCAATGACTTGTATCATTAAGTCCTTAAGGTTGAGCAGCAAATCCATAGGGAGAATAAGGGCAAATACACTTCTTATAAATCCACCACACAAAACCAATGGAAGGATAGGAAGAAGGAATTCATTTTTCAACCTAGAAAAGTTAAGAAAATCTAGGACTCCCAAGAGTCTAGGGTTAAAACTTCTAACCCAACCACTAGCAATAAATAATCCTCCATCAATTATTTTAAGTTCCTGGGTAAAGGTCATATAGTCTCTCAATATCCTAACAAAAAGAACATGATCTTAAGGAACAATTGAGAGTACTCCTCTCTTGAATCTTCTATTATATTTCTACTCAATCATCCTCGAATGATGACTCCTTAGAAAATAACCCTAGGTGAGTTCTCTCAGTGGTTAAAAAGTTATTGGGTATCATGGTTAATGAATAGAAGGAGAGCCAAAGAGAGAACATCTTTCACATAAGATCTTCCATTCAAGGTCATATTTTCTCTTAATTTTAGATGGTGGGAATTTTTGATTTAGAGGTCACCACCTAGTAGTAGAGGCCTATTGGGCCCATCACCAGGGAAAAGGTATTGAGCACTCAGGAGAGGCTTCCAATACCTCTAATCATTATATGTTTTTCCTTTTAATGGTATAGAATAGGTTTAGGATTTGCTTATTGTACTTAGTGTAAAAGATCCTGTTTTGTATAGGTTTTAAGGTTCCTTTTGCTTGTACTTTTTTTTTAAAATTCATAGGACACCTAATTGAGCCATATTAAGCCAACTTCAAGTAGAAAAAGGTGGATCCATGAGCCTTGCCCAACCCCACAATCTATATATTAGATCCTTGTATGCATATTTCAAGACACTTTTTGAGTCATTTGAATGAAAAAATACTTTTTCAGAGTTTAGTGAGATCTAAATTCTCTCTCTTTCTTGAGTCAACACTCAAGATTTTTGATCAATGGAGGATGCTTCATTTTAGCAAATGTGATGGCTTATTAATATCTCTATCACATAGATTGTGGTGTCTCTTCACTTCAAATTCTCTCCTTAATTTTCTTCTTTTGTTCTTTCATTTTCTATTTCATTTGAGTTTTAATTTTCCAATTTGAATATGTATTGTTTACCAGATTTTGAATATCACCTTGTAATTTAGATCCAAAATTACTCATCAAGTGGTATCTATAGCTTGAGGAATTGCAAGGTATTCACCATCAACATAACTTTATTCGTTCAATTCATTCTTCTCTTTTACTTTTTTTTTGTACGAATTTTTTTACATTTATTTTTATGTTTTCTTGTGTTATTGACTATATTTTACTCTATCCATCTTATATGATGTGTATCTTATTTGTTTTATCAAGTTAATTGGTCAAATTGACTTAAAATCCCTCAAGCATATCATATTTCAAATCTAAAACACCTTATCTCTTTGGTGCCAAAAATAATTCAAAAAATTATAAAATAATTTGGAAAGTTTGTAAAGATATCATAAATCCATGAGTTTTGTGTCTGAAGTTCAGATCTATCAAATTTTATCAATTTGTTCCATCAAAATTGGTTAAACTTTCCTAGATCTTCAAAATCAAACTTAAAAATTCAAATTTCCCTCCAAAATATGTTTTAGTTTGATTTAAGATTTAGGCTAATTCAATCCATATTTGATGTTTGTGATGAAGAATAAGTCTTGTGTAATGATGTTTAGAATAATTTAGTTAGTTTAGTATTTAAATTTTCATCAATTGGATCACGCGGTTCTTTATCGCTCATCATCGTTATCAAGAACGCATTTGTGTAAAGTGTTTAACTGGCCGGTAATCGCATATTAAATGCCTCCAAATTGTTAAATAAGTATGCATTAGAAACACCTTGATTTGTACTTTAATCTTTCTTTTGGAAGTTTTAATAAATTCTTTGTAATTTTTTCACAATTTTTGGTTAAAGTATGCATGTTCTAGTAAAGAAAAAGTCAACATATGCATAGTTTTAATCCTAGTTTGATTTAATTTTGTAAGATAGCATAAATTTGAATTCTAAAATGATTTAATTTTGTAAGGTAGCATGAATTTGAATTCTAAAAGCCCTGGTATGATTAAAAGAATGTTGTTAAGGTCTCTAAAAAATTTAAATAAGTAAGAAGGACCTAATAGAAAAATTCAAAAGAAAAAGGATATAAGTGTCATTTTCAAAATTATAAAAAGGCAAATGCACAAGTAGTAGCTCCGTTATATTTTAGATTGTAATTTTCATTTTACAATTTGTATTTTGATTGTTGCTTGAATGTAAAAACCAAAATTAAATTCTTGTACATTTTGCAATTATTACCTAGATTAGTGTAGATTTGAAATGTCAAATTTGAAGTACTTATTGGAACATTGTCATATTTGTGTTAATCATTTTTTGTACCTTTTAAATATCCTTTAATTTTTACTTATCTTGTTTAACCTCCTTATAGTCATATTATATTGAATTCATGTGTTTTATCTTTGAGTCTTCATTTTTCTTGACCTCTTTGACAATTCTAACATTTTACATAGTGTAAACATCAAGTGTTCTTCATAAGATAGGTTGAAGACTTAGAATGTTGATTAAAGCTTTTGAAAAGATATATTAAGTGGAAAAGGGTAAAAGTGAACATCAAGCCTAAAATCCTAGACTATTGAAATTAGGCATAAGTGAAGTTGAGAAAAACATCTCTAAGATAAGGGGCGTAGACTCCCTTTCTTTGAATGCTTTAACACTCACTTGAATCTCCTTGTATATGTTTCTTGGGTGAGTTCCTACAAAGGGAAGGCTTAAAAGCCTGAAGGAACCAATAAGAAAGAAAAGAAGGAGGTAGTCAACCATTGGTGATTTTGGAAGCTTGAAGAATAATTTTAATTTGTAATATGTTTAGTTTAGGTGCCACAATTCTTGTAATCATTGTTATATAGAGAAATTGTAGTAGTTTTGTTGAATTCTTGTAAATTTTAGAAAGCTTGTAGTAGGATCTCCAAACTTGTAATTACTGTCTTCTGCAAGTTGTTTGTAAATGGACTTTGGACTTTTCTAACTTGGTATAGGATACTCACCAAATGTGTTGAGTTTTTTTTTTTTTTTTTTTGTATGCTTGGAGATATAAGGGGTTTCTAAGTGTTTGATTGAGTTTTTAGAACTAGTAGCACTAACCTTTTGTTTTCATTTGTTTTGTGAGAATGAAGGGGACTTGGTATATCCTAACTTTCTTTCTATGTGTTATATCTTTCTTTTAAATTCCTTGGACTTTGGACTTTGAATACTTTGTACGAGCTTACAAATCTGTTAACTAATTAAGTAATTATTATGTTCCTATCCTTTGGTGATGGTATAAATGTGATGACCTATTATGATTTATATTTGTGTGATTATTTTACAAGAGAGACCCACTTACATTTATATTATACATGACTTATTATCATTTAGACAATGTAAAATAATTTTTTAAGCAACAAAAGTTTTTGTAAATATAAGTAATAACTAATAATAATCAATAGTGCGACTTAAACATAGTATAGAATTATTAAGGTATTACAGTGTAGATATGACTATAATCCTAACAATGAACATTGGAACAAACTTCATTTTATATTAAAATATTTAGAATATACAATATATTAGAGTTTTTATTTTTGTAAATATAATGTGTGGCGTTGAAAGATTTTGTGATGAAAATTAAGTTTCAAATACAAATCAAATAGGTTTTACTAATGGGCATATTTTTACTCTTGGGGATATGTTATTTTTAGAATATCTGCAAAACAAAATTGTACAAAATATTTTTCTATAAAATATAAGTTTATTATTACTGAGTTAGTAGGTCAAGAAATTGATTGGCTTAGAGACTTATTGATAAACATATGCCCATGGGAAAAATCTACACCACTTGTGTCATTTCATTATGAGTGATAAGTAATAGTTGAAGTATTTGCTAACAATGCATATAATGGAAAAATAAGTTGCATACAAATTAGAAATAAAGTTGTTAGACAACTAACTAAAAATGGTATAATTTCTTGAGAAAGTAATTAAAAAGTGAAAGAAACTTAACTAATCCATTTATAAAGCTATTACCTATGAAAATAAGGTTAAACTTGTTGAGGGAAATAGACATTAAGACTAAGGAATGAAAAGAATATGGTGGATATCATTTTTCGGTCAAATGAAGCCACATGACTTCTCATGTTCATTACATTACACCTTAATGATATATGCTAATGGTTGTTTAAAATAGATATATAGGCCTTATTGGACACACATGATGTATTTAATTTTTCTTAGTGATATTAAGACACTTAATTTATGCTGGTTTTAAGGTTGAGTTGAAAGCGTAATAAAGACAATCTTTTATCTAGATGGTATTATAAAGAAACATTTGATGTATTTTCCTATATGAGTGTAGGTGAGAGGGCAAAAGATATCTTTTATAAATTAAAAAATATTTTTAAAATATTCGTGAGAATTCCATTGATTAAAATTTTATCTCTAAAAATAATATATGGTGAAATTCTTACAACTAAAATATATTTGTTTGTTATGAGGATCTCTGTATAGTTGAAGAGAAATTCACTTCTTGAAGTAAGTAGTTGTATTAAACATGTGTCTTTCTTACACACAAAATCCTTTCATATTCTCTTACTCACGTGTAATTGGTGGAGGACTATTGGAGCATTGGTGAGACAAGTACCTTCTTAAATCCCACATTCATTACTTAATTAGATTGAATTAAGGAGTTTATATAACTCTATATGATTAGTTAGTTAACAATAGAAGAAACCTAGGAATGGAGATCCAAGGCTTTTGATAAAACACACAAGTGAGTGTGAATATTCAACTTTTTTCAAGGTATTTATACAACAAGATAAAAAGAAAAGTAAAATAAGGGTAAAAGAAGTCCCATATCAGAGGAGTGAAACTCCTATAGTCTTTCTAATTCGCATAGAATAGAAGTCCAACATCGGGAAGAAAGGATTTCTTCAATCCCTCATCCTCCTATATAAGGAGATGTTCTTCACAATTTTGAAAGAGGAAAAAAAAAGAGAGATTTTTTTTTAAAAAAAAAACCCCAAGTTTGGGAGTACGCTAAAGAGTAAATGTGTAAGCCCGTATAATCCTTATTTCAATAGAGAAGTTTTCGGGTCACTTTGCAATTTTACCCCGATAAAAATAACTAAATTTATCTTTATTAATATTTTCATGTTACCGTTTATTACCTTATTCTCTTCATATTTTAGTTTAGATTTTATTATTATTATTTATTTTGATTTTTATTATTCTACCCTCTTTATAATTTTTTAATAGTTTAGACTTATTATTGTTGTCTTTTTTAAAAATGAATCTTGAACGTTTCTAAATCTCACGCAATGAACTCTAAATACGAATGTGCATACCCTACCATTTAGTAATCGGAGAATCATATAAGTTTCAGTGCAACCTTCATTTGCCTCCGACTTTGGTCATATATGGATTTGGAAAAATATTTGAACAGTATTATATCAAAGTTTTTAATTAAAAATTAAAAATTCAAAAATATATTAAATTATTTTAAAATCCTAAATCTCACGTAATGAGCTCTACATACAAACATGTAGCATACCTTAGCGTTTAGTATTCGAAGAATCATATAAGTCTCAATGCAACCTTCATTTGCCTCAAACTTTGGGCATATGTAGATTTAGAAAAATATTTAAAAATTATTATGTCAAAGTTTTCCATTAAAATTAAATTTCAAAATATATTCAGTTTTTTAAATCTTAAATTTCACGCAATGAGCTCTGAATTTGAATGTCCAGCATACCCTACCTCTCAATATTTAGAGAGTCCATCGAGTCTCAGAGCAACTTTCGTTGGCCTCAAACTCTATATATTTGTGGATTCGGGAACGTATTTAAATACTCCATCATTTTTTTATTATTCTTAAAATTAAATTTCAAAATATATTCAAAGATCTTTTAAATCCTATATTTCACGCAATGAGCTTTGAATTTGAATGTGTAGCATACCATGTGTTTCAATAGTTAGAGAGTCATACGAGTCTCACAGCAACCTTCGTTTGCCTCAGACTAGATCTAGGAAAGCATTCAAATATTGTATCATTTTTCTATCATCCTTAAAATTAACTTTCAAAATATATTCAAAGATTTTTAAATCATAGATTTCACGCAATGAGCTCTGAATTTAAATATGCAGTATACCTTATCATTCAATATTTAGAGAGTCATATAAGTCTCAGAGCAACCTTCGTTTACCTTAAACTTTGTGCATATGTGGATCCGAGAAAGCTTTTAACTATTATATCGTTTTTCTGTCACCCTTAAAATTAAATTTCAAAATATATTCAGATATTTCTTTTTAAAATCCTAAATTTCACACAATGAGCTCTAAATCTGAATGTGCAGCATACCATGTCATTCAATATTATAGAGGTCATATGAGTTTCCAGAGCAACCTTCATTTGTCTCAAACTCTAAACATATGTGAATCAAAGATGCTCTTCAAAAATATTCAAAATTCTTTAAACTGTTTCCCAATTTAGTACAAATTTCATATTTGCAAGTGCCATTGAGGATCAATTCCTCACTAAAACTACATAGTCTTGAATTCCCCATTACACCAGGGAATACATAGGAGTAGGATCAAGTCCTATCAAACCATTTTCCGTAAACCTATTTATTTCTACACTATTTAAGGGATCAAAGAATTTTCAAATATCAAAATGACACACTCAATTTAAAGGTACCGTTCTTTGAAACAGGGGAGTAGGCTGCTGATACCTTTCTTACTCGTAATCGACTCCTGAACCTAGAACTCTTTCTCGAGTTAGGGTTTTTTCCAAATATTTTCCCTTTAAAAATAAAATTTGGTGGTGACTCCACGATTAATTTAAATCTTTTCTAAAAATTCACGAGTTCGTCATTTCGTGTAATTATGGTTATGATAGATGACAACTCCACTAGGAACTTTAGAGAGTCAAGCCTTGTTTTAAATTGAGTGTGTAATGCATGTTGATCCCTCTATAATTATTCTCTTATTTATTTCCTATCCTCGTGTTAACATTAATTCAAAATTATATGTTTTTCACCCTAGGGTAGAAAATTTATATATATCTATTCTATTGCGATGCTCTTCTCTTACATGATATAATTTCAAATTATTTGTATGCTCTCCTCACACTACACTAATGCATGCATGTCATGAGTGGGGTCCTATACCTAGGTCTGAGTAAACTTAGGATAGATGGGTTTAGTGGTGTTACTTTAGATACATATCCTATTTGACTATCACAAAAACTCTAGCTAGAGTGCGTCCTTTTCGTGATGCCCCATAACTGGTAGCATTTCCTACTGTTATGGCAAGCATGATGGATTGGAACTACTCTAGTAACCTTTGCACCCATAGATTACTAGACATCCCTTGTCAGATTCATACAATAGAATAACCTTAGATCCGGATTCATAAGTCACCAACTTAGAGACATTAAGAGGGCATACTTATTTTTCATATTATTGATAAACACACAAAGCATCATGATTTAAAATTAATTTAAAATAGAGAGGTAAGAGTAAGAAAATTAAAAACAATAACGAAAATAAAGATAGATAGATAAAATTAGCAATTAAGAAAGAAGATTATAAAAATAAAAAAATATAAAAGATCCAAAAAGAGAAAGAAGAAGAAAATTTGAAAGAAAATCTAAAAAAATATTTTTTTCATTTAGAGAGTAAATTAAAATATGAGATTATTGAAATAAAACCTAGGACATTTTAGCAAAAGAAAATATTTAAACAAATAAAAATTGCTAAAAAAGAAAGAGAAAGATTTTGAAAATTATCCCATATTAGTTTCATTTTAGTACTTATTAAAGCATTGATAGTTTTTTCATTCATGATTTTGCATTGACATTTTTTTCAAAATTAGCTTTAAATTTAATAGAAAAATAAAAAATTGAAGAAAGACAGTTTTCTCGGCACCCTTATCGAACTCGTTCACAATAAAGATTTGAGAAATGAGGTGAAAACATTGATGGATGAAATAGCAATCTAATGGAGGCCATGCAACTGTCAAGAAAGAAAGATATAGGGAACCCTTTCTGGAAGAACCAATCAGCTCATCATATCTTCCTGGCCTTAACCCAGAAATCCCTTTTCCATTAATCTTACCTTCACAAATTGAATGGGTTCATTATGGATTCCCTCATGGGCATGCACCCTTATTCATGAGAAATACACAAACCCAAACACAAAACCCACATTCAAGCACCATTGAAATCCCTCATGTTATTCCAAATGGAACCTTACATGAACCTGTTCAAGCTTGTCAAACACCCAAGGACCTCATCCTATATACATATCACCTTCTCATCCTCATAACATGAACAAGAGAGCATAAAAAATAATCCTTTCGATGAAAATTCTTAGAGATGGAAAATCTTGGAGGAAAAAATACGAGCAATTGAGGGAAGTGGATATGACACCAGAGAAGCATCTGGCTTGTATTTAGTTTTAGGAGTGGTCATTCCCCCCAAAATTTAAGGTTCCTGAATTGAAAAATATCAAGGAACTAGCTGTCCAAGGAATCACTTAACTATGTATTGCAAGAGGATGGTTGCATGTGCTCATGATGATAAACTGCTCATCCATTTCTTCCAAAATAGTTTAATTGGGGCAGCTACAAACTGGTGTACCCAACTAGAATGGACATATATCTGTTCATGGAGAGATTTGGCTGACGTATTTCTAAAGCAGTACAAGTATAATCTAAAAATGGCTCCTAACAGAACACAACTTTAGAATATGATTAAGAGAGGAGATGAAACCTTAAAGGATATGTACAACGATGGTGGGAGTTAGCTGCTCAGGTGCAACCCCCATTATCTGAAAAAGAAATGGTCAGCATGTTCATTGCTACACTCCAAGACCTTTTTTATGATAAGATGATCAGGAGTATGACCACCAATTTCTCTCATATTGTTATCATAGGAGAAAGGATTGAAGGTGGCATGCACAATGGAAAGATTATGCATAAGTCTATTAGGATAATTGATGCTTTTGCTGAGTTTGGAAAGAAGAAGACAAAAGCATTTTATAATACGGATTTGGTCAAGACCAACACACACCTCAGGTTGCACCTTATGGACCAACTAGTTTCCGATCACCATCTTATGCTCCTTATGCACCATATCCCCACATCGCCACCACCTATCAAACACCTTATCCTCCAGCTCATAACTATCCTATCCAAATTTGACCACCAATACTATTTACAACCCAAATGCAAGCCATAAGCAAAAATTCCAACCAAAAATAAAAAAAAAATATACAAGAGAAAAAACTAGTCAAATTTGATCTTATCCCAGTGACCTACACTGAGTTGCTACCTCACTTAATCCAGAACTCTTTAGTTGCTCCTTTATCCTTTGAAACCTTAAGGACCACTATATCCTCAATGGTATGATGCAAATGTCAAATGTGATTACCATGCGGGGTTCATTGGCCATTCAACAAAAAATTTCCTAGCTCTGAAACATAAGGTCCAAATCTTAATTGATATGAAATGGTTGTATTTTGAGAAGTTTGCTCCTAATATAGGAAATAACCCATTGCCAAATCACGACAGCCCATCAACTAGTTGAAAGAAATTGAGGCAAAAATTATATGAGGATATTGCATTGTGAGACCCAAGTTTAAATATCAAGGAAAAATCATCCAAGATTCTCATACTTTTCAAAATCAATCTTTTGTAATGAACTTCAATAAGAAAAACAAATTAGGGTCAATAAAAAGGATTGATAAATTGAAAACCCAAATACAATTCGACATTTCTGCACATCAAAAATATGTTTTCTAAAACTGGGAAAAAATTTTGTCATTTCTTAAATTTGATTAATTTGATAATCAAAGTTATGAAAAGCAGCATTGACATTTCTCACCAAAATATGTCATTTGTGCAATCAAATCTACATTTTTTATTTTCCCCTAAATATATTACCATAAACCTCATATGCAGAACTCTCTATCTCCTCCCATCAACCATCCAAAATTACTTTGTATATCTCACAAGTGTATATGCCAAAAGGAAATACGAAAAATGTAAAAATAAAAAGATTAATTTTGAAAAGTTATGATAAATTGGATGAATCCTCAACCATTATAGCATGGCATGCTTATGTTCCAAGAATTATCCTCTTTCTAGCAATAATGTCACCAGAATAAAAAGGAGTGTATCTCATTCGAAAATTTTGATCACTCTTGGGTCTTAAGGACATTGTAAGGGCTTCGAAGAAGAAAATTTCAATGTTGAACAAGAAACCAAGAAAGAAGGTTATTTTAGCTCATCCTGAGTCTTAACGTTAGCTATACATACTTCAAGGTTGTCGAGAAAAGAATATATAGAAAAAAAAAATCGAGATAGAAATGGAACAAAATAAAATCATCTAAATCATATCATTGCATATCGTTCCAATTCATCACATGGATCACCTCTTCCCATAGCCTTCATTTTATAATATTTGATCAAGTAATCATTTCAGGCATCATCATTCTTTATATTGAAAAAGCATAAAACAATAAATAAGTTAAATCATCTCGTCATCTCACATTCCTTAAAACATGATCACATCGTCGAAAAATAAAATTGATGAGACCATCATCAATGACTTAAAAATATTAAAATTAGGGCAAATTCTTGCCCAAACCAATCCAAATTAAAGTAATTACTAATTACCTAATCTCAAGATTGGGGCACTTTGCCAGGAAATATTCATATTAAGGCAATCCTCAATTGCTAAAATTAATTAATTAATTAATTAAAAAATTAATTGGGACAAATTCTTATTCTCAAGTTAGTTCAAATTGACCTAGTTGCCAAACCCTAAAAAATCTCAAAAATTGGGGCAAATTCTTACCCAAATAATCCAAATTGGAGCAATTGCTAATTATTCGAAATATCCAAATTGGGGTAATTTGTCTAAAACAATTAAGGCAATAACCAATTGCTAAAAAATAAAGATTCAAATTGGGGAAATTTTTGCGTGACTCAATTCAAATTGATGCAGTTGCCAACTACTAAAAACTTCAAATTTGGGGCAAAATTTTTGCCCAAATTACTTCAAATGGAGGTAATTGTCAATTGCTTAAAAATCTTCAAAATTGGGGTAAAATTTTGCCCAAACTATTCAAACTAAGTGAATCACCAAATTGCTCAAAGCTATAATAAACTTGTTGCCTAACTGGATTAAAATAATTATAAAATTTCTCAAAAAAGTCAAGTTGAGGCAATTTGTAAAATACCATAAAACATCTTAAATCACGAAAAATTTGCCAGATCAATTAAGTTGAGACAATTGTATAAAAGTCCTAAAGACTTGGATAAATTTGTTGTCTAAAAAAATTAAAAATTAAAAAGTAATAATAAGAAGTTAAAAAATTAAAGAGAAAGGTAAATTTTTTACCCAAACTAACTCGAAATTTAGGCAATTAGTAATTTCTATAAGAAAAAATAAGAAATTATTCTAAACTTATGCAAATTGCTTAAATTAATTCAAAATAAAAATAATTTCTATTTGCACAAAATAATTCAAAACATCCTACATTGAAGCAAATGGATTTGTACTCCTTCCTCACTTATTTACATTTCTAGGTCACATAATTCCTCTACTATTGATTTTTGCAACAAGATTCATATTCTTATCCTAACAAGAATTTATTTGCACTCTCATCCCATTTTCTACAACTACTCATCTATCTTACTAGGCTTTTAAATCTCTACATCTCATTTGTCTTAACCGATCGACACTTTACTGTCTTAACAAGTCTTTTCCATTTGACCTTGCTTATCTTAACAGATCTATACTTTCCTGTCTTAACAGGTCTTTTCCATTTCACCCTACCTATCTTAACAGGTCATCTCTTCTATTCATGTCTTAACATGTCATCTTTTCTATTTCTGTCTTAACAAGTCTTTTCCATTTCACCCTACCTATCTTAACAAGTCATCTCTGTTGTTCCTGTCTTAACAGGTCTTTTCTATTTTACCTTGCCTGCTTAACAGGTCATCTTTTTTATACTTGCTACCTGTCTTAATAGGTCATCTCTTCTATTCCAGTCTTAACATGTCTTTTCCATTGCATGCTACCTTTCTTAACAAGTCATCTCTTCATATCACCTGTCTTAACAAGTTTGCATCATTCCTATCAACAATACAACATCTCTGCATATCACCTGTCTTAACAAGTTTGCATTTTTTTTTTGTCAACAACAAGACATCTTTTCATATCACCTGTCTTAACAGGTTTGCATAATTTCTATCAATAACTGGACATCTGTGCATATCACTTGTCTGAACAGGTCTGCATCTTTCTTGTCAATAATAGGAAATCTCTTCATATCACTTGTCTTAATAGGTTTCCACCATTCCTATCAACAACAGGACATCTCTGCATATCACCTGTCTTAACATGTTTGCATTTTTTCTATCAACAATAGGATATCCCTGCATATCACCTATTTTAACAGGTCTACATCTTTCCTATCAGTCTATCACACAAGGCTTTACATTTTTTATTTCTTATATTTTTGACCTATCACACAAGGCTCTGCATGTTTAAATGTTGTCAGCCTATCATACAAGACTTTTCATTTTAATTTCCTTGCACTTTGTCCTATCATACAAGGTTATGCAGTTTAATTTCCTTGCACTTTGGCCTATCATATAAGGCCCGATATGTTTAAATTTTCATCAGCCTATCATATAAGGCTCTATATTTTAATTTCTTGCACTTTGGTCTATCACATAAGGCCTTGCATGTTTAAATTTTAGTCAGCCTGTCACACCAGGCTTTAGATTTTAATTTCTCACACCTTGGCCTATCGCATGAGGCTCTACATGTTTAACTTTCCCAGCCTATCACATCAGGTGCCACATTTTAATCTCTTACACTCTGGCTTATTCCATGAGACACTACACACCAAACTTTGCTTTTTCCTGCACTTCAACTTATCACAAGAGGCTCCCATATATGTAATTTTTTGTAGTCTTTTGTCTTTCGATCTACTATATAGGACATTGTTAGTGTATCCTCCACGTCTAGCTCAACTATACATTAGTCTTTCATGCAAAGCTCTCTAGGTTCATGGTTTCGTAAGCCTCACACTTTTCCTATCTTGGACAAAATTAATTCAGTTCTTTAATAATTCTTTTACAAAACTAATATGAATAATATCATTATTCATATTATTTAATAAGATATTTGTAAAGAGGGAAAACTATGAATATTCAATTTTGTCCAAGGTATTGATATAACAAGATAAAAAAAAAGTAAAATAAGAGTAAAAGAAGTTCCACATCGGAAGAGTGAAACTCCTACACTCTCTAATTCTCTTAAATATATAATAGAATTCCCATATTGGGAAGAAAGGACTTTTTTAATTCTTCATCCTCCTATATAGGGAGATGTCATTAACAATTTTGAGAGAGGAAAAAAAATGAGAGATTTAAAAATAAAATCCCCCAAGTTTGGGAGTACACAGAAGAGTAAATGTGTAAACCCGTATAGTTCTCACTTCAAGAGGGAAGCTTTCGGGTCACTTTGCAATTTTACCCTGGTAAAAATAACTAACTTTGTCTTTATTAGTATTTGCATGTTACCGTTTATTATTTTATTCTCTTCATATTTTAGTTTATATTTTTATTATTATTATTATTTATTTTGATTTTTATTATTTTACCCATTTTATATTTGTTTATTAGTTTAAACTTATTATTGTTGTTGTTGTTTTTTTAAATGAATCTTTAACATTTCTAAATCTCACACAATGAACTCTAAATACACAAATGTGTAGCATACTCTACTGTTTAGTATTTAGAGAATCATATAAGTTTCAGTGCAGCCTTCGTTTGTCTCGGACTTTGGGCATATGTGGATTTTGAAAAATATTTAAACATTATTATATCAAAGTTTTCAATTAAAAATTTAAAATTTAAAAATATATTAAATTATTTTAAAATCCTAAATCTCACGCAATGAGTTTTACGTACAAACGTGTAGCATACCCTACCATTTAGTATTTGGAGAATCATATAAGTCTTAGTTCAACCTTTATTTACCTTAGACTTTGGGCATATGTGGATCTAGAAAAATATTTAAATATTATTATATCAAAGTTTTCAGTTAAAATTAAATTTCAAAATATATTCAAATATTTTTTAAATCCTAGATTTTATGCAATGAACTTTGAATTTGAATGTGCAGCATACCTTACCTCTCAATATTTAGAGAGTCATATGAGTATCAGAGAAATCTTCGTTTGCCTCAAACTCTGTGCATATGTGGATCCGGAAAAGCATTTAAACACTGCATTATTTTTCTATCATCCTTAAAATTAAATTTCAAAACATATTCAGAAATCTTTTTAAATCCTAGATTTCACGCAATGAGCTATGAATTTGAATGTGCAACATGCCCTGCCTTTCAATATTTAGAGAGTCATATGAGTCTAAGAGCAACCTTCATTTGCTTTATACTTTGTGTGTATGTGGATCCAAGAAAGCATTCAAATACTGCATTAGTTTTATATCATCCTTAAAATTAAATTTCAAAATATAATCAGAGATTTTGAAATAATAGATTTCACGCAATGAGTTTTGATTTTAAATGTGCAGCATACCCTATCATTCAATATTCAGAGAGTCATATGAGTCTCAGAGCAATCTTCGTTTGCCTAATACTCTATGCTTATGTGGATCTTGGAAAGCCTTTGAATACTATATCGTTTTTCTATCACCCTCAAAATTAAATTTCAAAATATATTAAGAGATATTTTTTAAAATCCTAAATTTTATGCAATGAGCTCTAATCTGAATGTGCAAGCATACCCTGTCATTCAATGTTTAGAGGATCATATGAGTCTCAAAGCAACCTTCATTTGCCATAAACTCTGAACATATGTGAATCAAGGATGTTCTTAAAAAATATTCAAAATTCTTTCAAACTGTTTCCAATTCAGTACAAATTTCATATTTGCAAGCGCCATTGAGGATCAATTTCTCACCAAAACTATGTAGTCTTGAATTTTTCATTGCACCAGGGAATACGTAGGAGCAGGATCAAGTCCTATCAGACCATTTTCCACAAATCTATTTATTTCTACACTATTTAAGGGATCAAAAAATTTTCAAATATTAAAATCACACACTCAATTTAAGGTTCGAAGAAAAAGCGAGTAAGGTGTTAATACCTTCCCTACTCGTACTCGACTCTCGAACCTACAACTCTTTCTTAAATTAGAATTTTTTCAAATATTTTTTTTAAATAAACTTTGATAGCAACTCTATGGTCAATTTAAATCTTTTCTAAAAATTTACAAATTCATCGTTATAATCATGATTACAAAAGTGAAATATGAATGGAAAAAAAATCTATTTAATATTCTAAAAAACTTGATTTTGTTGGTTATTGTGTGTTTTACACAAGAAAAAATTTCACCCACGTGCAAAAACTAACATATACTTAGTTACACTTAAATATAAACCGTTGAATTCTTTTTTCAATCTTCAACCATTAAATTAAGAGTGTAAACCATTTGGTATTTAAGAGTATCAATACTCTTACATATATAATGATTTTGAAATCCTAGCTGTTATTTATATTTAAATTATTATCACTTAATTTTTTTTATAAATTTTAAATCATATTTAAGGTTGAATTAATCATAGAATTAGTAGGTGTGGATCACAATTTTATGATAATTTAATTGATACCACATCAAATCTAACTGCGAAATAAAATAAAAGAAAACTTGCAAACACAATCTTTAAATATTCTTTCCCTCCTTGTGACCTTGTCAACTCCTTCTCTTTTCTCTTGTGCAAGTAAGTGAGACTCCAACGTGGTTAACTTTGAAGGCACAAGTCTATTACCTTCTTGTGATAACTTTAGAAGGAAAGTTTTAACAGGAGGGTTTTCTGAAAATTTACTTTGCGAACAATGATTGTTGCTTCAACATACCAGTACAATTTCCTAATTTCTAACTTACTACTTGAGAAAGATGCTAAAGTTCGGTTTTATTTATAGTATTTATGGCTAGTGTGAAAAGAAAATATACAAAGAACAAGTGTTTTTATTTTCTACAACGAGAATGACAAAATCCCAACTTAAAATTTAATGTAAATTATGCTAATTCCAAACTTTTTATCAGACTAAACCTATTGATTTTAAGATTAAGAATACTTTGGACAAAATTTTAAAAATAAAAATAAAAGTAAAAAAAAAACTATATTTCTATAACTAAAAGTGATATAAAAGATAAAAATTAAAAATATTTTTTACAGAGTGAACCGCGCATTCACTTGGTCTTAAACCGAAAGTACTAACTTTTATTTATATTAATCATAATAATATTAATTAATTAAAATAAATTATCATAAGATAAATATATGATAACTAATATTAAGAGATAATGAAAAATAGGAAACATTAATCCTAAAAGATAATCTAAAATATAATAAGATGTTTTTGATATTTTTATATATTTTAACATTCTTTCAAAATTAAAGTTTATTAAATTTAAAATTAAATAAATTTTTATATACAAATTAGTAATACTTTTTAAAATCATGAAATGGGAAAACTGAAATAAGTTGGTAGGATTACTACAAACTTAGATGATACTTTTAATAATACTGTGGAGTCAGACTAATTTTTTTAAAAGAATTAAAGAACCTAATTTATTTATGGAAATGCCACGGAACCATATCTCTAAAAAAGTCTGAAGGGTAGACCAATTTCCTGGAAAATTCGGAAGACCAATCTTATACTTTTGGAAAAGTCATGGACCAGGATAATGTTCTAATCTCACCTTGGATGGTTCACAAAATATTGTGAGCAGAATTTTACCTTCATTATGATTTATCAATCACTTATTTGTTTAATATTTTTGAAGTAGAACCTTTGGTATACGTCAGGATACAAATCCGGGATGACGTAAATGCTGTTGTATGGGGCACACTTCATTGGCATAATTATGGCTTTTTCTCCACAAAAGTTAGTCTAATAAGGATAAAGGTCGGAATGTTTCAAAGCGCACGTGACATGATTTTTTAAGAGACAAATTAAAATATTATTTTTATAGATTGAACTCTTTTAAAATAAAAAAATTATATTTTAAAATTAAAGTATATTTATAATTATTAATAAAAAAAAATTAATAATAATATGATAAAAGTAAAGTATATAGATAATAATTTTTAAAATTAATTACAATTTTAACAATTAATTTTTAATTAACGACTATAAATTTATCATTTAAAACATAGTATATTTATTTTAGAAAAATAAAATCCAATTTTATAAGTATAATTCTAAAACAAAATCCGATTTTATAAGTGTAATAGATAAGACTTCATGCTATAGTAAGATTAGGAGAAAAGATTTAGTTATTTTAATATTTTAAAATATAAAACTATCACTACATTTGGTGATACGAAAAATTAAAA
Source organism: Canavalia ensiformis (assembly GCA_026541065.1). Classification (NCBI taxonomy): domain Eukaryota; kingdom Viridiplantae; phylum Streptophyta; class Magnoliopsida; order Fabales; family Fabaceae; genus Canavalia; species Canavalia ensiformis. The sequence goes on along the minus strand of JAMKYM010000177.1, from coordinate 398,762 downwards.
TTATCACAAAAAGGAAAAATTTAGTATTGATTTTAAATGTTTAAGAGACTAAAATTTAAAAGGGATTAAGATTATATTTAAATTAAATTTACTTAAAAACAATTTTTTTATTTTATGAGAAATTTATAAAATTTATTTTTCCAAAGTTTAATTAGTATAAAATTTTTAAGATGATAAATACTCTTAAAAAATTATTACGATAATATTTTAATCATAGAAAACTTATTTCATGATAAAATCAAGAAAAAGTATTCTATAAACTTTTTTTAAATTTTTTTATTCTTAATTCCTCAGTTAATATTTTCGATACTTAATAATAATTTTTAAAATATGCACTTTGAATTATTTTAAATCAACTTTAAATCCTAATATTAACATTTATAAAGTAGCAGTGTGTCCAAATGAAAAAAAAGTTAAGGATTCATTATTGGGACTGGATTGGCCGGGAGCTTAAAGTAAAGAATCAGTTTATTAATTATCACCTCCGCCTTGATATAAAGCAGCACTAGATCCCATAAGAATATATATAATCGAAAACTCGCGGTGTTCTTTGTTTTCACACCATAGATTCCAAGTTTTAACATTTGAAGCAAATTCTAGTTCCTATACATATGTTCGTTGCGTATGACCATAGTTTAGGAAGAAAAAAATATATTCCAACCTGTACACCATTACCCGACCATTATTTTAGAGTCAAGTTCAGGAACGCTGCCTTGAAAAATTCTCTTATTGAAACTTTTACGCCAATATTACCGGTTTAAAGTTTTTTTTATCAGCAAAACAGTAATATTAAAAGGATATAAGGACTATTTTAATCCATATACAAAATAAGCTTTTAAAATGAAAGTGTATAAAATATAAGTTTACGAATCTAATTTAAAAAATTTTAAATTTTTTTATTTTATATTTAATTTATTTTATGAGGTAATATGAATTATGTTTATAATTTTTATAATGTTAATTTTTTTATTTTTAAACAAAATATTATTTTTATAATTTTAAAATTTTCACACAATAGAGAATCAAATTAATTTTCATAAGATTTTATATTTTTCATCGAAAGATGATCTAAAGTGTTGTAAGAAATATTTATGATAGAAAGATAGATAGGTTAACCATGTCTAACTATAATCAATTATAACATGTTTGTCATATGCTATAGAAAATTAGGCATTGTAGTAAGAGATAATTTGTTATTTTCATAGATAATTTACAAAAAATACAACCACAATCATGAAAGGAAGGTAGAATTTTTCTAACTTTAAGATTGTCCAAAGTAGGTAGTATGTTCAAAGTCAACTTCCAAGTAAAAGCATTCACCTTCAAGAAAAGCACAGAAGTCTAGAATTGTTGGTACAGTTAGATATCCATGAGAATTAACTGCTGGGTTACACGTAGATTATTATATGCAGAACAGACAGAGTACTTGCTTGAATTGTCTCACTTCCAAGACCATCTATCATTTCCCCCTTCCGCAATGTCACCTTATTCACAGCTTGCATAAGGGCGTCTAGTAATGACATCTCTCATTCAAACAAATATCTTCTCCACCTTAACTTCTATACCTACAGATCATTTTTCCATCCACTTACATCCATGATTGCCTTGGACTTATCTTCTGAAATTATATATAGTCTTTGAAATCTTGTAGAATCTCTCTTCATCACTCCAAGCATCTTCCCATAACCTAACCATTCCACCATCACCCTTTCCATTTCCCACAGCCGCCCCCAAATCTTTCCATAATGAGGATGCTGATTTAGGAAAGCTAAAATTCTTGTTCTCAGTCATACACCCATATTTAGATTATAGTATCCAACATCAAAGGCTATCCTTCTCCATCAACATTCTTTATCTCTATTTTTCCAGTAAAGCAGCGTTAAATGTTGCTACATTTTTTATCCTTAATCCCCCACATTTCTATGGTCTACAAATCCTATCTTAATCCATTCATGCTACTCTCCTTTGTTCATTTAAGCCTCCCATAAGAACTATCTTTGCATAGAAATTATTTTTATGGCAACCGTGATTGGAAGTTTGAAGAAAGATAAGTAAAAGAGAGGTATTAAAGAGAGTACTGAGTTAATATGAATGATCTATCTGCCTAGTGAGAGATACTGATGCTTCCAAGAAGATAGCTTAGATTTAATTCTATCAGGAACAAGTTTCCAAGCAGGCACTCTTCTGATTTTCCCCATTAGTAATTCTAAGTACATAAATGGTATAAATAAAATACTATAATTAAGGACATTTGCAAGACTGGTTAACACTTGTATAGGAGAAGAAATCACAGTTAATCTACTCTTACCAAAATTGATCTTTAGTCTGGATACAATCTTGAAGCAATGCATCACACTCTTCAATGTCATAATATTCTTTAATGATATTTCTCAAAAAAAGAAATTATGTCATTTGCAAACTACAGATGTGTAACCTTGATGTTCTTCTTACCCACCTTGTAACCATCAAAGAGATTGACCTCATTTTCTTTCCATATTAAAGCATTTAGACCCTTTGATACAATGCAAAATAGGAAGGGAGTCAATGAATCCCCCTGCCTTACCCTTTTGGATACCCTAAACTACTTTGTTGGATTCCATTAACTAAAACTGAGACTAGACGATTCTAGGAAGCCCATCTCCCATTTTCTCCATATCTCTCTGAATCCAACATTCATCACCATACACTGCAGAAAATCCCAATTGATCGAGTCGTATGCTTTCTTAAAATCCACCTTGAAAGTTAAGTAATACTTCTTGGAAAAGTTTGCTTCATCAATAATCTCATGAGCCACTAATACCCCATCAAGAATGTCCCTACCCCTAAGAAAGTTGATTACATTAGTGAAATTACCTTGTATAATATCCTTTCTAAGTCTTGCAACTAGCACTTTTGCAATAATTTTGTACAAGCATCCAATTAGAGAAATAGGCCAATACTGACCCAAGTGTTGTGAATTGTCACACTTAGGAATCAATGTTAGAAAAGTTAGATTTCCCCTTTGGGAAACCTACCAAATTTGTGGCATTCTTTCATCATGCACCATCTATCTTCCTTCAAGGTATTCCAAAAAGTTTTGATAAACTTGAAGTTAAATCCATCTAGTCCTGAACACCTATTTCCATGACATTTCCATACTTTCCGCTCTTATTTCTAATTTTGAGAATTGTTCTAACAAAATCCTATTATCCTTCTCCCTGATAATGTTAAATGACAAACCTTCTCCCATTCCTCCTCCTTGAATTGAGATTCAAAGAAGTTTTGAACCTTATCCTTTAACACTTCAGGTTATTCCACCCATACCCCGTCCAATAGCAACCCATGTAAAGCATCCTAATTTCATCTTCCATTGATTATTGAGTGAAAGAAAGGTGTGTTAGAATCCCCTTCTTGCACCCATTTATATCTTGATTTTTGATGAAGGAGGGAGTCGTGTATCCTTGTTACCCTTCTGAATTTTCCTATACATTCTCTTGTCTTGGAGATGTTAACATCTGTAATTCCTTTTTCCTCATTCAGTTGATCAATATCATTCATTTGTTTAATCACTTCACATCTCAATTTTTGAATCCTGCCAAACACCTCCTTATTCCATTTCTTTAGCACCTTTTTGAGCAGTTTTAATTTCTCTTTGATAACAAACGCTACCCTCCCATGTACCTTGAAGCTTTTTCAACTAGATTCTACCAATGATATAAATTGTGGATCGTAAAACTAATAATTTAGACTTCAAAATGGTTTTGGACCCCAATCAGATATGATGCATTTTAGCACCACTATACAATGATTAGAAACACTTCTTTCCAGAGTCATTTATGTACAAGTGAGCCATATAGATAGCCATCCCACCAATACCAAGCATCTATTAAGTCTATTTTTTTCCATTGATTTTTTTATATACCACATGTACTTCCTACCCAATAATGGGATCTCCACCAATTCCATGGCGTCGATAAATTGGTTGAACTCATTGATCTCTATATATGTCAGTTGTACCATGCCGCTTTACCTTCCTTTTGTCAATTTTCCTTATTGCATTAAAGTCATCCATGAAGGACCAAATTTCACCCCCCCACACTTTATCTGCACTAGATTAGATCCTTCCACATGCACCTTTCCTTTGCTATATCACATGGAGTGTAGATACAATTATACATTCAACATTGTATACCTTCCATATCCCTTTCAACCCCCAAAAGACCATCTCCTTGGAAGTTATATGTTACTAAAAATGTTGCAATGTTCCATATGCATAGCAACCCATCTAACAAACCTACTGCTGAAGTAGACTTCCATTTAACATCCTTATTATCTAAAAATTCCTCTCTCTTCACCATAGACAATGAATTAGTTTTGGTCTCCTAAATACATAAGATATCCACCTTTTATGACCTAATAGGTTTTTTCAGCTCTCTCTTTTTTTATCCTTCCCCCTAACCCTCATATATTACATGTAAGGACTCTTATAAAACCCCATCTGGAAACCCTTTCCCCCTCACAACATATCTTCCTTTTTTTACTCTTTTTGATCTCTAATTTTCATCTTAATAATGTTATTAACAACCACTTTCTTCTTTCCTTTAGCCTTAACACCAAGGGTCTTTCAAATTTTCCAAATAGCTTTTGCCTCTTTATGAACATTTATACCAGTGACCTTCCCACCCGCCGCACCATTATTAACCTCCAAAGCTATCATATCCCCCATTAATTCCCCTCTCCCCGATTGGGAGAGATATGAATTGTTAGGTTTTTTTACCTTTTTTTGCACCGACCTTTTGCTTGCCATGATTATTCTAAACTGTTTAAGACCCTTCTTGTATTTCATTTTCCTTCTCTTCTCGTTCAATCTTCTATGCTCACTACCACTATCACTATTTGTGATTTTATCCTCTCTCATCATTGTTAGTGCCTTATCTATGATGGAGTTACTATGCTTATCTCCCTTGTGTGACCTCTCCTGCCCCTCTCTCATTGGTTCAATATCACACTAATTTTCCCCATAATTCCTATTGATTTTATCTTTATTGATACTGGACACCCCTTTTTCATTTATCCTACCATGTTTCTTCGTCCATCCTTTTTCCCCTATAATTCACTTAACTGATCAAGCTTAGGAGATATGTTTCCCTCTACTGATGCAAAATTACTTAGTACGCTATCATAAGCACTTTCACTCATAACATTGTGAATAATCTTTCGAACCAATATTTGTTTAAGCCCAACATCATTCAATAAGTCTCCCTTCACACACACGTTCGTTAATGTCCTAGAGAAGGAGTATTGTGGACTTGTTTAAGAGATTTAGGTCATTAACCTGATAAGAGAGCCTAAACCCAAAGTTGAGGATTCAACACTTAAATAAATTCCTTCCAAGCCCTCTCCTAGTCGTTTCCCCCTTGTAACATCCTCCTTACCCTTAGGCTCACCACTTACCCCTTGTATTAAATTTATTGAAAAGGTCTTATCTTTTTTATCCCCATGGTCAGCCTCAAGCCAACCATTTGCTTCTAGAGAATCATTGGTTTTTTTCAATTCAAAATTTGAATATTCTGATGGCTTGATTGTTGGAGCCCCCTCCACCATTGCCAGGTCAAATTCACAACATATGTCAACCCAAACCCCTTCCCCTTGTAAATCATTCGGTGAAAACATGGATTGTATTGATAAGTTCTCGTTGTCCTTTGCATAATTAGACTCCTCATCATCTGATTCCACACATCTCTTCTAATTACATCTCCATGGTTGTTGTTCGTGCCACCAAGCTTCCTCCGTCATTCTTATCATAAATATACTCCCATTGATCATAATCCTTTTGTATCTTTGGATTGGGTTGGACCATGAAGTTTGAATCAGTGGACCAACAAAGTCAAATCTAGTCAAATTCTTTGTATTTTCGTCCACTATGATCAAGGTCCTCAAAGGAGCTATAATGGTACAAAAAAAAAACTCTTCATTCCATGCATGCAACGGATGTCACTTGCACCTTACCGATGCTCTCTTATTTATTGCAATGTTTTCAACCTTCTATTCCGCTAAGGACTTGAAGATGTTGTCGAACCATTCCTTCCCACCTTCTATTAATTCCTTGAAATCCCATCCATCTAGATCAGTAAGGAAGACCATGTTATCTCTCGTATATCTTAGTTTAATCATAGACAAGCCTTCCAAAACAATTGATTTGTGCAAGGACGCCCATCTAGTAGGATCTCGTAAAATTTGATAAAGCTTCCATTAGCCCATTTTGATTTGGTCAAGTCAACATTGATTGTAGGACCATTCCAACGTTCCAGTCACCACTTATGCGAAGGATACGTCTTTTTTCAGCCTAGTGACATTTCTCCATTCTCCCTTTATAGTTGGCTTTCCTAAGGATCCATTCCTAATTGTATCATCCCCATAATTGTTTTCTTCCTAAATATCCCTTTGAAATTTTGATAATTTTACGAATAACATCATATCCCTAATAAATATTTGGTTGAGTTGGCGGGATAATGCATGGGATCCCGAACATCTAAGAATCAAACAAAACCAAATCTTCATCATATTTTTGACTTTTTGTTAGATATAAAGACTTCTCATACTCTTCCACATCTTTGGAAAATACGCTACAGTTCTTCCTTCCCAATGTCATTAGGAAAATGATACAAGAAAAAGGATGTTACGTTATTTTCCTTATCCTGATTAGTGTTCTTCAACCTATTCCTCATCCTTTTTCATTCCTACACTCCTTTGACCACTCTCTTGCACTCGAGGTCTCTCCCACTCTTCTCGCTCCTCTCATTATATGCACTTAAGAAAATACCTTGATCATGGTCTCTAATGTTAAGTTAAATTAGATTAAATCAAGCTAGATAAATCATTATGAAAAAAAATTAGTCATTTTCTGAAAAAAAAAAAATTATTATGATCCTCTAATTATGGTTAATTTATTTTATTTTATTTTTAATTTATGTTGATATTAGGAATCAGAATCAACGTATTTCAAAACATGAGAAACCTAAATCATAGATTTTAAAATTGAAGGACAAAAACTAAAATTTGATTATTTTAAAAAGATTAAAAATATATTAAACCCTTATTATTATTATTATTATTATTATTATTATTATTATTATTATTATTATTATTATTATTATTATTATTATTATTATTCAAAAGTAATAAATCAATTTTTTGTACAATATAGGTTTGAATCTAGAACCTCATGTTAAACTACTCTAATTCCAATCCCTCACCAATACTTCAATCCTAGTGGCTTAATAATATTCACAAATTGGTTATTTGAAAAATTAGGATGTATAATATTTGTAAAATAATCACATAGATGAAATGATATTGTTTTCCTACAATGACTATGATTTTTTTTATTTAATATTCTTTCAATTTTTCATAAGGTTATTCTTACCATATCATGCATATTAAAATAATAATATTATTAATTAATTTATTAAATATAATAAATTATATAATATTTAAAATTTACATTTATTTAGTAAAACTCTTCAATTATATATGAATTATACATCTTTGGACTTAATTTTTAAGTGTCTTAGAAAATATAAATCATTATTTAATTATAATTGTTGAAGTAGGTGATCAGAATTAATTGAGCTTGAGACTTAATTTGATTCCTTTTCAATCAAATGATTGTTTTCAAGGAAAGAATTTTGTTCCTTAGTTATAAGCTTCTTAGCTACTCCAAAATTTGTTTGGATGTGCAACTATAATTAAGAATAGATAAATCAGTACTAAGTAAAGTTGAATAGTAACGTAAAGGCTAATTAAATAGTTATACATGAAGTAAATAAAGTTAAAATAATAATAAATACAAAGGTAAAATAAAAGATAAATGAAACTAAAATTTTATTTGTATTTATGTGTGCTTGTATTTATAAAATATTGTACAATTGGTATTTATATGTTTACGCAAACAGTTTCTTATTCCCAACCCACTAACTATGCTCTAATCCCACCAAGCTCGTTGTCTAATTATGTTTGGAAGCTTGGAAAATAACAATGGTATAAGTTAAGATCTATGTTAGCTAATCTATGCAGGATTTATTAATTGACAACCAATATTTTCTTGTAAAAGTCAATTGGCCTTGTAGAATTCAATTTGCATGACATCACCACATTATGTCATTAATTGATATTTGTGTTCCATGGTGGATTTGTTTTCATCGTTCAAAGGTTGGTAAAAATTGGAACATATACCCCTTTGATAACAATATGATCCTATCAATCTATTTTAGACATGGCTTTCAATCCATAGGTTTAATGATTGGTCTCATTTTCACTCTAAAGTTTATTCTAATGGCTCATCTACCATATTATAGTCAATCATTTGAAGAATGATTGTTTTGGCATTTACAATTATTAGCAGATAATCATTTAGGATGGTTATAAGTATTGGGATTATTCTTTTATGTTGTTTTGTTGCTTCCTACTCAAGTGGTGGTGGTTGGCACACAAGGACATTTGTTGAAATAGATGGGCTAGGCTATAATCATATTAACTTTATTAAAATTTTTGCATCTGTAACTAGACTAGAAGCAATTCTCATAGTTCTTATATATGCATCTCAGCATAACATTACTCTTTTTCAAATGGATATCAAAAGTGATTTCTTAAATGTCATCATAGAAGAAGAAGTATATATAGACAACCTTCTAGATTTGTTGATCATACTTTTCCTAAACATGTCTACAAATTAAAAAAATAATTATATGATGTGAAACAAGCTCTTAGAGCTTGGTATGATAGACTTAGCTCATTTCTTATGAAAAATAATTTTACAAGAGAAAAAATAGATATAACTCTATTTAGAAGAAGTCACAAAGTTCAATTAATTATTGTTCAAATATATGTAGATAATATTTGGAGCCACTAATAAAAATATTGCATAGAATTTGCTAAGTTGATGATCGAGAATGAGTTTGAAATAAGCATGATAGAAGAATTAAAGTTCTTCTTAAGGCTTCAAATCAAACAAGAAAAGAAGTTCATCTATGTACATCAACATAAATACACTAAACAACTTCTTCAAAAACAAAATGGAAGACACAAAGCCAATTCCTACACCTATGCATTTATTTATTATTCTAACAAAAGAAAAATATGGACAACTTATTGACCAAAAAGAATACAGAGAAATGATTTAATCATTTCTCTACTTAACTTATAGTCATCCAAATATAATGTTCAGCACCAATCTCTGTTCTAAATTTCAAAATGATCCAAAGGATACTCATTTAAAATTAGTTAAAAGAATTTTTCATTACTCAGTTGGTACAACTAATTATGGACTCATCTATAAAGCACAAGAACGTTTCAACTTAGTTGGATAGTATGATGCTGACTATGCTATAGATAAAGTTGAAAGAAAAAGTACTAGTAAAGGATGTCACCTTATTGGAGAAAACCTCATCTTGCGAGCCAATAAAAAACAAAATATAATTTCTCTACCCATTAGTGAAGTAGAATACATCTAGCATCTAGTTGCTACTCATCATCATTGTGGATAAAATATCAACTAAAAGATTATAATATTTTTAAATAATATTCCTATTTTATGATAATATTTCTACAATAAACTTGTCTAAAAATCTCATTTAGAATTCGTATGCCAAAAATATAGAAATTAGGCACCATTTTATTAAAGGTTATGTAAAAAAAGAGTATTTAATGTTAAATTTGTTGATAGTAAGTATCAATTGGTTGATATTCTGACTAAACCTTTTCCTGAGAATAGATTTGTCTTTATTAGAGATTTTTTAAATATGATTTGTAAGTGTTTAGTTCAATCATCTAATTTATGATTGAGAAAAAAGTTGGGTTGCTCTATAACCATGGATATTTCCCTCTACTACCATGTGTCATTAGAGCTTACCACTTCTACAACAATATCATTTCTTTTTGAAATCGAAGAGACAATTTGCAACTAATGTGATGTAACCATATGTATGATGCAGGATTTATTCTCTCACTTGATAATTGAGGTAATGCCATGTGCCCAACTCCCATTTCCTTGGACCATTCGTCTTTCACTCTTTAATAGCTTAAAAATTTTCCCTCTTCTCTTTTCACTCATTTACTTAACTTTCTCTCGACCTTCATACTTTTATCTTCTTCAAATCTCTTCTCTACAACTTAACATTTATCAATGGAACCAAGGTAAGATTCCTCACATTAAGCAAACAAAAATCCTATAAAATACAAGTTTTCCTCACCACTTCTTCTTGGTGAAGAAGGCATTCCCTGTTATGATTACTCCAGCATGATGGCTGGTTGAACTTCTTTAGTCTCTTTAACGCCAACTGGTACGAACACATCAATATGGAGTTTTGAAAGAATTCCTTCATGATTATTGTGAAGGATATTCTTATGTTGGGTTACAAATGTGCTTGGAGATAAAATCTCCATTTCTAAAAGGATTTTGAGCAAGGTTCTCAAATACAAATCTGAAGGAGAAAAGTTCACCATGCCAATGTCATGCTGTACATTGACCCAACCTCCTCCAACTGACAAAGATCCAAGATGAATGACCATGCTAGGTTCATTCACGCTATGCTGAGAAGTGTGGTCTTCCCTTACGAGGCTCATATAATCACATCTCCTTTTCAAAGCATTTATGCTTATTCCACCTATTGCAGAGCACCTAATCAACCTACCCTTTGTAATCTTCCTCTACATGAGGAAAGTAGTGGAATATAGGAGCAATAATATTTCCCATAGGAACATCATCACTATTTTGGTGCAGCATCTTTTCCCTAATCACCTCATTTTTCATAACCACAAAAATATTTGGTCACCTAGAAATTAAAATGGATAAAGTTGATCTTCCCACATCCTAATTGATCTTAGGATGGTTTTGAAAGGGCTATCCATGTAAAATTTAGCAGGTACAATTTGCCCACCTCATCAAAAGACTTGAGTTATTCTAATAATGATAGCCGCTTTGCAAAACCCTATCAATACAAGGCTTGCTCCCTATGAGGAAGCAACAAGAAAGAAATAAAAAAAAAATGGATGTTGAATCATCCAATGCACAAATTGCACCACCATCACTGCCCATCCCCATATAATGATGCTCATTGCATCTCCCCCATGTTAATCCCTCACCTAAACTCATTTTAGCCAACGACGAAGACTCCACCTTTTCTTCTACCCCTCACTTACCCACGCCCATTTGCACCACCCTCCCTACTCCCATATCCCTACTCTAACATTCTCCATTACCATCTTTACCTGAGTACACACTCACCTCTCTAGTACTTAACATCATCCTTTCCTCCTCCCGAACCTTGCTCTTCTCCCACTCCTCCTTCTCCCATCACCCATATATGTCACAACCCTCCTCACCTACTCTGCCATCTCAACTATAGATAATGCTACCCTTATAGCCTTATTATAGTTTGAAGAATATCTTGATATTTTAACAAACTCTCCATGCCCTTACCTCCACTCTTAAACTGCTCTCACTAGCCCAAGAGATACCATATATCTTTGTAGCACCCTAAGGACTAGCTCCTATTGCTAGCCTTCCCTACCTTCGCTTCAAACATTTCCCTTATATCTCTAATTCTTCCCTTTTACATGATGGAAAAATTCACATCAACTCTTTTTACACTCATCTTCATTATACTTTTGAGCCATTATTATTACTAATTCTATTATATCCTTGTTATCTAAATAAGACCTGGAGACCATTATAAATCTCCAAAGAGAACAAAACTTCACTATCCAAAAATAACATTGAGAGTTTACGGAAACATGGCAACTTGAACCCATCTCTTGCATGACCCCTACATAGTTATGAAGATCGTGTCAAATTGAATTTCACCTTATCGACCTATCACTTTGAAGTTGAAGCTAAAATCTCCCTTTCTCAAGCATACTCCTACCCCAATACCTATTAAGATGCTTGTTGCTCAATAAAAGGCATCACATGCTCAAGGAGGTATGACTAATGCCGAGTGATCTTAGTGGCTTCAGCACTATTACAATTAGGTAAACAAGACCCACTTCCTATCCCCAAGCCTCTCTTCTCCTCAAAAGGATGCTGACTAGCACTCTCAACTTATTACCGATATTGTCATGTTATTTTCTTCCCCATTCCAAATTCTTGTCTTTCATTCTCCATAATTTTTTTCCTATGTACACTTTGTATCATTCCTCTTTCTCTTTTTTCTTTTTCCTTTTTTGTTATTTTTACCTATATTGTCTTGTTTATTTTCGCTATTACTGGATCCTTTCCTAATTACCTTTTCACTCTTCCTATCCCTTACTGCCCCACCTTCTTCCACATTACCTTTCCTTGCCCTAACTCGCCCCCCACCATTTTTTATGTAGTCCTTGCTTCTTCCACTTTTTGATTAGGTGCCCCCACTTGCTTCTTGTTCTCCTATGTTCTTGTCAAACATCCACCTAATAGGATGTCCATAGGACCACATAAAATAATTACGCAACTTGTACGACAAAGATTGAAAAATGTCAACAATAACATTGGCATCAAGTGCGATGAATTGAACAAACTTAGATGAGCCTAAGGAATGAGCTTCGATGACTCTAACATCATGTGGATCAGACTTTAAAGGATACATATGATGAAGTTGTCCAACTTATCCATGCTCACTTTGAGAGCCTTCAACTGCACTTTCTTATCTTTGATAAAATAGGGAAGAATAGTTTATAAGTGTTGAATTTGTGAACATTTAAGATATTTATCGATTTTTTACTTTATAATGTTATACTCAACCATAGTTTCATATCACTAATTACATCAATATTATGTTAACATAGATGTGTGATGAATGTGTTCATTATTTTACTCATCTTAAAATTTATGTATGCTCATTAATCACTGACACAACATGTATGGAATTTAGATGTTATCAGAAAAATTCAACGTGCTTAAAAAAAAATTATTAATTAAGTTCCAGCAATTTCTAACATTTTAATGATGAAAAAATTACATGTATAATGGTCCTTTAAGATAGGCATAAAATAAAAGGTTCTTAAGGATTTTCCTAAGTGGACATCAACTCATCTAATATGTAAAACATGTACTTAACAAGCCCGCTTAGCTGACCTCGAATGAAGATATAATCTCTTTCATACTTTCATATGACAAAAGAATAATCTGGAATTATAATAAGAGCTGACTTAAGTTTGAAAGAGAAAGAGTTATATCTCTCATGAAGCAAAAAGGAAGGTGAAGTACAATTGTCACAAAAAAAATTCTTTGTCAAAAGCAACACTTTTTTCACCTAATCCAAACCCATGCATTAAATGGGTGTATAGAAGAGGTTGAAAACTCCTCTTGGGTCTAAAAGATTACTTTGTCCAATTCTATATGAATGAAGAGTTTATGAACAAAAGACAATGAACATAACTATACAAAGTATAACTTGTCTACTTTATTCATAATCTTTGCATTAAATTTCTCATGTTTCTTCTATGCAATCATATAGTTCTAGGGGACAGAAAATATAGATAGAAATAGTCTAGTTTGAATCTATTGAGTTTATTGAGCCTGGAGAGGCTTGTGTAAAAATAGTTGGATTATATTTTTTGTTGATTTTTGTAAAAACATGCATAGTGAAAATACATGTTGGATCATAAAAAGGACTAAACTTAGCCTTTATTTGATAAGGGTGAACTGATGTATACTTTGGTGTGGTTTTCTCTTTTTTCTATATACTTAATTTGTTAAATTTTCAAGAGAAAACTTTTAGATTTTATATTTTTTATAACACATCATTTAACCCTTTTCTGTATGTTACCCATGGTTCTACATGACTAATTCTTCATCCTTATTCTCTACATCTTTATGTTCTCCTTACTTTACTTAGCATAATAGCTTATTATCTTGTATAAAATGTGAAGCGTAATGTGTATTAAGATGAATTTTATTATTTTCACATTAGTTTGGAAACTTGTTAAACTAATACTTGAAATGGCTAAAATGGTTCAATAGAATTCTTTTTTGGATTTTTAAATTATGTTACCTAGTGCTATGATTATTGTGAATTTTTAGATAAAAATTTGGTACATAATTAAATCATTGATCCATTGGTTTGACCAAAAATCCAACTAAGTTGATGAATGATATGAATTTTACAATATTACATGTGAGTAATTATAAATTTAAATAGGTGAACACTTTGAATCAGGAATATCCTATTTTTTAACGATAACCTAATTAAACTAGTTAAACTTTGGATTTAATACCATAAAAAACTACTTTAAGGCCTCAATTAACATCTTATATACCATGAATTGAACTTAAACATATAAAATATTAAGATTCAAACATAGATACTAGTAAACTTTTGTGTCTTCCTCTTAGTTAAGAATATTTAACTTTAATTTTTATTATAAGACATAAACATAAGAGAAGTCATTGAACTTGCATTCAAATAATAAATTTTGGTCTAGACATATATTCACTTTTTATTAAAAAGTAAAATATATCACCTTTTATTTTACCATTGAACTTATGCACATTCAAATTAAGACAAAAATAACAGGATGAAATTAATAGATCTTTAATACCATAGACTCTATCAATGTGAAACACTAATTTTTTTCTATAATTTTAGGAATTCAATTAACTAATGGTTATAGTTTCAAAAATTAATTTGATGATTATTTGTAAAATAATAATTTAAGGATAAATTTTGAAACAAAAATAAAAATTCTAAAGTAAAGCTTAAGAATAAGATTTGTTTTTTTCAAATTATCACTCTCTCTCACTATTAGTATTTTAATATCAAACTTAGAATAATGCACTAAAATAAAATTTGCATGAGAAACTTCATTGAAAAAGACATTAGAGTTACACTTTGATGGAGGAAATAACAATGTAATGGAAATAAATTCCTCTAAACTTGTAAGAACCTTGAGGAGTATTAACAAATATAGAGAAACAACTATAACAACACAAATAAATAATAGGCACCAAGATTATTAATATGGAAAGCCTCCTTAATGTAAGAAGTAAAATTCACGAGTCATTTAGACCAAAGAAATAGCTCCAGTTAAATCAAACAAGGAGTACGAAAAAGTCTTAAGAAAGTACACAAATTGTGTGTACAGTGAACTAACCCAACAAGCAACAATGCTTACAAAGGAAAACCAAGAAGATGAAAATACCTCAAATTAAAGAGCGACTTTCTCTTTTCCTCTCTCTCAAGATGACTTATTTTCCTCTCTATCTCATCCCTTTTTTAACTTTCTCTATTTAAATAAATAAGACATAAAGTGAGCTAACATATTTGAGTTTATCTCCACATAAGAAGAAATCTCAATACCCAACAAATCTCTCCCTCACAACCATGCGAAGATGACTGCCACTCCGTGATCTCACAAGTTTCAAACTTCTATCATGGTAATGCTTTAGTCATCATATTAACATCATTATCTCAGTATGAACTTTAGCCAATTCAAACAACCCATCATCCAATATATCACTTATCCAATAATACCTTACATTAATATGTTTGGACCTAGAATGAAAATTTAAATTCTTACCAAGATAAATAGCATTTTAACTATCACAAAACAACTAGTATTTATCCTAAACAAAACCAAGCTCTTGTAAGAATTTCTTCATCTATAAAAATTTCTTGCATGCGTCTATAATAGCAATAAACTCTGCCTTGGTAGTGGACAATGCTACATACCTTTGAAATTTGGATTGCCATGCCACAGTTCTCCCTCCAAACTTAATCAAGTAGCCTGAAAAAGACTTTCTAGAATTAATATCTTCAACCATATTTGAATTTGTATACCCCACAAGAGTATGATTACCTTCTTCAAAGCAAAGCCTTAAATTAGTAGTACCACAAAGATACCTCAATATCCATTTGACAACATTCCAATGCTCTCCACCTAGATTTGATAGAAATCTACTGATTAGACCAACAACAAGTGTTATATCTAGCCTTATAGGTGTCAATTTGGCCCTTCCAACCCTAGCCCACATGGGCTAAGGTCAAAATGGTCCATAAGCCCACATTTAAAAAGTTCATAATGCTAAAAGCCCATTAAATCCTAAGGGTTAGGATCGGCCCATGAGCTTAATTTTTCTCTTTAAATTTACTCTTTTAATTTTTTAATCTTTTTCTATAAATTCTTTTTCCACTCTAAATTTTTTCCCTCTCTCAAAATAAAATAAAGATGAAAATTAAAATGAATAAGAAAGTTTAGAGTAGGGATGGAAATTATTGAACAAGTCAAGCTTAGATTTACAAAAAAGTCTGTTTAACCTATTGAGGGACCTATTTATCTTTATATATTATATATTTATATTTATTATATTTGTATAGTATTATTTTAATATATTATATTTATATAATATATATATATATATATTAGGCTTATTTAATGACTTTTTTATCTTGTAAACTTTAAGTTTTCAAGTTTTTTGAATCAATCATTTATATAGGTTTTAGTCTGTTTATTGGTTTTTTTTGGAATGTAGGCTTTTAAACAGATTTGTAGGCCTTAAATTCGGCCAAACCTTAACAAAAAAAAACCTTTAACAGGTAATAGGCTTAGACTCAAGCCTTAAAATTTTTAAACAAGTCAGGCTTGAACTAGCTTGACTCGGTCTATTTCCATCCCTAATTTAGAGAGCTGCTTAAGGAATTTGGGAGAAAAGACAATTTTAGAGATAGAGAGACAAATATATTTAGAAAAAGATAAAAGTATAGAAAAATTGAGAAAAGTTAAGAGATGAAGAAAAGAAATAAAGAGGAAGAAAATTCTAGAGGCAAATGAAAAAATATTTAGAGAAAGATAAAAATATAAAAAATAAATATAAAGAAATTAAATAATATTTTAGTACGATAAAAATATTAAAGATAAAATTTTAAGAGAGAAAAAATTAAGAGGAAAAATTTTTAGAGAAAAAGAGTTAAATATAAGATAGCATCGTAAAAGTTAATTTACACGCATCTTACTTAATTTGAGAATTGCCATGGGTTAAAGTTTAAAAAATTTACTTAATTTAAGGATTATATAAATTAAGGTATATAAAATATTACTTTTAAACGAGTTACAAAACAAAGGATGATAAAAATAGGGTTAGATGACTTAGCTCAAAATTCATCTCACTTAATTTGAAGGTTACATGAGTTAGGATTTAAAAATTTTACTTTTAGATAAATTCAAAATAGAAGAAAATAAAATAGAGTTATATGGGTTGGCCTATGAGCTAACCTACACTAAACCCCCTTAAATTAAAGGTTATGTGGGTTAGGGCTTAAAAAAACCCTACTTCTAAGTGGGTTACATAACCTAGGGCCAAATGGGCTAAGGGCCAATTTGACACCTCTATCTATCCTTAAGCACATCATTGCATATATCAAACTACCCACAACAAAAGCATACAAAACTTGTTCCATATATAATTTCTCAACTTCATTTGAAGGATACTGTTTAGTACTTAGCTTAATTTCAGTGATAAGAGGAGTGGTTACTACGTTAGCTTTTTTCGTTTGAAATCTTGCAACATTTTTTAGCACAATGTTCTTATGAGAGCCAAAGTTTCTTCTCTTGTCTATTATGCATGACTCTTACACTAAGAATCTATTTAGTAGCTCCCTTATCTTTCAAAGAAAAGACCCCCCAATTTCTTCTTCAACCTGTTAATATTAGAAATATTATTTCTAATAATAAGCATGACATCAACGTATAATAATAAAATAATGAAGTTATAACCAAAAAAATTTTTTAATAAAGACACAATGGTCAGAAGTAGTATTCTTATAGTCTTTCCCACACATAATAGACTTAAACTTCTTATACCACTGCCTTGGATCCTGCCTCAAACCATATACATTTTTCTTAGCCTACACCCATAGTCTTCCTTTCCTTTGACCTGAAAATCATCAGGTTGCTTCATATAGATCTCTTCCTCCAAATCCCCATGGAGGAAAGTTATCTTTACATTCATTTGCTCTACCTCCAAATCAAGAATGGGAACTAAACTTAACATGGTTCTAATGGACAACATATTTACAACAAGTGAAAAAATATCATTAAATCAACATCCTTCCTTTGAAAAATCCTTTCACCATGAATTTGACTTTATATCTTGGAGATGTAGAATTTCTCTCTTGTTTTACCTTGTAAATCCACCTATTATCCAAGGCTTTCTTGCCTTTGGGAAACTTCACCAAATCAAATGTCTCCAAGACTTTCTTGCCTTTGGGAAACTTCACCAAATCAAATGTGTGATTATCATCCAAAAACTTCATTTCATCTTGCATTGCATCCAAACATCATTATTTTTCTTCACTTTTTATGGCTTTTTGATAATACTCAGGATCCCTTGCATCAATCAAGGTCACATGCTCATTAGATATATATCTGGTGGATGGTTGTCTTGACCTAGTAAACCTTTTGAGTTGGACTTAAGGTGGTTTAAGAGCATTGATAAAACATAACTTTCATAAATAATTATCTCTTATATATAGCTCATTAAGACTTTTTATATGTTCAATTAAGTGGTCTTTGTCATATTTTATGAGTTTGGGTTCATATGGAGTTTAATTGAATTTCTTTGCTTAGCTGATTAAAATGACAATATTATAGTATTTTGAGCATAATAGGAATTTTAAGCATCCCAAAATCATGAAATCTATCTTAAATGAAAGCTAAGAAGTATCCACAGTTATAAAGCAAGATCAGAGATCAAATGAGATGTATAGAGCTCCGAAATTATCTCAAAAGACAAGATAGTGCTGCAATCACTAAACCTGAACAGTGTGTAGGATCTAACCATATCTTGAGATACAAAAGTCTTATTGAGAAGAAATCAGATCCGTTGGAATGCTAACATCCAGGGCTACAACTTTTGTTCATACCTTAAGCTCTAATTTGGACACATGAATATCTAAAAATGTGCTGCAATCAACGTCAAAATTGATGTGCGATTGGTGACAAAAGTCAAATATGTTCTGCATTTTCAACAAAGTGCATGTGCAAGAAATAAAAGGATGGAAAAGGTCAAAAATTATTGGAGACCTTCTGAAGATAATGCATAAAAAATATTCTATAAATATAAAGGTTTACAAAAGGAGAGGACACACCATTGGATATTAACTCCAATACCATTGTCCATCTTTCTTTCTTTGTTGTTATTTTTGCCTCCTTCATGGAAAGTTGAGTTTGTAATTTCAATTTAAGAATTCAAGCTTATTTTCATTTTAACTTTGATGTCTTGATCTTTATTTACATGTTTATTAGAGTATTTCTACTCTACTTTACTATACTCTTCAAAATTTCTTCTTTTAATCAAAGTTTGTTCGGCTAACGTATTTTGATTAATGTGTATTAATTTTTAATTGATTTTTGATTGGTTAATCATTTTCCAACAATTTTGAAGAGTAGAAATTAAGTAATTGAATTGAATATTTTCATTTTATTACTTACTTCAACTGAATTCAAATTATGAAATTGGTTTTGATCTAATAAAAGATTAAGTGGTTACTTAATCTTCTTGATCATAATCAATTGAATCCTAAGAGCTTTCTTAGCAGAGAATTTAAGGATCATTTCAGGGGTTCTGTATGATCCTAGTTTGATAAATATAATGCATGATTTTAGTGATTAATGATTATTTAAGGAAATAGCCTCTGAATTTCTTGAGTTGATAATCATTAACTCAAATTAATTTCATTCTGCATTTTATATTCAGAACCCAATATCAAATCTTTACAAAACCCCTTTTTTCTAACTTTCACATAATTTGCTTGAGAATCTTAAATGGTCTTTGGGAGATGACCTAGGTTGTACCTTATAATATATCATAGTTGGGGATAATGAAATTACTTTTGAGCTTTTGCAACGAGCGTGTCAAAACTTTAGCACCGTTGTTGGGGATCATTTTTTTTTAGTTTCCTAGGCATATTAGGAGTTTGTATCAAACTTTTAACCTTTCTAACAATTTTTTTCTTTTAGATATAAAATTCTTGGATTTTCTACATGAATTCACCTTGTGTATGACCCGATCCAATCCTGAAGACTTATATGCATATGATCTTAAGATTGATAGAGCATTCCAACAGAAGTACAACACATCCAGTCAGAGTACTTGAAGATGTGCTAGTTCAAGTGAACAAGCTAATTTTTCAAGCTAACTTCTACATTTTGGATATGGAAGATAAGTCATCCATCATTAGAGCAACCCTGATCCTAGAGAGACCCTTGCTTGAAACTGCAAAAACAAAGATAAATATACACATAAGGATTCTTTCTATAGAATTTGGAGATAATATCATCCAATTCAACATATCTAAATAGGATTATCACTTGAATTCAAAAATAAAGGTTTTTTTTTTCAAATAGACATTTTTTACCAAATAAAATAAATGAATAAATCACTAGTAACCAACCCTTATATTTTAGAAATAAAATTTTCAGTTAGAATTGATGACTTTCTTAGTAGAAACTGTTGAAATTGAACCTAGGTGGCACATCAAGTACAAGTAAAAATTACCAACAATAAAGATTATATCTTCTAAATGAAGATGTAGTTGCATGGTCAATTAAAAAGTTAGTTGAAATATTAATTATTAGATGAAATTTTGATTGCAAATAAGTTAATATGACAATTTTGTTAACCATAATTTTACATTACTATAACATGCGTTTGATGAATTTTAAACGTGGTAAACATGTTGAATGAGTTCAACTTTTGTGCGTCTATAAATTGTACAATAATTAAAAAATACATACATGAAACACATCAATTAAACATGGCACTCACACTGTCTATAACAACCAAAGCTTTTATCCAATACAATTTAGAAATTTTATTCCCTCTGGCAACAACCAAATTACCTTTGGTGAGTTTCCATTTTCCAGAGCTAAATTGGTTATCATAACCACAAACATTAAACATCTTCATAGAGATCAATTTAAAACAAACATCTAGAACATATTTAACCCCCTCTCAACAACAAATTCATTCCTATATTGGTTTGCAAACGAACATCACCAACACCAATAACCTTACACAAACCATCATTACCCATCCTTAGCACTTCAAAATCACCAGAAGTGTAAGAGGTGAAGAACTCTTTCTTTGGTCTAACATGCAGTGTACCACCGCCATCAATTATCTACATGCTCTCATCTGATACAAGATTAACAAACTCATAGTCACATAAACTATCTATCATTCAGCCAAGAGAGGATTCAAAAGATGAAACACAGGAACACAAGCACGGGGATTGAGGCAGTTATATTCTCTATGATTTCACAGGATTCTTATCCTTGTTTTAATGCAGCAGCATCATCAAGTATATGCAAAATTTTAACTGCAAATCACGATATAACCTGAACCAGTGCTGCAAGGAAATGCGATGATCTGATTGCATAGCTAAGAGGAAAAGATGAATATGAACACTAACCTGAGCACAACTGAATTCACAGAACTGGAATCTTCTCTCCATCTTCAACTGAGGCTTATTCCAATGTACAAACTCAAGAGATTCTGAGCACGACTGAATTCTCCGAACTCGAACCTACTCTCCACCTTCGACTGAAACTTGTTCCAATACAAAAACTCAAGAGATTCTGCAAACGAAAGTAGTAACCTCTTTTGAAACTCGAAAAATTGAAGAAAAAAAAAAGCCCCCCTAAATCAAAAGCTCCCCTCTTTTTATATGGTTATCTTCTTTTAAGCTTCCCGCCAAAAGCTCTTCTCCATTTTCCATTTTATTTTTATTTCTATTATTTTTCTTTTATTTTTCCTAACTAATTCTTAACTAACTTAACTAACTTCCTAATTTAAAAAAAAAATTTCTTTTTCTCTTTTTTTTTATTAATTATTATTATTTTTACTTATTATTTTGTTTTTCCTTCATTCTTATTTATTTTTAGTTCTTTTTCTTCTCTCTCTTTTTATTTTGAATTTTATTATTAATTTTTCTCTATTTTTTTATTTATTTTTCTTGCTATTATACTTTTTTGTCTTTGTTTTATTACTATTATTTATATTTTCATTATTTTATATTTATTTACTTTTTTATTTATCATTTATTTTTAATTTAAATTTTAGTTTGAACATTAATTTGAAAAATGACATCTCGGACATAATTAAATGTTTACACAAAGGCACAATAAACATGATAAATGCAACGGAAATAAATTTTTCCAAATTTAAAAAAATTTTGAAAAGTAATAACAAATATAGAACAACAACTATAACATCACAAATAAATAATAAGTATCAAGATTATTAATGTGGGAAACTTTCTCAATGTGATAAATAAAAATCAGGACTCATCTAAACCACAAATATTTCCATTATGATCAAATAAAAAATACATGAAAGTCTCAAGTAAGTATAGAAATTATATGTATAGTAAATCAATTCAAAAAATAATAATACTTACAAAGAAAAACTAAGAAGATGAAAATACCTCAAATTCGAACGACTTCTTCTCTTTTTCTCTCTTAAAATAGCTTATTTTTCTTCTTATCACATTTTTTTTAACATTTTCTATTTAAATAAATACAAAATAAGTAATCTAACATAATTAAGCTTATCTTTACATTAAAGAAAAGTCCAAAACTCCTTATTCAATCCGGTCAACAACAAAAGATTAAAGGCACAACCCAGGTCACCAACACTACTTTACTAATTTACTCTAGAGCACTCTTTAGTTCAAACTGTTCATGGTCTTACTATTTTTATTTCTTGATACAGTTCTTATTTTCTTCCGAGAATTCTGAATACAATTTGAAAATTGGTCTCTTTTTTCCTTTTTGTCGTTGGTATCATTGGCCACATCTACAAGTGTAGGGTCACTCTGCTTCTGATCATCATGGTGACTTATTTTTTACATGCTCCTAATTTTGTACTTAGCACATTGAATGAAATTGGAGAAAGTTTCATCATCACATAGTGGCTTCTTACTATGTTCCTCTGTCGGTGCAAGATATTCCCCCGAAAGACACACTAACTTTGAACTAACCTTTGTTCCATGGCCACGACCATATTTGGAATTATTGAGTTTCTGTTCCCCATGGAATTAGAGATTTTGAGTTAACTAACATTGGTCGCGGCGTTTTATTATCAAATGGGTTTAAGCCCAGAAGATCATGTGCTAGGTGCTACTTGCAGAAGCTACTAAGCTGAAACTTATAGTCTTACAATGTCTAAGCCTTGCGGAAATGGAAAATATGAAAAGAACATGAACTAAAAAAAAAAAATATTACGGCACATATACATAGTTACATATATTTATTTACATTTAAACGTAGATTATTAAATTTATTTTTATTTTTAAAAAAATATCAACTATTAAATAAAAAATATAGATGAATGGATACCTTTTTTAAGTAAGAATATCATGTTAGAGTAAAAAAGAAATAAAATTTTGTTTTGAATTGGCTTGAAAACCAATAAGTTTTTATATGAGAAAATATTTTTTTATTTTCAATTACAAAAATATCATATTACTTTTATTTTATTTTTTTATTTTTATAAATTTGTATAAAAATAATTAAAACTATAAAATATTGTTTTCTCTATTTTTTTATAAAAGTTAAAATAAAATAATATTTCTATAATTAAAATAAAACTAAAAATAAAAAACATATTTTTAAGTCAAACAGTCTTAACTTTTTTCTTCTTTTCCGTTGTACGCTTTTATTAAGTGAACATTTTATAAAAGTTTATGAAAGGAATTTGTAAAATTTTTAAGTTTTTTAGTGTGAATAAAAGATTATATAATTTATTATTATTTTGTTAGTGGGTAACATAAACAATAATCGAAAAATTTGTTACTTGAAAATTAATAAATAATGAAAAAAAATTACATTAACATTTATGAAGTAAAAAGTATCCAATAACATTTTTATTTTTATCCTACACATACTTTTCTTCATTTATATAAAAATATAACATTGCAAATTTTTTAATTATATAATTTTATACAATTTTTAATTTTTTATTATATAATATAAGTAAAGAAGATCAAAGTAATCTAAAAAATAATATCAAATATATTTTTCTTTTATAAATTTTAACATATGTCAATGTAATTTGACTCTAAATATATTGTTCTAGAAGCTTAGTAGCTGGCAGATTTTAATTGAGATGATTAACTTAGTATATTTTTAATTCGGATGTGAGTTGAATCAAAAGCCAATTAAACCAAATTAGTTAAATGACTTGAAAACTAAACAAAAGGTTGATTTACGGAGAAAATGGTTCTTTTGAACAAAGCTGACAAGCAAATTGAGTGACAAGAAAAGTTAATTGACTGTATTATTAGCCGATTGCATATGAATTCAATTGGTGACCCTTTTAAGTGGGTATTTTAGAAATTTAGAAATCAACATCTTTCCATAGGATTATCATTTGAATTAAAAATAAAGGTTTTAAAAAAAAAAAAAATAGGCAGTTTTGACCAAGTAAAATAAATGAATAAATCACTACTAACCAACTCTTATATTTTAGAAATAAAAATTTCAGTTAGAATTGATGACTTTCTTAGTAGCAACGGTTCAAATTGAGCCTAGGTGGCACGTCAAGTGCAAGTAAAAGTTAACAACGATAAAGATTATATCTTCTAAATAAAGATGTAGTTGCATTGGTCAATTAAAAAATTAGTTGAAATATTAATTATTAGATAAAATTTTGATTGCAAATAAGTTAATATGACAATTTTGTTAACCATAATTTTACATTACTATAACATATGTGTTTGATGAATTTGATGAATTTAAAACGTGGTAAACATGTTTAATGAGTTCAACTTTTGTGCGTCTATAAATTGTACAATAATTAAAAAGGACATACATGAAACACATCAATTAAACCCAACCTTTACATTTATCCTTAGTTTTTTCACTTCTAGCAATTTGTAACTTTTTTTTTCTTTTACCTTCAATACAACTTAAGAATAAAGTTGACGTTTATTCTAACTCTGTTTGATGAACAATTTTAAAATTCAGAAATTTTAATGTAAAAATGAATAATTATTAAAAGAAGAATGAGTATGAAAAAAATTATAAATAATAATTTAAGAAAAAAATAAAATAAAATAATTCTTTCTAAATAAAAAGTATTTAAAATTTTTTTATTTAACATGAAACTAATTAAATAAAAATTTATAAAACTTTTTAAAAAAATTTATCATTTTAAATACATAAAATCTAATAATTCTAAATTACAATAATTTATAGGTTAACCTAGTAACCCATAGTTAAGAAACAGTTTCTTTTTTGACGTAATCATTTGATTGAAAAGAAAATCACTGAATTTTTAATCAACTAATTTTTTTGGCTAAATTAATTAAATATTTTCGCTAATATTAAATAGACACGATCGGTCTTTTTAGCATGTTTGTGCACATTCCTAAAATTGCAAACAATAATTTGAAAAATCCATACCCACAAACCTTTCCAAAAAATAAAAAAGTATGGTAACTTATGCATGAGGGATGAACTAGCAAGAAAAAGAAACGAATGAGATGCAATGATAGAATGAAGAAGATGAAAAAAAAATGGTCAAATTTATTTTCAATTTAAGAATTACATTTTCCATGTCATATAAGATTAAAGCATAAGTTGGTCTGTTAAGATTGATTCACTTGAGCCACCTTAAATTGTTTCCTTGGTGACGTAAAGCCACGGAGGCTTGAAGTAAATGGAGTGTGGAAAAGTTAGCTGGATAACCGATTTGAAAAAGAAAAAGAAAAGACATTGAAAAGAATTTATAAATTAAATATAAAATTAAGCGACACAAACTCACAAAGTATACTTTTTTTCGAATTTTCTGCCTTACATTAATTATTTTAATTTATACTTAGGATAACACACTCAATAATAAAAAGAAATACTTGCTTGAGAAAGACAAGAATTTCTCCTTATTCTTGCACACTACACTCAACAACTAAAATTAAACGCTCTACACGTCACTAACACAAGTCACCAACATTACTAATCCATACTCTATAGCACTCCCCAGATCAAAATATTCATGACCTTACCCTCTTCTAAAGGAACCATTTTTCGTTGAAACAGTTCTTAATTTCTTCCTAGCATTCTGAATGAAATCTGAAAACTGGTCTTTTTCATTTTCCTTGTTGTTGTTGTTGGTACTATTAGCATTAGTCACATCTACAGGTGCAGGGTCGTTCTGCTTCTCGCGTTGACCAATTTTTGACATGCTCCTCATTTTATACTTAGCACGTTGAATGTAATTGGAAAAAGTGTCATCATCATGCAGTGGTTTCTTACCATCTTGCTCTGCTGGAGCAGCAGGGCGTGCCCCAAAACCAACTAACTCTGGCTTTGTTGAGACTTTCCTCTGCATTGAAGCTACATAGTGTGGTCCAGTTGAAGCAACCATTGCTCGCTGCTTGCCACGTGTCTTTGAAGTTGTTGAGTTTCCGTTACCCATTGATGTAGAGGTTGTTAGAGGTAACAAACTTTATGGGGACCGCTCCTTGGACTTTTGTGCTACTTCAATTAATTTGGGTTGGAGGTAGCGGTTTTTCTTTTTTTTGCTACTTCACAGTGGCGTTTGATTTTCAAATAGGCTGAAGCTCAGAAGTTTATGGGTTAAGTGCTACTTGCAGAAGGTGCTGAACTGAAACTTTGGATTTATAGTGTTTAAGCCTGGCCTGAAAAGGAAATACGGACAAAAAATAGCGTCTGAAAAAGAAAGGAAAACGTGCCTTTTGAATTATGCCTCCTGTGGTGTGAAAACTAGCAGTGCCTATAATGTGACTCATAACCAATAAGATTCTTAACCCATGATGTGACTCTTAATCCCTAGCATATGGTGTTTAAGCTCTCACTAATGTGAGAGCTTGTTTCTTAATCATCCAATGAACGTGATTGTTGGGAATTAAAGTATAGTTATCCCCCAAGTTGTTCTATCCCGAATCATTGTTGTTGCCACATTTGACTCGGCATCCTTCACAGAAAAAGCATGTATACAAATCCGAGGATCACAAAAAAAATAGTATCGGGTTCCAAAAATGACGGGTTAAATTAGATATTCTCTTTGTATCTTTTAATTTATATATTTAGGAAGAAAGTAAAATATTGATTGAAAAATATAATTAATATTTTATTTATATTATAATTATAATTAAATTCAAATTTATTATTTTATTTTTATTTTATCTATTATAAGCATGCGAAAAAAATGATTTAGAAACAATTAGTTTAAATTTAGTAAAATGAATTACTTGATCGAACCAGATCAAAATAATTGGAGGACTTGAATTTATATTTTTAAAATTTAAATAAATCTGAACGTTTTTGTTTTAGTCCAATCCAATTAAACTTGCATCACTAGCTTCAGCAAGCTTTTAACTACCTGTATTCCTTTTCCTTTTTCTTCTTATGCTTACTATATGTTTATTGTATTTTTATATACATACATATATTTATATATTGATTATATAAATATATAATATTTACTATATATTTTCTTCTTTAATATACTAATAATGTAGCTTAAAAAATGTAGATAATTTTTATCCTTAATTTTTTTATCAACAATGGATTTAATTTTAAAAAAAATATTAAAATAAATTGTAAAACAAACAAAACTAGATATTGGCTACTATTTTTAAAATTTAAATAATTTTAAATATTTTTAATAGAGTAAATTACCATTTTTATCTTTCATTTTGTTAACATATTTCATTTTTATCTTTAACTTTAAAAAATTAGGTTGATAGTTTTTTGCTTTGTTGATAATGATTCATCTTAGATTAATTCCTAAAATCAATTTTAACAAATGAAATATTGATCTGGATATTAAATGTCATAATGTGAATTTAGATATATATTAAGGATCAATTAAAAAGATCACAGAAGTTGTAAGGATAAAAATAAAATATTTAAAGATTTATTTATCAGCAACATAAGAACCTGATAATAGGAACGAAAATAAGGATAAATACAAAATGATAAATAAGATGAAGAATTCTTTAATATATTACACGATATTGTTTAAACTTATTTAGATGATCAACAACATAAATTGATATATATTTAAAAAAATAATATAAAATATAAATAATAAAATAAAAAATTAATAATTTAATATTTTTAAATAAAAAATAAAAATAAAATATATTAATAAAGTAAAGAAAAAAAAAATTAAAGTTAACCTTTTAAAGTATGAGGATGTTATCCACGCGAACTGGACTGGGATGAATACAACCAACCATGTACACAGGAGTGTGGAAAACTCACGAATTGTGTCACATGCTTGTTTCTGACTTGGAGAATGCTTTACTTTTTTTGTTGGCATGATTCGTCTTCTTTTATCAAATTCTAATAATTTTTTTCCTTGTATAGCATTAAGTAGTTGAGTTTAGCATGCATTCCTTAATTATTTAAAATTGAGAAGTGCATCCTTTCCTTATTCTTATTTATCAAAGAACTCATTTTAAAGGGAAAAAAACTAAAAACTAAACTGCTCAGACTAGAATAAAAAGTATAGAAGCCCACTAAATATGTTCGCGTCAGTTTGATTTGTAAAAGTATATTTTATTTTATTTTAAAAATTTAAACGAAAAATATTAAAAATAAAAAATAATTATTTTTTACTATTTTATAAAAATTTTAAAAACAAAAAATAAAATAAAAATAAGATAGTATTTTTATAAATATGCATAAAAAACAGAAAATAAAAATAAAAAATATTTTTAAATCAAACATCATCTTAAATTTTTTTAAAAAAATTATAATTTATTAACTTTTATTGTAATTCTATAATTTTTTTCTATTGTCAAATTATTAACAAAAATTCTTATAATATAAGTGATCTTGAATAAAATTTAAGTAATTTTAATTTAAAAAAGTTCTTTCACCAGTTATAACAAATATAAGTATTGGAAATCATATATATAATCAATCGACGTATTTTAAAAAATATGCATTTTGTAAAATGTAAGGCTTTAAATAATGTGGGGCCTCAATCAAATCAAAAAAAGTTAGGATTCTCTTCCACAGTAACCCGCGGCTACTAAGATTAGGAGGAAAACTTCTTTAACCATATTAATGTTTTAGAATATAAACTATCACTAAATTTGTCCATACAGAGAATTAACATCATTCTATAAAATGAAAATTTTAGTAATAATCATATATATTAAGTGACTAAGAATATATGTAAATTCACTTATCCTAAATTAATTATTTTCTCAAAATTAAATTAAAACATAGATTCACCAAAAAAAAAAAGAGATATCTTAGGCCTATAAAAAAAACAAATATATCGTAGATGAAAAAATCTTTAAAAATATTAATATGATAATATTTTAGACCTAGGACTTATTTCAAGATAAAAATATTTTAAAATTATTATATAGATTTAGTTGGCGAACAGCTTAAAGTAAAGAATTTCAATTTATCGCCTTCCCCCACAGCAAAGAACAATCAACAAAACTGTCGATCTTAATGAACATCGAATAAAGCTTTTGGGTATTCTTTGATGCTTTTACCAATTTAGAATCACCTCTATTCTTGATCATCTTCTAGAAAGAAACAATATATACCAACCAATACACCGTTCACTGGCTTAGTTTTTGAGCCATGTTCAAGTAAACCCATCTTATTAGTTATTTTACACCACAGTTACTGCTTTTTGTTTAAAAAGTTAGGAAGTCAGTTTTTCCGACATCAAATTTTATTAGCTTAAATTAATTTATTAGTTTTTATAATTTTATTAAAATTTTATAGTTTAACATTTTTAATTAAATTCTTAAAAATTAACAAAATTATGTAACATTTTTAATTTTTTTTTGTAAGTAAATTATTTGATGATTAGAATAATTTTTATATTTTTAATTAAATAATGAAAGCATTAAAATTGCTTATTTGTCAGAAAGAATATGAAAATATAAATTAGAATTAATTTTTAGGAGCCTACTAAAAAGACAAACATATATATTAGAAATAATATTAAAATAATAAAATAATTTTCTTATTTTTAATTTTTTATCTAATTAATTATTCAAAATATAGAAAGATGCATATTTGTTTTGTTTTTTCTTCCTGATTGATCTTAGAAATAAATAGTCTATTTTAATCATATTTAATTATAATTATCTAATTATGTTAAGACTTTTTTTCATTTTTATTAATAAAATTAAAATTAAAAACAAATCAAAATATATTTTATATTTTTATTACTTTTATTAGTTTCTATAATTTTATTAATTTTTAATTAAATTTCTATAATTGAAAATTTAATTTGATTCTTATAATTTTAAAATTTTTATAATTAAATTCTTAAAAATTAACAAAATTATGTAACATTTTTTATTTTATTATTTTTTATGTAACTTATTTGATGATTAGTTAAAAATTTTGAAATAAAATAAAATTAAAAAATTAAGAATATTCCTTCAAACAAAGTTGACTAGAATAATTTTTAATAATTTATTATTTTTAATTAAAAACATTAAAAATTGCATATTTGGAACTATCATAAAAGATATGAAAGCATAAAAATTACTTTTTAGGAGTCTAATAAAAGTTGAAAAATATATTTTAGACTAAAAATAAATTTTTAAATATTTTTATTATTTTTAAATTTTATACTTAATTAATTAATCAAATAAATAATAGGAATGTCCGTTTGTTCCATTTTCCCTTCTAAACATATTCTTGATTAATTTTAGTAATAGTTATTCTATTTTAATCGCATTCAACTATAATCATGGAAATTTCTTTCCTTTTTATTAATAAAATTAAAATTAAAAAAAAATCAAAATGCTCCTTTTAAAGTTTTAAAATTTTTTTATTTTAATTAATTAATAAAATAAATTTCTTTTTAAATAATTTTATTCTAAACACTTCTAGGAATAAGATAAATAGAAAGAAAAAAGAAAATGGAGGAAGGCCTTCGGAGTTGGTTAAGAAAAGTTCTAGTGCTTTTTTATTTTCTTTTTTTCATCTATACAAGGACCAAAAACAAAAAACAAAGAAAAACTATTCTCTTAGCTTGGAGAGAAGCAAGCTGACCCACGCTTCTTTTTTCTTTCATTCCCTCAACCTAGCACCGAGAGTATTCATCACCTCAGGTAATTTACCTTTTCTTCTTTCTTCCTCTTTTTCTTTCTTTCTATTTGTCTCATTCTATTTAAATCAGCTTTAATTTCTTGTAGCTATTTTTGCTCTGTTATCTTA
Organism: Canavalia ensiformis; assembly: GCA_026541065.1. Lineage (NCBI taxonomy): Eukaryota > Viridiplantae > Streptophyta > Magnoliopsida > Fabales > Fabaceae > Canavalia > Canavalia ensiformis. The sequence continues at coordinate 367,574 of JAMKYM010000177.1, read as the reverse complement.
GTTACAAGCTTGATCACATTAATCTAGTGGGAAGTTTGCTAAAAAAATGGCTAAAGATTAAAAAAGGGCTAATCAGATTTTTTGTTGGGTTTCACTCTCTGGGTTTGTAAGTGTAGTCCAATTTTGAGTTTAATAAAAGGATGATTGGAATAGCAGATAATAGTCATCTGCCTGTTCATCTCATCTCCTCTATTAAATCATTTTTTACCATATTATGATCTTAACAAAATGGACTGAATTTTGTACATAACAGTCTCATTGTTCAAAGGAGTTTGCTTTTTTTATCCCATTTTCATAATAAATAAATTTATGAAAATTTGTATTCAAATTTTTTTTTCAAAATAAATTTAATTACTTTTTCAATAAGCATTTTCAAAAACTTATTAAATCTATTCTAAAAAAATATTTTCAAAGATCATTAAATTTATTCCAAAAAATAGAAACAAAGAAATGACTTTTATAAAAAATGTAGTTTTGATATTTACTTTTGACAAAAATGAGAGGAGTATGAAAAGCGAAATCCTCATCTAACAAATATTTGAACCTTTTTATTTTATAATTAAAAAATATTTATATTTTCTAATTAAAAACATATTTCAATAAATATGTATGATGCAAATTAATTTAAATGTACATCTTAATTACATTTAACAATTTAAAAATCATATTCATCAAAACAATTCTAATCAACCTAAAACCAATTGGGGACATGTTCTCCAAAGAAAACCATATTTTTCTTGTCCTATGCAGTTTTTGGAGACGATTCTTTTACGACCCGCTGGTACGGGGCACGAATCCTCTCTAATATGAGAGGTCCACTTATGAGAGAGTGAGATAAAGAGTGTAGGTATAGGACAGAGAATAAAATATAGAGAGAAATAGAGATAAAAGGAATGGAGAGAAGTTTTATCCGCTAGTAAGATAGCTAAGCCTAAGGAGTTTGGGGTACTTGCAGACCTTCCAACCATTACTAGCTAGTTCTAGAGGCGACACAGCAATTACAATATAAGGAATCTAATAATTCTAAATATTTTTTCTTTTATTCTTACGAATCCTCCTCATTACTAATTAAAAAGCATTGAATGTTGTTTATATTTTCAAGACAACAAACATAAATTTTTCATTTATCACTTATTTTTATAAAGTTTTAGGAAAATATAGAATTTTTTTTGGAGGATAGAACAAAGCTCAAATAGAATATGGATTGGACGAGGTCGAGACCTAGACACTAAAAAACACTAATCATACCAACCTTCAAATGATCCATAACACAAACTTTCACAAAATGAAACAAGTTGTCCACCTTGCTTACAATTTCAAATAGACCAAAATAACAATGTCTAAAAGTTTCACAAAATGAAACAAGGCTACCTACCTTGCTTATCACTTCAAACAAACCAAAATAAGGATGTCTCAAAGTTCCACCACCAAGGCATGATAACCCACCTTGCTTATAAGTTCAAAGAAACCAAAAAGCAGCAGTACCAATCTGGAAATTGATCAAATAGACACATATTCCCCTCTCACTCTTTTGTGCTACAAGATAATATTATTATTATGCAACTGAGCAAAGAAGAGCTTTAAAGTGATCGGTGAGAATACTCACAGACCCTGGACTCCCCTAGAGATCCATGTAATGCTTCCTGCCCTGCTGTGATACATCAAGCTCACCATGAAGATGGCTGTGAAGAGGAGGCGAAATATGACCCAAACCGAGATCAGGGACAACCTCGGGCAAACAAGTACCAGAATCAACGCCCTTTAAATACCATGAGGTGGAATTTGGAAGTTGATGGATGGCTGCAACTTGAGATGATGCAGCAAGTTGTGTCATGGGTGTCCCATTGAAATTCAGCAAGTTGTTCAGCTCAACACTTGGTGCAGTGTTTCTAGAACCCCATGTTTGATTTGACAGAAGAGAGAGAGCACAGCTAGAGTCAGTGACTCCAGCATAACTTTCCACTGAAGGATCTCTGGGACCAAGGAAGCTTGTTCCACCACTCAGTGAACCTTGCAGGAAAAATTCAGATTGTGTGTCTGAGTTGGTCTGCCAGGCAAGGGTGGAAGTTTGATTCCCCAGAATTGGCTCAGACGATCCTGGAGTTGGCAATGCATTTCTCATATTAAGCTTTGGGTACGAAGCAAATTCCATCAGAAAGCCACCACCTCTGCCATTGTTATCTGTTAAACATGAGACAAACAAACACTTGCGTTTTATAGGTAAGCTAAAATTGAATGTATTCATGCTTCCTAGGGATAAAGTTTGAAATTGATGTTTTACTGAGAATTTCTAACCAAATATAGGTGAAGAGAGTCTGGCATAGCGAGAGGTTAATAAGGAGCTGGGTGGGGGCTTTCGTCTGCGTTCATTATGGCCAGCAAGTCGTCTGCGGCAGCTTCGTTTTCCTTGATCAAATTCAGAAAGCAGATGAAATCTGGGCAAGGGCTATCAAAGAGGATATTAGCTTTTCTGAAATATAAAATGCTACCAAGTTCATGTAAAGCATGCTACAAAAGAGAACATGACCAGACACAATACTTGGGAATTTCTAACATGACAAAATTTCTTCTTAGCAATATTGCATGCAATGCTGCTGTTAGCACAGAAGTGGATGCGTTTGAAGTATTTCTCCTTTCTAGTTATATTCATATGCAAAAGAGAGGATTTTTAAGTCACTCTACATAGTCACCACTGACAGCATTACAGAACAAAGCTATCTGAATTCTGAATAAGCCCAAGAACTTGGGTATAATTCCATAAGATGTAACGCATGCATTTTACAGTAATTCTCATGCATTGGATGAGGGATAGCGCAGACTGTGTTAAGACAGACTAAGCCTCAAACGTTATAAACTTTAGATTAAGATAGCTTCAACCAAAGTCCTCCAATTTAAGGGCACAACAACTATAAAATAAAATAACATCAGATTACAAGCCTAGATATAACATAATTAGCAGGCTGCTTCAGGTACATTTAAAATGTTGTTATAAAGTAGGAAAACATTTCAATTTGAGTTAAGCATGCATAGACATACATAGAATATGTTCAAGGCAGATATATCCCATATAGCTTCTATAAAAAGGAACCTGCAAGTCTAATATCTATCAATAGCATTTACAAACCATCCTATCAACAATATCTTTATATCTAGTTAAATAAAGCTCAACTTAAGTTTCAATTAGTTAACAAGAAGCCACATATTGGATAACCAAAACCATATGTTTCCAATCATACTATAAAGTGGAAGAGCAACAATTTGTTAACAACCAAAGCCTTTCCCTCAACTTAGAGGTTCAGCAACAAGAATTGTAGTATGCCATAATGCTCAGTCTGTACTGTATCCATAAATCAGGAGAGTATCTTTATTGAAGAGGAAATATAAAAGCACCAATGAATCAAATTGAAGAGGAAATTAATTTCAGAACTCGGACGTAATAAAACATGAACTATCAAACAGAAAAGGATAAACATTAAACAGATTGTAAGATCAGGAACAGAATTTAGAAACAAGAACGGTAATCTTTATCGAAGAATGAAGAACAAAGAACACTCTTCTCTTCACACAGGGAATTCGAGAGCCCAATCCCTCCATTGTTAACCGTCTAACTTCCAAATCTCTCTTCCTTTTCCCCTAGTTATACCCTCTCCCCTTTCCAAGCCCCATTGAAATATCTAATTAACACAGCACAAAAGCAAGCAACCATGGGTTGCATTATCCATTAATATCAATTTTAGTCATTTCCAATTCGGTTTTAACAAGACAAAGACAGATAGCATTAGACCTTATGTAGCTTATGGAGGATCCCATGATTTGTATATGATAATATGGAAAAACGCATTTTTCATATGGAATGAAGTCACAAGAGAGAGGTGTCATTACAAGACCAAATGGACAATATCAACTTTGCCTAACAAATTTAGAAAGTTATATTTTTATAGGCATATTACTCAAAATCAAAATTTTTATCCATATGTATTCAGATTTTAGACACTCCTGAAGATATGGTATACTTAAGCAGAAATCATGTACTTTTCACATATCTAAGTTCATTCATTCCCCATAACTTCATATGCTATGCTGCTTACAAAGTTCATATTTCACACTCAATTCTACAGCCTTTTCCTTCCTTAATAGTTCCACTTTCCTTCATGAGAACTCCATTCCATGATACCACGAGCAATGAAAGAGAAAAGGAGGAACAACGAAAAGTCACAGAGGCACCATTATCGTCTAGAGCATAATCCCTAATAGATGCATCAAATGCAGAAACATGAACCATTCCCCAATCATCAAGAAACATTAGAAACCAATGGAAAACACAATTTGCACACACTTTACTGCGAGAAGACAAACACAAGGAATAAAAACTTCATGATTAATTAAAAACAAGGAAGCCTATTTGAAAAAAAATGTAAAAGACACAGCCAAATTCATATGAGATGTAATTTAGAAAGAAAAACAAAAAAGAGATAACCTAAGATGAGATGAGAAAGTAAACGAAAGCAGAACATACCGAATATAGGAAGAAGACTAAAAATAGAAAAAACTAAACAACAGGAAAAAGAAAAGAAGAACTTTGCTATTTGTTTTATATTTTATAGGATTTGAAAGTGATAATAAATAATAAATAATAAATAATAAATAAAAGTAAAAGAGGTGAAACTGAAAACTAAAAAGGGTAGAAAATGAAGAAGAGTAGAAGAGGTGACCTGCTACACTGTTGGCAAAACCTTTGGTGGAGACCAGAGACAACGACAGTAGGGGATTTGGAATGCATGGCACAAACTTTATGCCTAGAATAGTAAGGCTTAGCTCCACTCAGATCTAGTTTACAGCCCTCAACCTGACACCTAGGAGGTTGAGCCCCTTGAACTGAACCACCACCCCTTCCCTTCTTGGAAGAAGATGAACATGATGAAGATGTTGTTCTGCCTTGAGTTGCAACACTCACATCCTCAAAATATATTTTTTTACCAAACTTCAACCCATCAAGGGACTCGGTGGATGAGGAGGAAGAGGGTGCTGGTTTGGTCACTGACCCAGAACTCATTGCTATTGCTACTATTCACTCACTCACTCACTCCCTCTTTCACTGCTCAACTTAAGTCTCAAGGTGATGATGTCTCTACTCTCTGGTGGTTACTACTACTACCTTCTAATTATAGTGTCTATTCGTTAATTCATTAGGATGCCTCTAGCTTACTAGACTTGTCAGGGTGCTTTGTTCATTAATTCATTTCGTTGGAATTATGGGGACATCTTCCTCTCTCCTCTCCAACCTGTTTTCAAATTATAATATGTTTTAATTAACAAATAGTATACAATTAAAATAACATAATAAAACCCCAAAATGAAAATAAATTTAAAAGATGATATTATTAATTGTTAATTCATCTAAAATTGAATATTAAAATTCTCTTGACAAGAGGATAAGTGAATAAAGAGAGGGGGGAGGACGGTTTCAAATGAATGGTAATGAGAGAGTTAAGTGGAAAGATAAAGATAGAAGGGTAGCTAAAAGCAAGAAGCTGATAAATGAATTATGAATGGGTCCTGTCAGAAGGGTACACTTACAAATAAGAAGTTAGGACCCTTGTCTGCCCCAAAATGTGGTGATGCAGGTCGAGGTATGCAAACATAAACACAGGGAAGTACCTATTTATATTTCTAAATTTATTTTGTTAATCAATTATAAATATATAAGAATTAATAATTGATGACATTAAAAATTGTGATTAATATTATATAAAATTGATAAATTCAGTTATTTTATTAATCAATTATAAATATATAATAATTAATAATTGATGATATTAAAATTTTATAATTAATATTATACAAAATTAATAAATTTAATTATGTATATATTATTATAAATTAATTTAATAATTATTAATTTATAATAATCAATTGATTTAACAATTATTTTTATTAATTAATACTATATTTTATTGTTATCTATATTATTAAATATGATATTTTTAATAATAGATTATTGAGTTTTGATAATTGGTAATTATACAAAAATTTAGAATATAAATAAATAAATTTATTATAATTATTATGTTAGATAATTATTCTTTCATATAGAGTTTATGTTTTTTTTATTTTTATTGGATTAATTATTATTTTTATTTATTATTATATATATAATTAAATTAGTTATATTTTATATTTTTAAATATAATATTTTTAATAATTAATTATCGATATTTAATAATTAATAATTAAATAAAAATTTAAAATACAAATAAATGAATTTACTATAATTATTATATTGCAAAATATTTTTTATACTAACAATAAAGATTATATTTTTTATTTTTATTAGGTTAATCATATTTTTTAATATAGTTATTTTACTAACGTAGATTAATTATATTTTCATCCATTAATATAAATATATTATTAAGTTAAATATTATTTTTTACATGGTTAAATATTATATTTTTTAATAATTAATTATCAAAATTTAATAATTATAACCACACAAATATTTATAATATAAATAAATAGATTTATTATAATTATTATATTGGAAAATTATTTTTCTATACATATAATAGAGCTTGTACTTCCTTTACTTTTATTGGGTGCTTGCATCGTTGTTGCTTTAAATTATTATACGGATGGATGATACCAGCACTGATTAGAAAACCTTTTCGTGTATCTGTCACGCATACAGTAATCAGCTTAAAAAATAATACAGTTATAATAAATACCTATGTATTTCTTCTATTTTATTTTTTTAAGATAAACATTAGTGGACATTTATGATGTAAATATTTTCATTAAGAACGAAAAAATTAATAAGTAAATTGATGATATAATATGATAAAAGTACAAATATTAAATATTAAATAGTATTATTTTATTTAAATTTTTTATATGCTATTATTTTATTTTATTTTTATTTTATTTTTTAACATTTTTATAGGTGTATATACTTCATTGAATATAAATCCAGCATTTTTAATTAAAGGAAAGAATGTATAGATGTACTTTAAAATATTTTAAAATTTTTAAAATTAAAATATTTTATGCATATAATTTTGAAGGCTAATACGTCATTTACTCATTTCTTTGAATTTTTTTCGTTAATTTCTTAAATAAACAGTCTAAAAATGATATATTTAACAAAATTAAATTCATATAATTTCAATTTTTTAAATTTTCTTCCACATTTTGTAATATATTTCCTTTTTCTTACACCTTCTATATTTTCATATTATTTTTATTCCTTTTCACATGTGTACTTCTATACTTCTAAAACAGTAAAAAGATATTTTTCTTTTTTCTATTTTTGACATGGCAAAGGGCTTCCTGTGTCCGACTCCGAATTACTTTAATTGGGCAACAGCCCCTGCTTTCTGGCTTTCGCGAACCTTTTACTTTGGCAAAGAACTTTGTCCATTTTTTCGTTTTCTAGTGTATGTTTAAAATACACAATAAAAAGAATTTTTTTATTAAAAAAAAGTATTTAATATTAATAAAATATTAATTTTATAAATTTTACAATATATTCTTTCACATATATTGAAAAAAATATTTTTTATCATTCGCTTTTACTTTTGAATGATTGTGTAAGCCACCGTATAAAAATGAGGATGATTATGGTAATAATCAATTAAAGTCAATCTATTATAACCAATTTAAAGTCAAATTTTAATAATAAAAATAATATATATTTAAATCTATCAATTTATATAACTTATTTTAATATTTTATTATTATATGAATTTTATTAGGTTGATAATATTCTTAATATAAATTTAAAATGACAATAAATATTTAATTTTAATTCAAATATACTAATAATTTATATATTATTTATATTATCATTAAAATATAAATTTTCATAAGATTATAAAAAAAAATACATAAATATTATTTTAAAATTTATGTTTACTTTAATTTTCAAGTTATTGATAATATAAAAATTTATATATCAAAATTAAACTTAATATTTTTCTTATTTTTATCAATTATGCTTTTTAAAATTAATTTTAAAAATATTAAAAACACAATTTATTAAAAATATAATAATATTTTTATATTTTTAATAAAACAATTTTACTATTTTTGAAAGCTTAAAATTAATCTTTAAGCCTTATTTTTTGTGTTAAATTAAAAGAAAAATTCATTTAAATTATTTTTTTGAATAGATTAAAAAAACTCTTAAAAATTGGATCAATACAAGAAAAAAAACTTCCCAAAAAATAAAAATTGGGCCAAGGAATTTTTTTTTACTTTTATCTTAAATGATATTTATATAACATAAAATTTAAAATAATATTTTATAAAAAATATTATAATAAAAAATTTATTTCTTTTATTAACATTAATTTAAATATTATAAAAAAAATTATAATATTTATTTATTTATTTTTACTCATCAAAATAAATGGAATTTTTTAAATTTTTCGTACTATTTTAACACATTTAAATAACATTGATTTTTTTTTATGATATCTATATAATATATTAATGTTGTTCCACTGATACATGAATGACATCTTCCCCGAGGAAAAAAATTCTACATGATATTTTCACTTGATTTATATTTTTTAGTTTTAAAAATTTATTACCTTCTTTTTTATTTATATATTAATATATTTATTTATATTTTTAATTTTAAAATTTATATTATTATATTTTATAATTAATTTTTAAAATATCAAATTGAATATAAAAATAAAAATATATTGATATATAATAATTATTTAACTTTTTTAATGAATAAAAATGTATTCTTTTAAATATCAATAAAAATAATACCAAAATAATTTTTATGCAATTTTTTATATTTAATAAATAAAATGGTTATTGTATGAATCAAATATATGTATTTTTATAATTTTAAAATTTTAAAATGCTTCAATTTGGTAAGAAATTTGATTTCAATAATACTAATTTGTCAATAGAAGAAAAAATATTAAAAATAAACATTTAATCAAATGAAAATTTAAAATTTAGTAATAAAAGATACTAAAATAAAAATATTTGTCGTTTTTTTTTTAATTTTCTTTATATGAGACTGAAATTATAAAAACTTTATTAAGTTTGATACATTTTAAATCAAATTTTAATATGGATTTAGAATGTATATTACAAATTAATTATTTTATAACTTTAGGTATATATATATATATATATATATTTTATTTTGTTAATCTATCTTTATATATATTTAGTTATTACTATAATATGAAAAAAAAATATGATATGTGTAAATAAGTTTATAAACTAAATTTTTAATACATCATATAATCTCTTTAATATTGATATTATATATTAATTTTTGTTCTATATATTTATATTAATATTTTAAATATAAAAATATAAAAAAAATAATTGTTGGTTTGATTCTATAATTTAATAAAATGAAAATGTTAATATTCTTTGAAGAGATTATATAATATCATAATTGTATAATAGTTAAATTAATATTAAATATATTCTTTATATGATTTTAATAAATATTTTAATATTTTAAAAATATTTTATATTAATTTACCATAATGTAGTATATAAATATAAAATTTATTTAATATTATTCTTTATGTATTATAAATTATAAATATTATAAAAATAAAAATATTTAAAATAGTTTATTATATAAATACAAAATTTATTTTCTATTTTTATTTCACTTTCTTCATAGAAAAATATAATAACTGATATTAATATTTTTGTATGTAATGTAAACTTTTGTTTTTTTTAGTTTACTTTAATAAAAATCTTGCCTAATCTAAATTTATTTTGTAGTAATTATTTTTAAATAAATTAAAAACCCTATCTCTGAATAGGTTATTATGAAAACATAAATATTTAAATAGACTAATAAGAATATAATCTTAAGATTTTATAATAAAATTTTGTATAATCTTAATAATAATAATAATAATAATAATAATAATAATAATAATAATAATAATGAATATTAGGTTATAACTAGCCTAACATATTTTTACTTCTAATTGTAGATATGTTTTTTGGTCAAATAATAATTCGGTTACTCAGTAAATATAAATTCGTATTATTTAGCAATTATCTTATCTTAAAAGTTACACATTTAAATAAGCTTTTGTTAAAAAAATATTATAAATAAGTTGACAAAATTTGTTATATTTTGTGAAAAGATCTTCATATCCTTTTACGCCTGTACAAGGTTTTTATCAATTTAGTGTTTTATTTTTTTTATAAATTCTTTTGGACGTGAACCAATCCTTTAACCAGGTAAGCCTAAATTGGAAACCTCATAATTTGGACAAGAAAAAACACTCATCTGAATTTCTTTATAAAATCCTTCTTATCAAATAAGATAATTAAAAATATATAATAATTAATTAATTAATTAATATATTATTTTAAAAAATGTTATAATATTTTCAATTTATATTATTTAATATAAAATTCTTCTATGATATATGAATTATACCATTTTAATGCTTTCGTTTATTAATTCTTCCAACATATACAACGAGAAGAACCTCTTCAAGATCATTTTTACGGGTATTTTTCTATTTCATTTAGACCAAAGGATCATCCACTAAAGGTAATATATATAGGGTAGGATTATTATGAGAGGCATATTTCTCCTCCGCATTGTTACATGTTTAAAATTAGCAATGATTATCTTACACATACAGTGTTATTTATTTATTTATATATTTTATTTAATAATTAATAATTTTTTAAAATAAAAAATAAAAAAATAAAACAGATTTAACAATTTATAATTATATATATATTACTATTTATACATGAATGTTTAAAAAAAAATTAAATTCAAAATTTTTAAGTTGACACCACAATCAATTAATATTTCCATGTTGAATGAAAAGAGATTTAGGCTACCATATACGGCGCTTACTTATAAAACAAAGTCAATGTTTCAATTAATTAGTCTCTCTTTTTTATCTTTTATCATTGTTGTGTTTGGCCATGATGAATGGGATACTGGACAATCCCAATAGTCATTGTTTTTCAAGAAAATAATTAGAGACTAGGCACACGTCTTTCTTTTATATTTCATTTAAAATTTTTGCATTAAGGTTTGGTTGATTTTAGGTGTAAAAGGATTGGAATGTTTACAACACAGTAGCAAAATCGATCATTAGTGACTAAAGCAAATAGTTAAAAAATAAAAAATTTGATCGTTAAATATTTTTCCAATTAATTTTACCACTAAATTATAACAGTTACAAAAACCTAGTCGTAAACGGTTTTAGGACTGAATGATATGGTTGGTTGCTAAAAAATATAAATTTGTGATCAAATTAGTTTGTCATTAACACAATTAAAATTTATTACAAATTTACAAATAGAATTCTAATTGTAAAGTTGGTTGCTAAGATTTAGTTGCAAAATTGGTTAAAACGTGGTGCTAAATTCAATCGCTAAAACATAGTTGCAGAACTTGATGTTGTTATATTTTAATGGTGTCAATTTTACAACTAAATTGTCCGTAACTAATTTGATCGTTAAATTTTGGTTATAAATATTGGCTGCTATTTTATTTTAATGATGATTAATTTTGAAAGCAAATTGTTAGTAGAAAATTTGATCACTAAAATTGGTGATCAATATTTTTAAATAAAATCAATTTTGCAATTGATTTTTTTTTAAAATGGTAACAAATCATTTTTAGATCCAACTTTTAAATTTTTTATTTTTTTATATAAATTGGATGAAATAAATCTGGTTATATTAAATTTATACACAATAATTATTACAAGAAATTTTAAATATTAAAATAAAAATTATTAAATAAACTAATTAACTAATTAAAATAACATGAAATCCTTACATATTAAAATTTAAATAAATATCAAGCTGAAATCATATCATAATGAAAATACAAATAAAATTTTTTATAAAAAGATTAAGCACATGAGTAAAATTATTAGATGGTTAAAATTATTAGATGGTTAAAAATAATATATGATAATATAAATTTATCATCCAGTTGACTTAATATATATATATATATATATATATTTTCTGGGAGGATTTGGTTTGATAACGAACAAATTCTTGCTACAAAATATAAATAGATGTATACAAATAAAAATATTAATGAAATATACATATAATAACATTCTTTATCTTATCATTTATTTGTTCTTTAACTTTATTACTTTTAGTCCTTTCAATAATATCAAATGTAGTTGGATGTTGATCAAGTTTTTTACTCTTATTTTGCATATATAATATTAAATTAAAATTTTAATAACTAAAATTAATAAAAATAATTTAAACATTTATTTTTCAATTACCATCTTATTACGATACACAACAACAGATACTGAGCTATTAGTGTATAAAGAGACTCCATTATCACAAGTTCAATTTTGTTTGCTAATAGTGCTCCATTTTTGGAAATCATGTCTAAACCAATAAAGATCCAATTATTATCTAACCTTAAGAGTAATTCAAACACTCTTATCCTTACCAAAACCTTGTTTCATTGTATTCTCCATCATTACCAAGCATTTATACTTAATCATTATTTTGATAGTAATATTATGTTGTGATAACCATTTAATTTTTATTTTTTTTTGCATAGAAAAAAGATGTGCATAAAAAATAATAAACAGCAGATAAGAAACCTAAAAAAATATATAGTTTAAATGCAATGTTACCTAAAATTCTTCAAACCACATATTTCTAACTTCGATAAGCTAAAAATAATCAAATTTAGACTTAATAATTTTTGTAATATCTCTACTATATACATCTAGAGCCAAGAAGCTCTTAAAAAATAATGTTAATAATAATATTTATTTAAGTAAACCAACAAAAAATTGATAATCATATAAAATGTAAGAAAAATAAAATACATGCACATTCTTATCTTCTGGGCTAATCCTTACCCTTCTATCAATAAGATCTCTAGTGTCAACTATCATCGGTGGAACTAGAAGTATCTAATAAGCAAAAAATGCAGGTGTCGAGGAAAGATGTGTATTAGATGTACCCATACATGGGATGGATGGACTTAATGTACCAATATATGAGAAGGATGAGTCTAATCTAACATCCACTCCTATAGGTACTGAAACTGGCATAGAAGGTATGTCTTATTGATCAAGAAAGCCTACTCCATGTGATGGAAATGTTATACCATAAATTTTGTCTTAACCTCGACCTCAACCTCTACCTCTAGTTATGTTGTTCATATGCATTAAAATGTCAAAAATATATAATATAGAACGTTAAATATATTAAAAATAATAAATAATATAGTAAAATTTACCTAATTAAGTTGAGTTAGTATCATTTAAATCACTTTTATCCTTGTCATATTCATTATTTGTTAAGATATATATGTTGTCACTATATTCATCCAAATCAAGTTGATTAAGCAAACCTATATCAACTTCCTCATTAGTACCATTCATATAAATAAAACTATCATCATAGATATTTGCATCAATATTCAATATGACATGGAGGTCATGGACTTTGTTGACATCTAGATATGCAATGTTATTCTCAACTTGATTAATTACATTTAGATAGCAACAGAAGGCAGACAAATTAAAATAAGGTTTAACTTTGGAAAGAAAATGGAGCCACCACTAATTTTATTTTAAATTATAAAAAATTAAAAAATATTTTATTTTAGGAAAATAATAAAAATAGTCTACAAAAACCAGGATTGATTAGATGGTGAATTTATGTATAGGGAAAGATGGAAACTTAATCCCATAGCACCCTTGATGCAACCATTCTTAAGGTGGTTATCTTAAATCAATTTGTTCAAATTATAGATAATTTTAAAATTATTTATTTTACCTCTTTAAAGAAACCAGGAATAAACAATTTATTTTATAGCAAATGAATAAATAAATAATCAAGTAAATACAATAATAAACATAAAATTTATTAAATTGATGGATGAAATAATGATGAAGGTTAAGTATTACAAAAATTAAATTTTGCTTCACAGTTTAATTTTCGCTCCTATCTAGTGCAATGAGAAACTCAAAGTTATGTAGTTTTCTTGAAGATAAAAATCGGTTGACTAATGTTACCGTTAAAAAATTATTAAAGAAAAGATAATAAATTTGAGAGCACCAATCTATCATAAGTCAAGTGTTCTAATAAAAAATAGGACATTTAAATTACCCATTTTGTAAAGTTAAATTATTTATAAAAATGAAAGTGTTACTTGAATTGAATATTTTTTAATGATATTTATAAAACAAAAAGATAATAACAATGAGTGATAGGTATGGTAATAATAAAAATAACGAAAGTAAATAATAAAAAATAATAACTATTATGACAATTAAAAATAAAATAGAATATACAAAATAGAAAAATAAAAGCAAATAATTATACAAATAGACAAATAAAATCCATACTTATCGACTAGTCATTAGAGTAGAGAGGTAATAACAATTAACAAGAAAATATAGATAATGAAAGATGAAAAAATAATAATAAATACAAAAAACATATAATAATGATTAATAAAAAATGAAATGATAAGATTATTACTTTTAAATAAAAATCAAATATAAATAAAAAAATAATTAATTTTTAAAAATATCCTATTTAAGACAATAACACATAAGTAAACCATGACTGATGAGGATAATAACAAAGGAAATAATAATAATAATAAAATTGGTAATAAAAAAAATACTACTAATAATAATAATAATGTTAATAATAAATAAAAAATTAAATAATAATAATAAAAAAAATAAATAATTAAATAACAATATTAAGAAACAATGCATTATAACTACAAGACCACTAATAAAAACTGAAATAAAAATATGAAATGAAAATTATAAAACTAATAGTAATAGTGACTAATAAAATGAAGATGAATAAGATACAACATCAAATAAAAAAAATGATAACAACGAGAGTTAGTATAAACAAATAAATAATAATGATGAGCAAAGAAATAATTATATTGAAAAAGAAATAGTTTTAACAATAAAATCAATAATAAAAGCTAAAAAAATAAGAATAAAAATAACTATAAATTAAAAGATAATATATAACATTAAGTAATAACAAAAAAAATTTCACTAAATAACACATATATGAGACTATATTAAGATGATAACTAAAAACATCAGGTAATTCATCATAAATATATAAAAATTGTAATTGGATTGTGATCCATTACTTTTTAAAATTTAAAACCAAATATAAACTAAAATATGAAAAGAAAAATAATTTTTTATATGACTTGAACTATCTTAATATATGATAAAAAAGACATGAAGGAGAAGAAAAAAATATTTTCACAGCTCAATATATCATCAAATTAATATTTAATAATTTTATTAGTTATAGTCCAAAAAATGGGCCAAAGTTAGCGACATTCAATATAAATAAAATAATAATAAAAAATTTATAATAAATAAATGAATTATCCTAAAAAAATATATTGTCACAACAAGAGTTGTAGGGACTAAAAAAAAGAAAGAATAGGGAAAAGAAAAAGGCACTGTGGATAGTGAGGGAAAGGGAAATAGGAGACCTACTACAACTAGTAGCTGAAGAAGAAAAAACAAGAGAAAATAAAAAAGAAAGAAAGAAGTTGTGGATGGTGAGGGAAAATAAGATTGGAGGTACATGGTCCGTGAAGAAAAAGATGATGGTTTATGATTGATGGTGATAATTTATGTGAAGGTTTGAGAATGAACAAAGGAAAAGGATGAACCATGAAATGAAAGGAAGCTTCAAATATTGTTATACATGAGAAAAGAGAAAGAAATGAGCAAAGCAAAGCTCGTACTATGAGATCTATTTCCTTATCTATTTTTTATTTCATTATTTTAGTTTTATACATTGAATTTCTATACAATTGTATTCTAGATTTGGATGATGGTTGATTATTGAATCTGTATCACTTGACTATTATCTTATGATTCTTTCTCTTTTGCTTATTATCAACACTATAATGGATGAATATTGTTTCATATTATAACTAATAAATGAATTAACTATGACTTTCTTCTTTTCCTTCCTTCTTTCTTAGAGTTTGCGTAGTTTAGATCTATTCTATTATTCTTTAACTAGTTTTTTGTGGCATTTTGTTGTGAATTTTCCTGTTTCCCTCTCTGTTCTTCATTTTGAAGTATTCTTATTGATTTTTAGTTATTGATTATCAAAATAATTTTTTTAAAATTTGAATAATAGTCATGTAATTTGTAACTCCTTAAAAATGACGTTCGTCCTACACTTAAATTGTATTCATGGTTTTAGTATTAGATTGTTACTTCATGATGCAGAATCTTTCTAAAAATTATTAACATAAAAATATGATATAAACTTTTCTCCTTTTAAAATCTTTACTAAAAATCAAAGCCTCATCATAGTAATTAACATAGTAAATAATAAACGTTAAGACATTGTCACTCACATTAATTTTGAAAACATGCATTCATTTACTTGTCCTACTATACGTCCAATTTCACTATAATATTTACATTATTAGTTATATAGGTAATACAACATACAAACAACAATAACTTAAAGGCTCCTAGTGAGTTCTTAAAATAAAACTAAGGCTTCAATGCCCTTCACAAGTTATAGTCATGACCAAAGCAAAAGGTACAAAGTGGGACAAAACAGTATAAGGTCCTTTACAACTTTTCCCGCATTCCATTCTATGAGCATTAATCTTTAGTCCATGTTATTCGTTTCGCATATACTGCTACCACTGTGAAGAGTATGATTGAATTCTAGGAAAGAAATGAGAGGTGGGGAGGGAGAAATTGTAATTTCTTAGTAGGTGTCTACCCTAAGGTTGACTTCATCATTTCTAACCTAGCCACTTCAGTTTATTAAGAAAAGGTGACAAACATATAAGTCAATTATTATTTTTTAAAATTATACTTATCTGAAGTAAATTCTTTTTAATAATAGCAGAAATTAAATCTCATACAACATGCAATTCATACATACTTGAATCACTTTTTCATAAAAATGATTATAAACATAAATCTCAAGCATTCTTTAGATCACTTTCTTATCATCACATAGATATTATCTGACTCTTACTCATTTTATGCCTTAATCATAATCATTTTTATTCTCTAGTCACCCTCTCAATGACAATTTCATTTAAGAAATAACATTAACCATTTAATCAAACAATATCTTCAACTTGTCTACTACTTCACCTTTTGATCTTGGATATAAGCTCATTTTAGATGATCGTCGCCATCATAAATTTGGAAGACCTATGGTTTCCCCACAGAAGGATTGTCTGAAGTCCTTAGGCTTTACCATAGAAGGTTATGTTCCTTCTAATTACCATAAAAGGACCTACTGTCTTCTGAGTGTGCACAAGTCCTAGATTTAGCATACTAGGAGTAGTGTTAAGAATTCCCATTAGGTTTTTGTTCAGTGATCTCTTGATTTATTAGGTTTCATTTTAAGTCTTCATGATAGGATGCATGCTCAATATTCAATCAAAATGCTATGTACATATACCATCCAATTCATCCATTTAATATCAAATCATGGAACCATATAAACATATATAGGTCATCATGTCATCCAAGAGAACACACAATTCATTACATTACTCAAGAGAGCACATAACATATTTACAGATATAAATATATGCTCAAGCATTACCATGATAAATAGGGCATTAATAGTTATCCAAAAGTTTGTTTTCTTAGTAAAAATATTTACTTAGGCCATGACCTTAAATTTTGGACAGCATGCACATTTCTTCTAAATTTCCAAGTTGACCTTATTCTTTATGTTTTATGAGAAACCTCTCATGGGAACTTGGTGCACTCATCATTCTAAATTATATCTCAACCTTTCCTTTTATTAAAGACTAAGATTCTCTCATAATTTTAATTTTATTTTATGGACTTGGTAAGGTTTAGTATATTTGGTTGAATGATCTTTTTAGGGCTAATCCACTTTGTTATCCTCAAATTAGGTATTTGTTGTACCACTACTACATTTCAAGTTTAAGTGTTAAAACTTTTATACTTTCTTGACCTTCAACTTAGCTACTTATGTTTGAGTCAGTAAATTGTTCTACTTGTTTGTCTTCTTACTTATGGATTCAGATCTTTCCACTCATATCTCACTCAAATATCCTTAATCTTATAATTTTAACTCATCATGTAATATTTAAGGAAGGTTGGCCGAATTGTATGCTTAGTTTCCTAAGGCATCATAGTTTATTTTTATTATACTTAAAAGATGATTTGTATTAGTTTAGGGCTTAGGATAATAAATTGAATCAATTTAGCATCTTTAAGATTTTTATTCTCAAGACCATGCCTTCGCCCAATGGCCATCTAACTGTTGCAACCTCATAGTTGAATCTTTGGTCACCACTTTATGCATGGTTAAATTAATTCTTAAGGCTTAACAATATTTTTAACTCATGTTCCCTAAATTTTACTAGGTTTGGTTGAATGGTTACCCAAACCATCATTAAATTTTCATTAAACTTTTAATTCTCTATTTGTATATGGTTAGGTTCCTTATTATACTTTAATCAAATTTTTATCTCAATCCCTTTTAACTTAACTAGGTTGGTCGAATGGTGCTTTTAACCCAACAAAGGTCATTTTCTTAATTTCTTCTCACTTGACTTTTGTATCATGAATTTTTATCACTTGTTGCATCATTTAATTTTGGATCCATCAGGATTTGTCCTTGCTCCACAACTTTGATCATGATCATGGAAGGTTTTAAGTGTCTTGTTCAACTTCTTAGTCCATAAGTTCACCTTTTCTCTTACTATCTTTAAAATCTAATTTTTGAGTTAAGTTTGTAACTTTTGAAAATTAACCTTTTTAGTCTTTTAGGATTATTATCACATGAATCTAGATCTATACTTTTATTAAAATTAAAGTTTTTAAGAGGAGATATAAACAAGCTTATAATTTTTATTAGAAATACCATAAAAAAGTATTTTTCAAGACAATCAAATGATGATTCACTAGTTCTAGTCCAAGATCCATTCATCCCTTACTTTGACCATCTCAAAAATTTTCAAAACAATTCTCAAATTTTCCCAATTTTTAAAAATTATTTTTAAGAAATTTTAATCGATTAAATTGCTCTAAAGGTTACAAGAACACTTTAATCCATCAAAATTCCTTATTAACTTCCAAAAATCACTAAAAACATGTTGATGTTCATATTTAATAATCAAGTACAGTTTTGAACTCCATCAAACTCAAGGAAGTGAGATCCATAGAATTTAGAGAGAGATCCACCAAAAATAGTAGAAAACAAGTCATAACACATAATTAAAAACTTAGAATAAATGTATGGGAAAGACCTTACTTGTTGAAGACTTATAAAAGGATTTAGTGGGTCTTTTGAACTTTATTTCCCTCTCCTTTGTGGTCCACAAGAATGAATGCCTTCAAGG
This sequence comes from Canavalia ensiformis, assembly GCA_026541065.1. Taxonomy (NCBI): domain Eukaryota; kingdom Viridiplantae; phylum Streptophyta; class Magnoliopsida; order Fabales; family Fabaceae; genus Canavalia; species Canavalia ensiformis. Next base: position 348,175 of record JAMKYM010000177.1, on the reverse strand, counting down.
ATGGTGGTGGGGCTTTGTTTGGCTTGTTATAACTTAAAATTTAAAGATGGAAGTTCAAGCTTAATGTAGGTTTTTGTGTTTTAAGAGAAGTTAGAGTTTTGAGTAAGTTTAGAAAGTTTGCACTAGTATTTAGAAGAGTGTTAATGGAGAAAATGAGTCTTCCTTGTTTTTCCTAAACAAATTCGACCACTTAGGGCACTTGGGAATTGAATTCTCACTTAAGGATATTTTGGTCCATTTACATGTAATTTATATTTTTCAAGTTAAATGTAAATGTAAAAAATTATCCTTTAAGATTAGTTTAACATTAATCAAGTTTAAATTAAAACTAATCAAGGTTATTTATTTTAAGCATGGTTAGTGTGAATTAATTAAGGTTAATTTTCTTTAACCATAGTTAATTTTATCTCTCATAAATATTTTTGTCTTATATGTCATTAATGGTGTGATAACTCATGAGATGAGTCATCTACTTATTTTCCACATGTTAAAAGCTTCAAGTTTCAGGCTTCTACTTCACATTTTCTTACCCTCACGACCTTTTAGGGACATTTTAATAATTTTCTAGAAATTTTCCAGAAAGCTCCCGAACTATTTTTTGATGTTTCTAACACTTATTGGTTTGTTCTCAAGTCATTCTTATGTCATTTTCCATTTTTTCACAAACAGTTTAATCCTTGTAGGAGATAAAGTTCTCCAATGGCATTTTGGACGTTTTCGAAGATATTTTCATTCTCTCTCTGTTTCTAATATTTCTTCCTGATTTTCTAGCCATCATTGATGGATCCTAAGCTTGCGAATTGTTTCTAGTTTTATCTTGAATTACCTGTACATTTATTCGCCGTTGTCACATGGGCATTTTCATTTTACTATAAAATATATTTAATTTCCTTATAATTTTAGAGGTAATTTTATAATTATTAATTTTTCAATCACTAACTCAGACATATAAATTTATGATGTTACATAACTATCTATTGAGTTAATTAGTTTGTTATCTTAAATTACTCATCTTCTTAGTTAATTGCAAATTGTTTTTCTGCATCATCCTTTTTTCATTATATCTTTTGCTGAGCATAGTCACCAAGATTATGTCGACCTACTATTGTATTCTCTTTAATATTTTATTTTTTTATTTTTTTATAATTTTAAATATTATGAAATTTTTAAAATATTTTTATTAATTCATGCTAAAATTTTGAGCCCTATTTTTACTCTAATTTTTATTTTTATATATTTTTATTTATTATTTTATAAATGAAAATAAATTAAATTATACAAAGAAAGATAAAATATTTAAAATAAAAATAAAAATTAATAAAAAGGATGATAATAATAATTATAATAAAATAATATAAATAAAGTAAATGAGTGAAACAAATAAGAATTCAATTTGATATATAAAAATTTAGTACTCAAATGCGTGCCTTTTTAAATTTGAAATTTTTATCATTTATTGATATTTTAAGAAATTAAATTAATAAAAAATAAATTAAAATAAAACAAAAATCAAGAAATTATAATAAAATTAATAATTCTCTTAAAATAATAAAAATAAATTAATTAATTAATTAAATTTTTTAAAGGATAATCTATGACAGGTAAAATTTGCTAATAAAACCTTTTTAATCCTTTTTGACTAATTGATTTTAATTTTAATTTTTATTTATTAGATAAATAAATATGAAGAAAGATTTAAAATCAAGTAATTAAAATAGAAAAAAATATTAGTCTAAATAACTAGAATAAATATGCATAAGAAATTCATAAGAAAATATTTAAGCAATAGAGAAATAAATATATTGAAAATATAATATGGTAGATGAAAATCTAATGTTGAAGTCCTTTTTTATTCCGTTACCTAATTTTATTTTTAATTTTATTTTGTTTATAAAAAAAAATAATAGAAAAATATGAATAAAAATAAATAAAATAAGAATTTAATGTTTGATTTAGAAAAAAATAATAATGATATTGATTATAATAATAATACTTAATGGTGATAATGATAAATATGGTAAATAAATTTAGATAAAAAGTTCTCAAAGAAATATTTATACAATGAAAAATTTAAATATAATATAATAAAATATGTATACAAAATTTTGTATTTAATTTTTATTTTATAATTTTATTTAAATTTTTAAGATTTTAATTTGCTGTGATTTCCTTAATAATAATAATAGTAATAAGAAAAAGAAAAGTTATATTAAAATAAAATATAACAATTAAATATTAATGAAGATTTAAAATTAAATTAATGATTAGAATTAATAGTTAAAACAGCATTAATAATTATAATAATATGAGAATTAAATTAAAATTAAAATATAAAAAAAATAGATTTAAAATGTAATTAGTGATTAAAATAATAATTAATATAGCATTGATAATAATAATAATAATAATAATAATAAATAATAAAAAAAATTACATCAAAATAAATAAGATAAAGATAAATAAAGATTTAAAATTATTAAAGATAATAATAAATAAGAATTAATTTAAAATAAATAAAATACAATAAAAGTAAATAAATATCTAATATTAAATTAATAATAATAATAATAATAATAATAAAATATAATCAAAATAAGTGAGATATAAAAAAATATAAATAAAAATTTAAAACTAGATTAGTGAATAAAACTAACGATTAAAGATCATAAATAAATAAAATAAAATTTGATCAAATGGAAAAAGAGTGAAAAATATTCACATAATAAAAAACAAATAAATAGATTTTAAAATGTGATACCTAAGATTTAATGCTTAAAATTTATTCATTTTTGTCTTAATTTTTCAGGTTTTAGCATTTATTATTTAATATTATATTTTAATAAAAATAAAAAATAAAACAAAGATAGTAAAGAAAATAAAAATTAAAACTAGAAAAAAAGAAATAAATAAAAAATATAGAAATAAAAATAAATCATGTTATCAAATATTTTTTAAAGCAAAAAAATAAGATAAATAAGAGTAAAATATGATAGAAAAAATATAATGTTTACCATTACTTCTTTTTATTTATTTTTTATTAAAGCTTATTAGAAACTTTTTTTTTATATTCTTATAATAAGAAATAAGTAAAAATATGAATTTTAATTTTACCTAATAATTGAAAAGAACAAATAATTGAATGTTAATAAACTACCAATTTTAAAAAGAATTTGTGAGCCAAATGTGTATAAATTATAAAAGGAAGATATTGTAAACTCAAATAAATATGAACAAATATGATATAATTTTGTTAATATTGAAAATAAAAATAACACAACAGATTCATTGATTAAGGATAATGTAAAATGCAGGATTAAAATGACAACATTTTCAACTAACTAAATGAGTCATTTGTACTAAAAAATAAATATACCATGCAACAAGTTTTTTTATGCTCTAAAAGAAATTTACTATGCAATGCAACGAGTCATTTATACTTTAAAAAAAATTAAATATGCAATGAAACAAATCATCTATTCCTTCATAAATGAAATCTTCCATTCAATGGATATTTTGTTTACTAAAAAAAATTAAATATACAATAAAATGGTCTTTTATACCTTCAAAAATTAAATATGTAATGTAACAAGTCTTTTGTATCCTCAAATTAAATATGAAATGTAATGGGTTATTTTCACCCTCAAAATTAAATATGCTATGTAATAGGTCTTTTGTACCTTCTGAAAGATTAAACATGTAATGAAATGGGTCTTTTATGCCATCAAAAATTAAATATGCAATATAATGAGTTATTTATGCCTTTAAAAATTAAATATGCAATGTAACAAGTCATTTGTACCATATGAAAGTTAAATATGCTATGCAACAGAACTTTTGTACCCTTAAAAATTAAAAATGATATGCAATGGGTATTTTGTACCATAAAAAATTAAATATGTTATGCAATGGATCTTTTGTTCCCGGTGGAAAATTAAATATGTGATGTAACGAGTTTTCTATGTCCTCAAAAATTAATATGAAATGTAATGAGTATTTTGTGTTCTTAGAAATTAAATATGTTATGCAATGGATCTTTTGTGCCACCAGAAATTAAATATGCTATGCAACATATTTTTTGTGTCTTCAAAAATTAAATATATAATATAATGAATTATTTGTGCTCTTAGAAATTAAATATACTATACAATGGGTCTTCCATGTCCTATGAAAAATTAAAATATGTTATATAATGAGTCTTTTAGGCCTTATTTCAACAACTAATTGTGTTTACATCATGTGAAGATGAAAGAGAGAGATATTTGGGAAAAAGAAGAAAAAAATGCCCTAATTTAAGCTTTTTAATTGTTGATTAGTCGATTCTTAAGCGGTCATACAATTAACTCTGAGTGGACAGATATTTTTGAAAGTTAGCCAAATGAAAATTTTGCCTTAGTTTAAGCATGCTTCCTTGATTGGTGCAAGAGCAACATTATAAGGTTTTCAAGTTGTTGAGAACTCCTTCATAAAATTTTCAATCTAATAAACTTTTCTTTTGTTGTCTTGACATTTGCTTACACCGTCCTTTGTAAGTAGTCTAACAAACTTTTTTCTTCTTTTTTTTTTTCTTATTTTTTTATAATTTAAAAATAATTTTTTTTTAAAGTTAAATAGCATGAAAATGAATCAATTATTTATTGACCATAATGGATTTTTTAGGCTTGTAACGTGGCCAAGGTTAGAGGTTGTGAAAGAAAGGATATAAAATCCCAAATAAGTGTTTATTGGTTTACATTTCCTATTACAACATTCACCTTCATATTTTTTTATTAAAATAATAAATCAACAAAACATTTTTCTTAGTCCACTATACTTATTATTATTATTATTATTTTCTTCTCCTCCTCCTTTTATTCTCTCTTTTTATCATTATTTATATACATTTTCATTTATCTCTTCATTCTTTTCCATTTTGATGTTTTTTCCAATCGTTTTCAATTCATGCTATTTCCTAATGTAAGGTGATCCTCGTTCAAGATTATTGGAAGAAAATATTTAAGTTAAAAAAAGTAGCAAGGTATGTATATATTTTTTAAAGGGATAAACAAAGATGGTCAAAATTTGTGTTAAATCATAATTGCTTATTAAGAAATAATTTTGTGATAAAAATGAATTTATCATCCCAAATCTCCTTTTCTTAGAATCAATGTCGAAGTCTTTTGAAGATAGACATAGTATTTAAGTAATTTCTTGAATTTTTTTGCCTTCTTTAAATTTATAGTTCTTATCCTTGCTTCAATCATAAGAATCAACTAATAAACTTTTAAAATAGTTTTATGTGGGAAATGGAATTGATGATATTCCTTTATATAGTGCTGTCATGGAGAGAAAAAAAATAGAGATGTATTCAGAAAAGATGGATAGGATATAGACATGAAAGTATGAAAGGTGAAATAAAGAGGAGAAAATAGATCAAATGAATAAAATAAAATGAGCAATGAAAGTAAACCATGGAGATTCATTAATGCCAATACTTTAATTTAAAAGTTTAAGCTGAAAGGTGGTAAGCCAACTACAACCAAAATAACCAAACATTTCTAGCGATAACATTAGACAAGTTAAAACACAATTGTTCAACTTCAACTATCTCAAAAGGGTTATAGTAGAATTCGAGATCTAATCATCTTTGAGCACATGGATAGTGGAATATCCTCATGGAATTTTGATTTAGAAGCCACCACCCTCTTTCCTATTCTTCTAATTTCCTTCTCCATAAGATGAGATAGGATTATTTGTGATGCTTGGTCCACTTTCTACTTGATATCTAATAACCCCTCTCCCTATCAACCTTCACACTACTCCTTTAAATGCTTCATAATTTTATGTGAAATGATCAACAATGCCTATATGATACTTACAATTTTAGTTCAAGTTATACGAAGTAGAAAATAGAGACTACATTGGACAAACTGGTGACATTTCTATCAAATGGGCATCATACAACCTTTTGAATAGGTCACCATTAGTGATGGAGAGCTTAGGAAAAGATGGCGAGTTCAATCATGAATGGTTTTGGGTATTATGGGTTGGACGGTTAAAGTGGTAGTTTTGAGGATGATTATATGGTGGGGTTGGTACATAAGGTCTATATATTGGTATGTTGTTAACTTGTTATTATGGGCCAGGGGGAGGTGATGTATAGTAAGGTGGGTTGTGTTTGGTTAAGGAGGGAGAAAAGGTTGTCGTGGTTGATAGGTAAATTGAGGTATAAGATTTGGTGGTAGTATTTGGTAAAAAGGTGGAGAAGGCAATAATGTTTGATAGGATGATGAAAATTTGGTTGTGATTTTGTTTACATCACCTTCCTTTTCTTTGGAGGAAACCTTTTCTTTATGTTGCTACTATCTCCATTATGGAAAATAATTTTTCCAACTTTAGCCAACATCTCAATCCTCTCATTGACATTAAACACCTTATAAGCAACCCCTACCATAATTCGTATATACAGACTTTCTAATGTTCCCAAAAAATAAGAACATGTTTCTGTTGTAATCAGAATGAGTTGTACTTGAGCAGCCAATGACCTCCATCTTTAAGCATATTGTTGAAATGTTTTATCATTCTTTTTCTGCATGGCATATAATTGCTTTCTAGTAGGTGTCACATCCATATGAAAGTAATACTGATCCATAAATAGGTTAGCCAAGCTCTTCCATCTAGTTATCTTTGAATAATCTAATTGAATGTACTGCTCAAATGTTAGGCTAGCCAAGCTTTCATGAAATAAATTTATTAGGAAATTCTAATCCCTAGAACAGAAAACCATCTTCATGCAATAAGCCTTCAAATGAAGCAAAGGGTTTGTAATCCCATCCTAGTTAGTAAAGTTAGGTCATCTAAAGTCTCATGGGATATTCACACTACTGTATGAGCATAATTCATGCAATTTTGTTAGGTTATAAAGATTTGGAGTTTGTAAAGATTACATTTTCTCTTGTAGCCTTTGAAATAATGCATCCTTTTTCCTTTCTCTAAGCTTAGACTCTAGCAAGATTTTCCTAATCCATAGTGATAGGCTACCCTCCTGAATCTCCTAATAATAAATAAATTAAAAAGAGAAGAGAAGAAAAAGTAGTAGAAAGAAAAAGTTTCAATTAGAAATTAGTTAAAAAACTAGTTAATGTAATTAGGGTAGTTTAGATTCAGTTAGGATTAATAGTAAAAATTATAAAAATAAAAAGGGGAAAATAGAAAAAAAAGAAAAATTAAAAGAGGAAAAATAATATAAAATAAAAAGAGCGAGCCCGCCAAAGAATTGAAAAAGGGGTTCAATATATAAATCAAAGGGGGGGCTTCACTTTGGGGGGGTTTCTTTCACTTTTGGAAGATCGGAAAGTGGAACTTTGAAAAACAAAGAGGCTCTTGGAGAAGGAATTCTCAATCTCAGCGGAGGAATTCTCTAAATTTTTTCGAAATTCTCTCCTCTCAAAAAGTTATCGAAGCTTCCTTCTCACGGTGACCACTGCAGATACGACCAAAAACTCTCCCTCCCCGCTGGAACCGCGAGGTTTAAGCAAGCATTCAGCATCGAACCAGATCAGGTAATCTCAGATGATGACGTAAATTTCTTACTCTTGTAATTTGGATCTTGATAACTGCTGATAAAGTCCTAATGCACCCTTCATTTATCTTAGACTTTGAATATATGCAGGTTTAAAGTATTTTTTTAAAAAATATTTTAAGAGAAAAATATCATTTAAAATATATACCTTTTATTAAAACAAATATTTCAACTTTAAATTCATGCAACAAACTCTAGATACAGACATGTAGCATACCCGATCATCTTATATATAAAGAATTATAAAATCCTAAAAATGATTACTAATTTTACGCTTTAGTTGTTCATTCGGTTCCATTATTAGTTTTTTATCTTATGATGCAGAAATCTTTTGAAAATACTTATTAGCAAAAATATAGTAATTTTTTTTTAAAACAACCATTTGTTATAACATGTGAGTCTCATCGATATAGCATGGGTGATATTAACTAGTTTACTAGGTGCTCTAATGCGCATACAAAATATCATCATTTCATAACACTTGCTTTAAGTCATTTGTCTCTAATCAACAATAAACAATTAAACATAAACTATTCACAAAACACACAAATGTTATATAATTATATTGTCTGTTTACATACATATAACAATTTTAGGCACTAAGGTCTTTACATACACTTTATGACACACCATAATTTACATACATATTTGCTACATATTTGCTACATATTCTAATACATACACTAACATACTATTATGTGATAATAACAAGGATGCTTGCATCCAACTATTTACAAACATTTACATTATGAGTATAACATTCCAACTTGTACTTCCTTGAAAAATGAAATTGTGGGATTAGCGAACCATCCTAAGCCTAATAATGAAAGCGTTCCATCCACATACTCAGAACCAACGACATGAAAGTCTCGTTAGGCATCTCCTAGTAGACTTGAAATGGATACAACATCGGGTAAGGCAAGCTTCCTTGTGAAGACCATAGATATGATGGACTATGGTAATGAGATAGAATTTAGGGATAAGTCTCTCCTTCTAAGGAAGAGGATTCCTCAGTAGTGATCGTCTGTTGCCTATGGTAGTTGGGAGGAGGTGAAAAGTCTTTGTTAAGGTGAAATGCCTCCAAAGGATATGAACTTATTCCTAGATGGTCATCATCATCTCATAATAATTGAAGAACCTTTTTGTCTTTACAATAGAAGGATTTGTGGATAACTTTTTTGTCTCATGGTACAACCCTTTTGTCTCCTCTTTAATAAGACTCTGATTGTCGCTTGGATGTGCGGAAGGCATATTAAGAGTATATTAACTTTTCACATAAGTTTTTTTAGTCCCTTAAACCATTTAAGTTCTTTTTAAAGGCTTCCAGTCATGCATGTTCAATCAATATCCAACCAATATGCTATGCATATTTAGATCTTAAATTTTATCATATCATCAATCATATATACTCATCATACATAGCATTATCTTTTAAAAACTTATGAGAATTCAATATTCAACTCACATTAAACAATGTGCATTCATAAAACATAACAAGTTGACTTATCCATCATATCTAGATAACATAATTACATACACCTATACATATCCAACTTATTTAACTCTTTAACATTTTATGATGAATCACTCAAAGGAGATTAATTCTATCAACCTTCTAAGTTACCCCTCAACCTTTCCTTTTCTCAAAGTTCATTTAGTTTCACATGATTTTTACAAACTTAGAAGTTTTCCTCTGGGTGGTTGAATGACATATTTTAAGTTTTTATTATTTGTGCACTTCAATTTGCAAGTTTTATACATAACATATTCATACTAAGTTTAAAGGTTAAGTGTTAGCAAGTTTTTAACTTATTTATGTCAATTTAGTTATGCATGATCGAATGATACACATGTCATTTCCAAGTTTCATTTAAACTTTTAATTCTTTAATTTTACATGATAAAGCTTCTTAATGTACCTAAACCAAGTTCTCAATCTCAATTATTCTTATTTGACTTAGGGTGGTCGAATGTAAGTCCTTGGTTTGTAAGACCTTTTAGTTTTATTTTCTTTGTCGTAGAAGTTGATTTTCATCAATTGAAGTCTAATTCATTAATTATTACATGACTTAGAAATTTTTAATACTTCTTATTCATTCTTAAAAGTCATGGCCGAATGGTTTAATGTAATTTTCCAACCTCATGATTCATTCCTAATCACTTAATTTATGCATGTCTAGGTTTAGTCTTAAGTCATAGTGAATGCTTAATTTCTTTCACTAACTTAGCTAATAGGGCCATATGAGCTCCTTAACCTATTTAAAAACTTATTCACACTCTTAATCCCTTTTACTTATATGTTAAGAATATTCAATTACCACTAATTAAAAATTAAATCTCCTTCTTGATCAATTAATCCTAAAGTGGCCAAATGGACCGCTTAACCATTTTAAAAACTTCCTTACCCTTTTATGCCAAGAGTGCTTAATTAAACCTAGTTAAGAATTAAAACTCCTTGTTGACTAATTAATCCTAAGGTGGCTGAATGCCACTTCTAATGTTTAGGGCCTCAAATTTCATCTTTAGTTAAACTAGGTTGATATATCCTTCCAGTTGAAGTTTAGGCTACAAGTTTTACCAAGTTTAGTTAATTTTTAAGAATTCTCCTCTATTTCTAAGGGTCATGACCGAATGACTCCTCTCATCCTCACAACTTCATGGTTCATTTTTAATTACCAATTTGTGTATTTTTTGAAATTTAGCTTAAGTGTTAATTATGGATTTCACTTAATTTCATCTATTTTGGTCATTGTGGACTTAACCATTTTTAGACCTTACTGACACTTTTAAATCTTTCACTTACCTAATGAAGATTTTTAATGCATCATTAACCAAATTTTAAGTTTTTTTTTTCTTGAATTAACCCAAGGTGGTCGAATGCACACCTAGTAATTTTAAGGTCATTTTAGCTCATTTTTTCTTCTTCCAAAAGTTGTTTCACCTTAGTTTGGACTTAATCACATCGCTTGTATCTTTTTTAAAAATTTTAAGAAGTTCCATCCTTAATTTATCCTATATGGTCGAATGCTCCCTTTGGTCTTCCAACGTCACCTTTTTAAAGTTTCCTTCTCATGCAACCTTGGTTCTATGATTTTGTACACTCGTAGCACCTTAAGCACTTGATTCATACAAGGCTTGCCCAAACTCCACTTGGGTCATGGTTAAACAAATTCATAGGTGTCTTGTGAGGCTTGTGCCATTTTTGGTCCCAAAACTTTAACTTTCACCTAATAGTTTTTAGATCTATGCCCAAAGAAAGCTTATCGAACTTAGAAATTAATTTTTCTTACATTTTTTAATATTTAAGTCCATGGATTCAGATCTGGACATATTATTATACAAGTCTACTATAGTAATTAAATCAACAATATTCAAGATTTAAACATAAAAATATGTAAGATAGCATTTTTTTTTTCAAAACAACAAAAGTGTAGATCCATAAGATTTTACTCTAAAATCCATCCATATCCTATCATGACCACTTCAAAAGTTTACTCATGACTTCTCAAAACTTTCCTAAATCATAAAAATGGTTTCTAAAAGAATTTTCACTGATTAAATTTCTTCTAAGTTGCCTAAAAGCACTTTAAACTAACCAAACTTCATTTTATTTTTCAAAAATCACTAAAAAATGGTGATGCTCATTTTGAACCATTCATATCCTAGAGACACCACTCCAGTACTCATTCCATCTCATCTTTCTTCTGGTATCCTCCTGTAGGATCTTGGAGGTGCCCTGTTGCCAACTTTACTGGTAATATGATTTTGTTATTCTTTTCTTAAATTAGGATTATGAATTTTTTTGTTGGATTATGCTCTTGTTTGTCTTATTTTTCTATGTGTAACGAATTCCCAAATCATGGAACTTTGGCAAAATTTATGATATAAGAAATTGAACCCCTTTCTGCCTTTAATGAATGATTATATGTTTCCATTCAATTATGTTTTCCTTATTATACTTAATTAATTAGTGAGAATTAGTTACTCTTGTTGATTTCTAAGTTAATTGGGGAATAGGCGATTGTACCATTGCTTAATTAACGGAACTATAAGATAAATGAATTTAAGGATTTTAGAGGATCAATCGAAATTTTTGATTTCTAACCGATTATTAATTTAAGAAGCCTAAATATTTTTTATACTTCTCTTAATTATATACCTTGCATGATCATTAGAGCTAGTAACTTAAGGAAAAGAAGATTTATTATTGTATAATCATTGGGTAGTAATAGAATGAGCACAAATGGTTAGCAATTGACTTTAAATCATTTATAAGGGATTTGAGGTGAAATTTAGTAAAGTTATAAGAGGAACCAAAGTCTCATACCTTTCCATAATTGAATTTGTGCCTATTCTTTTACCTTTAAATTTCCTACTCTTGGTTTTTTCCTTTTATATTTATTTTACATATTTTCAATCAAAAATATTTTTTGGTAAGGTCAAAAGTTAGGATTCAATCATTTTGTGAAAACAATAATGAGCATTTCAAATATTTTTTTCTACACTAACAGATGCATTTGTTCGTGGATAAAATTTTATATGCATAGTAAACTCACAATATGTTACTTGAAGAAAATATTACAATTTACACATAAAAAGTGTCAAGTATCAATTATGAACTATGTAGCATTGTGCATTTTATTTACAATTTAGATCCAATCGAGCAAATTTTTGCATCTCAAAAGAGGAAGAATATTAGTTATATATGTAATTACATGATTTCTAGAATAACTCCTCGAGCTCAACCAACTTAAAAAGTGTGCTACGAAATAAAGAAATGATAAAGAAATATGATCTGACTATCTCAAAATGGATGATTGATGCTTCTATGTCATTTAATGCTACTAATTTAGTATATTATCAACCTATGATTGGTGCTATTTGCAACATGGGTTTTGGTTGTAAAGGTCCAAATTTTTATAGAATTTATGATTATTTATTAAATAAGTGAGTTAAAGATAAAAAATACTTGTTGAAAATTATTGTAATGTTTAAAAGAAAACTAGTTATACTTTTATGGTAGATAGATAGGTTGATTGCTTAAAAAAAATACTTATTAACTTTTTAATTTATTATCTTAAATAATTTTTTTTAAATATGTTGATATTTCTCATATTTCCAAATTTGTTGAATTATTGTATAAATTTTTTACGAAAATATATGGATAAAAATTTATTTGAATAAAAGTTTATAAAATTATCAAACACCATCATCTAATTATAAGAAAATCATATTACAAATCTTTGGTAGAATTAAATATATAAATAAAAGTTTATAAATCGGTCCATAAATTATGGGTATATTATTGTACATATATTAAAAAATATATTTTATTATTCACTTTTACTTTTGAATGATTGTATATATTTCACACCAACAATATAAATAATTTTGGTTTTTTATATAAATTTTTTATAATAAAAATAATATAATATGAATCTAAAATTTCATATAAATTATTTTAACCTTTTTATTATTAAATGAATTTTAGTAGGTTAACATTATTTTTTATATAAATTTAAAATGACAATAAATATTTAATTTTAATTAAATATACTAATAGTTTGTATATTGTTTATATTATTATTTAATTATAAATTATCATAAGATTATAAATTTTATTTAAATAATTATTTTAAATTTTTATTTATTGTAATTTTCAATTTATTGATAATGTAAAAACTTTATATATCAAAATTAAACTTAATATTTTATGAGTTTTATCAATTATATATGTTTTTAAAATTTATTTTAAAATAAAAAATAAACAATTTATTGAAAAAGTTTATCATACTTTTTATATTTTTTATAATAAAAAATTTACTATTTTTAAAAGCTTAAAATTTTTCTCTAACTCTTATTCGTTTGTACTAAATTAAAGAAAAGAATATTTTAAATTAATTGTTTAAGTAGAATTAAAGAAAAAAAAAATCTTGAAACTGGATCCATACAAGAAAATAAAACTTTCCAAAAAAATTGGGCTAAGGAATTACTTTTACTTTAAATAATATTTATATACTATAAAATTTGGAATAATATTTTTATAAAAATATTATAACAAAAAAATGTTTATTTTATTAAAATTAAATTATTTAATATCAATTTTTTATAAAATTTATTTATTTATTTTTACTCATCTAAGTAAATGGAATTTTTTTAAAAAAATTTCATTCTATTTTAGCAAATCCAAATAACATTGATTTTTTTTATCATATTTATATAATATATTAATGTATTTCCACTAATACATCAATGGCATCTTCTCCGAATTTTTTTTATAGCTATTTTTTCTTAATTTATATTTTTTATTTTTAAAAATTTATTATCTTATTGTGTTTATTTATGTATTCCTTGATCTTTTAAATATTGTGAAAGCATATAGTTTTGATTGTGATCACTTTCTACTTGTATACTTTTTTTTTTTTTTGCAAGTGGGATAATCTTATTAGATCAAACTTTTGTCTTTTAAATTTTTTTTTTTAAAATCGTTGTGGTTACTGTAATTTTTTAGAGGATCATATCTTGAGTCAAGTTTTTAAGCATTCCCTTCAAACAATTTTCTACCTATAAAAATTAAATTGTAAACTTTTTATATAATTAAACCCTTTGTCATTATTAAATTTTTTGAAATATATAAACTTCAGATGAGTTTAGATTCTAACAATTAGTGTTAAAATGTACATGAACTAATAATAGTAGATATGTTTAAAATTTATATTATAATAATAATAATGTAGAATAATTATTTATGACTTAATAATATTGATCTAATAAAAATTTAATAATGTTAAATTAATTTAAAATATCGATATCATCCAAATAAAATAATTTCAATTTTCCTAAACCAACCCAAAATTAGATGAATTCAACCGTCTTTGTATATATTATTTTCTTCTAACATAAACCTAAGCGTAAATAAAGAAACCCAAAATTAATCCTATGAAACCAAAGGTGAAGCCAACTATGCATTAACCCTATCAGGTTTTTCACCTAATCATATAAACTTTGTAATAACATTACTCTTCTAAGAGCAGGAGACACTAAAAAAAATTACCATATACCTACACGTAATTTTAATGACATTTATTAAAACTATAAGTATAAACTTTATATATCTATAAAATTTTATTCTATCATTATTTCTTGTTATGACAAATTTAAAACTATGAGTAAAGATATTATTTACCGACAGATATGTATTAAAATTGTAGGTATAGAAATTATATAATCATAAAAATATAATTCTCTAATATTTATTAAACTAATAAATTAAAAATTTATAGATGTAATTATTTTTTATAAAATTGTTATAATTTTTTTTTTTTAACTCTTATGATACACTAATGTATACAAAAGAATTAGAATATATTTATAAAAAAAAACTGTTAAATGAGACTTAAATTTTAATTTGTAAGTTGCAAATATTTTTTGAATTTCAAAATCAGTGGTGACGGATGAGCCAGCAGAGTGTTTGGTCCGTTGGTTAAAAAGAATATAATAAAAGATAATATAATATTAAAAATAACCCTTCTTCTCTTTTCTCCAATCGTCAGATTTTTTTTCCATGAGAAAGTTACTCAGTCAAACCTTGCTTTAGGTATTTCTTTCGCAATCAATTTTTACGGTAACAAATGAATCTTCCTTCTTTTTTGAGTTGAATTTTTTGACCTCTAACTTTATTTGGCTTTAATCTAAGTTCATTCTTCTTCTTTTGCAGAACTTGATATGTTCTACAGCTTTTTTGGCAGAATATGAAAGGATTTGTTATTTGAAAATCAAATCCTTTTACTGATTGGTTTCGTGAACAGGTAATTGTTAAGAATTTTCAATAATGAGTTTCAGGATTATCAATAATTTCTAATCATTTGGAATAAAAATGTGGTAGGTTGCACGCTTAGAAGAGCAAGGTAGCGCTCTAGTGATCGATGAAATCAAGTGGTTAGCACGTGGTCCACTAGAAATGGCAAGAAAATATAACGGTTATATTGTTAATGGAGTTAGATTTCATACAAAGAAGCGTGAAAGATGCTTAAAGACTCAAAACAGTGGCATTGTAGTTACTGTCAAGACAAGAAGTTATGCTAGTTCAAGAGATAAAAATCCTAAAGAAGGTGAAATCAACTATTATGGTGTTTTGATAGATATAATCAAAGTGGATTACTCAGGAAAATTCAAGGTTGTACTTTTCAAGTGTGATTGGGTCGACATAAACAGGGGTTGAAAAATTGATAATTTAGGCATGACATTAGTGAACTTAAATTATCTGCAACATATAGGAAATGATATTTGTGATGACCCATATATTTTGGCTTCTCAAGCCAAGAAAGTATTCTATGTAGAGAATAAGAAAGAAAATGGTTGGCTCGTTGTTGTGCATGCTAAAGCCAAAGATGTATATGATTTGGGTGATGAACAATCCAAAGACATAGAGCAAAGGAATGAACACATCTTACAAGAGATAAATGATAATGATTTGATCAGACTAGAAGTTGATGATAATGTTGATATCGTGGAAGTTACAATAAATATGGAAGATATTTTAAAAAATAATGAGAATGATGTTGATATAGAGGATGAGGATGAGGATGAAGAAGACCTTTTTTAATTTGTTATATTTTTTAAGGATGTAAGGTGTGTATTACTTTTTCCCTTTCTATATGTTTATATTTATTTCTTTTGAATTACATTATGTAATCATCGTATTCATAACAATCATTCCATTTTGACTATGAAACAGATATCATGGGAAGACGTAAAATGTTGAAGATCATTCAAAAAAATGGCACATCTCAATCTATAGAGAAATCAATTGATAACTCTAATGAAATCAACCAGAGCAACAATTCTATAGATGAAGAAATTGCACAATTTGGAGAAGGTATAAAACTGTTATTTAGTTACTTTTGTTTTTAATTCTAATGATAACAAATCTTAACCACTAAAATGATCAATCCTAATTAGAGCAAGAAGTGCAAGAGGAAAGTCCTGATATGTCTCATTCAAGTGAAAGTTCAAATGCAGGTTAGTATAGTATATGATGAATAATTTATACTTTTCTAAAGATATATTTTGTTAATGTGACATTCTTACATGTTTTAGGTGGAAAGAAAACTAGAGGCTATACACATATGTTAGATGTGTGGGATTTTCCAGATGGAGAATTCATACTTGTTGAAGTAGATTCTTTAGGAAATCCTATGGGATGGAAAGGAAAAACTCTACTAAATGCAATTGGTAGCTTGGTAAGAAGACACCAATGTGCTCCTATCAATTACCTAAGCTGGAAAGACATGCCCCAGACTTATATTACTAATATGCTTGAATTGATTCAGGTGCTATATAAGTTTTTGTAATTGTATTTCCTTTTTAATATTATAATAGTTTATGTTTTGACAACATATGTAACAATTTTTTTATGAATGTTTTCATAGGGTAAGTTTCAATTTGTTCCTGAAATGACTGAGCAAACAAAGCAAATCTTAAAGGATAACATGAGTTGCAAGTGGAGGCAATTTAAGCATGACTTAAGGGCAAAAGGATATGATCAAAGTAAGACAGAGGAAGAAATGGTTGCTAACATTCATGATAAAAGGGTTGATCCTTCTCAATATCGTGATTTAGTACACCATTGGTGTTCTGAAAAAGGAAAGGTATGTGTATACTCTTATTAATTTTTTTAACTAAATAATTTACCTAACATATGTTGAATATTATGATACATTTACTATTAAATGATTGTAGCAAATAAGCAATATAAACAAAAGAAATCGTTCAAAATACGAGGATTTGCATTGCATGGGAACAAAAAATCTTCCACGGCTGATTAATGAAATGGTTGTGCCTTTTTATTTTAATTCATACTTTGTTACTTATATGAATAGTTTATAATTATTTGTTGATACAAATATAAATTTCGTTTCTATTATTAATGTTAGACAACAAAGGCTAAAAGGGTGCAACCTTCATGTGCTCAAATTTATATTGATAATCGAACTCGAAAGGATGGGAGTATTATGACTAAAAAGGCAGATGAAGTGATTGTAATAATCTCAATCTCAATAAAAACATTTAACTAAATTCTATGATAGAAATTAATAATATAATTGGTTGTTTAATATTTACAATATATTTTGTGTAGGATGAACTAAAGAAGCATATGAGAGAAAGAGGAAGTTCATATGATTCTACTGATTGGAAAAATTATCTATACTCAAAAGTAAAAGGACCTGAAAAAAGAGGACATGCGCGTTTCCTAGGAAAACTTCCACACCAAGCAAGTTTAAATGCTACATCTCAAAACTCTAGTGCTGAGATTAGACTTCAGAAATTATAGAATTTGTTTGGAAATCTTGTCTCAATTCTACAAACACGATTTTCAGAAGATCCTCAAATTAATGTTATTTTACAAGCTGTTGCGGAAGAGATATCAAATTTTATGATTCAAAATATTTGAAAATTTAATTATGATGTCTAATTTTACAATTCTTTTAATAGGTACCTGAAGCTTCGAGTGCTCCAAATAAGACCATTGGAGATAATCAACAAACCACAAGCAGTAACAACAATTGAGTGATTAGTGAGTAATAAGTAATTTGAATTATTTTCTCTAGATTTTACTTATTGAAGCATGTTTATGTTCATTTACTATTATTTGGTTTGGTAAAGCTTGATGATTGCTATTGGGCAAAGGTGTGTAATTAGTAATTAGATAGTTGACCCTCTAGGTTGTTGTTTTATTTCTAATGTCTTTTTCTTTTTTGATTGATGATTGAAGAACATGTTAAGAAGTTGAATGAAGTGGTTAGAATATATGTAATCAAAACATGAAATGAGTTTAAAACAACTTTTTATACTTATTATACACTAGACTATCATCATGCCACTTAAAATCATCATGAGATAGTTCCTAATCTAATTTCTTTAACTTTATACCCCAATCCCAATTTTTCTCCTTATTTCTTAGTGATTCTATCTATGATTACATAATCTTAATTACTTCATTTTTAGTTTGTGTATTTTGATGTTATTTTCTCTACTTACATGTGCTGAAAAGGCAAAGGAGCTCATGAACTTGATACTATTTAGACTTGTAGTGATGTTCCTATGTTGTAATCTTGTAGATAGGTTTAAGAAAATTAAGATTTTTGATAGCAACTTCTATTAAGCTTATTGGGTTGAACACTTTGATTTCCTAGCACCTAGGTTGATCAACATTTGATTTTGAGCCGTTTTATGATTAGGAGTCAAAATCTGTGTATTCTTAACATGAGGTAATAAAGGTTGTATACCATTTTTTTTTGTTGACTACAACTTTGACTCAGACATGAAATTAACCTTGGACTCAAATAATTCAAACCTTTGTTATCGATCATTAATATATAAAATACATGAAAACAAATGAAAAGTATTGAATAACTAATTTGGTTGTTTAATGTTCAAATTGAATGGTTGTGGTTGTCATGTCCTTATAATGTGGGGATGCAAGTAGAAAGGAAAGTTCATATGGTACCTTGTGAACAAATTGAATTTGGATGATTGTTTAGGGGATACTATGATGTTTATTAAATTTGATATAACGTTGTTTAACCATGTCTTATGTGGATTTAGCTCCTTTAAAATGTAGGGTGCACTTAGTGGTTAAATGAAAAGTTACAACTGTTGATTGTTGTGATTGTGAAAATATACATGAATATATATACATAACATAACATGTACTTGTAATTGAAATGTACAGTCACATTTTTGAGAAGCCAAATTTATACCCTATGGGTTGTTGAGGTTGTTGGTTCTATTGACAAGATTATTTATTATAAGTACTTAAATTGATATCTTTATTCTCCAGAATAGCTTGTTTTAATCTTAGTTGATTAGCATCTAAATTGTTTGTTTTCAAATTTTATTTTATAGTTTGGAGATTTTATTTGTTACTCGACTTCTGATTATTATCTCTTCACTCTTTTAGCTATTGGGCAGTTGCTAGTTCTTCATATTGGAAAGGGAGGAAGAAATAGTAGTATGTAAATTGTGATAAATTATGCATTATAATTCTTGAAATTAAAAATTGTAATTATTATCATTCTTAGAAATAAAAATTATTATTATTATTTGATCCTCTATTGACTATTTGTCCTCTATAAAAATATATTATTATCATGTAATGTTTTTTTATACAGAAAAATAATGGAGTTGCAGAAGCAATATTAGGGAGATCCTTGTAAATGTATTAAAGTGAAAAGCTTATGCAAAATGTTATCCCTGCAACTGTTATCTTCATTGTTATTAGTTTTGTCATTGAAATTTTTTAAATGGGTATCCTATTCACATTAGTCTTTTAGATTAGTAATCTTTTATATGTTTTTTCTAGATTGTGACAATTACTTATGAACATGTAAACATTTCCTTTCAAATATCTAGTCATCATTGAATAATAGGTTATTAAATGATTTTAAGTTTTTGTTTGAGTAAACTTATATTTCTCCTAAATAAATGTTGATCTAATGAAGTTTAGTAGCTATAATATAAAAAATATTCAAATTTATTTCATTTATTAGTAGTTTAAATGACGTAAATATTATATTATATATATATATATATATATATATATATATATATATATATATATATATATATATATATATATATATATATATATATATCCAATTACTCTATTCGATAATTTAAAAATAAAAAATATGATACACATAATTTTGTATGCTCAAATTATTTTAAAAATTAAATTATTTAATTTTAGTGGAATCATTTATCAACAAGATCATCTTATAGTTTATTGGATGTATTTTTACTTACACACAGATTTGTAGGTAAAAGTGTCTACCTTTAGCTGCCACTGCGTAAAATTGTAGGTAAAGGCATGAAAAAAAAATGTATAGAGACTTTCACCTACACTTGTACAAAACCGTAGGTAAAGGTTTGTAATTTTCACCGAATGAACTGCAACTAAAAGTATAAAAGTGTAGGTATAGCGTATAGTAACATCCAAATTTTCATAGTTATTTAACACGTATAAAGGACGGAAAATACATCCGACGATCCTTCTATTTAAACTTATAGCTACAGTGTTTTTACATTTAATGACAGGTTTTGTCTGTCACTACAGGTATAATTTGTTATAGTGAGAGCATAATAGAATTTTTATAATTTTAAAAAATGTTATACTGTATTTGAAAATTTGAAAGGAGAAAGTGGAAAAAAAAAATTTAAAAGAGGAAAGAAAAAGTAATTTTTTTTTTGTTTAGATGTCATAATTTATGAAAAGAAGAATGAAAAATTTACAATTTTCCCCTTGTTTCTTGAAAACTATTATGACACTTTTTTATTATATTTTTAATAAATTTAAAAAATTATTTTTTTTAAAATCTCTAAATTTTTCTCTTTATAATTGTTTTCTCTAAAAATTTCTTTCTATATTTTTTTTCTAAAATTTTTTCTTTTTATCACTCCTCATTCTAAACTCGTCTCTACAAATTATTCTCAAATATTTGTTTCATTTGTTTGTTTAATAAAATTAAATGGATTTAACCATAATTATATGACAAATTAACACTAACAAAACTTCCTGTCATTATAAATTAATTTAATTTTTTATGATTCAAAAGTTAATCATGACTAAGTTATGATTAATGCTTTCAGGTGTGATTACAAATTTACTTAATTTTTTTAAAGGTAAAAGTATATATTAAGAATTAGAGTATTAGGGATACTCTATGTCCTCTTTCATCATTTTAAATGAGATGTAATACTACCCAGTGAGCACAACCTTCAATCAATGTGCAGGATAGGAATTTTATGGAGTCCATTACTGGCATGTTATGGATCCTCCTAGAAGCTCGTTTATGTGCCATCGCCTACTGTCTTTATAAGGTCTCTAACAAACCATGAGCCTGCTTCATCATTGACAATGGAACACAGCTCTTGCCACCATCTTGACGATTTCATTTTATCTCAGACTTTGAACTCTCTAAGGCCAGACTCTTCATAACTAGCTTTAAGAAAAATACGACACCAAAATGACTCTGTCTCAGTAAGTGTCCTCCACCTCCATTTCATAAGTAAGGTTGCATTCAACGTCTTCATATCTCTCACCCCCAACCCATCCTTCTCCTTTACCTTGCAAACTTCATCCCACCACGTTAACAGGTTTGAAGCTGTCTTTCTTCATTGCCATTGCAATCAGACCTCGCAAGCCTTCAGCAACCAGGTTCAACATTAGCGGGGCCAATGGGTCACCTTTTTTGGGCCGCACTGAATGTATATTTCTCTTGTTTTGTTTGTGGTTGATATTTTTAATACGTGTAATAGGAATCAATTTAATAATACCACACAATTTGACAAGTATAAAATTTAACTTATTAAATTTAAACATTACAAAAGAGGAAGAGATAATTAATGAAACAAACATGTAATTATATTTTCAGTAAACCAACAATACTACAAGGCTTAGAATTATAAATTATAAATTATCTTTGTATAACGTCAATGATTCCAATGTACCGACCAATGCTAAATTTAGATCCATAATTTAGAAGGTTGCCAAAAAAGAAAAAAAAAACAATCAAACATGTATTTAACACAAGCTGACATCTATCTCAAGAAAAAATTTCATGATCCTCCTTCTTACCTCTTCACAATTAACGTTGCAATTAATAAAAAATAAAGATATAATATATATATATATATATATTAAGAACTCAAATTAGATATAATATTCAAATTATTTCAAATGGCCAAATATGACCAAAAAATCCGTACTTGTGATTACGACCAACCTATTAATTTAAGTTATCTACCGAAGAAAGTCCTAGTAAAAATTGTATTTGAAGAACAATTAATTTAGCAGGAATTTTGTCGATGTTATTATTTAATAGAAATTTTTAATAATAAAAATTAAAACTTTTATAAATTAAGAAATTAAAATTATAATAAAATAATAAAATAAAGATGAAAATAAATATAAAATGAAAGATAAAAATTTTATTAATTAATCTTTCACGATGCATAATTAACTTTATTAATCAATTGACCCGAAATTAAATGCTTTTTATATTTTTTAATGGAATGACACAGATTCCCTTAAAATCATGCAAGGAAGTAGAATGATACATTGTTGCATGTGATTATGTTAATTTTTCAAAAAGTATCTCACCTTAGTAGCATGATTTTATTTCTATATATTTAAATTATTTTCAGATAAAATTATCTGTGAGTAAAAAAAAAATGCAATTGCAAACTCTTTTTCATACTAAATATGGTGAGAATCTTAAAGTGTTGTTTTCTAGCAATTTTTATTCCAAAAATAAATCTTTCATTTATATATATATATATATATATATATATATATATATATATATATATATATATATATATATATATATATATATATTTGTGCGTGCGTAGTGTGCAGATGTGTGGTGCATAGAGATAATATTTCCATTGTTATGGATTGTTATATTTGCATTTATTATATTATCTTAATGTGGCACTTAGACTTTTTATTTGTGTGATGATCATAAAAGAAATGGTTGCTAGCTCGTCCGACTCAAACAACACTGGTCTAGGCTCTGATGTGGAGGAGGGCCTTGAGATAATAAACCAAACGGTTCAAACAAATATCCTAAATAAAGGGATATAGGTTTTTACAATCACAGTTACTAACAAAATTATGCAACATGACTCAACTTTGTTTTCTCTGTTTGAAAGAAAGAAATATCTTGACCTTCCTGATGAAAATGGTAGGATGCAGATTGCATCGGTAATTCTTTGATATCTTCAAGCTGAGGATAGATTGACTCCACACAGTGTAGCTCAGCTGTGGCAACGGAAGGCTTTAGACCTAATGCGATAAAGCATTGGATCAAGAAGTTTTTTTATTGTGTAAAATGATAACTGTAAACAAAAACTTGTTATATATAAATAATACGAGTTTGGATTTCCCTCCCTTTATGTAGCGTTTATGAGTCTTCATATTACATAGTTGTCTTAACTTGTTATATATATAAATAATACAAGTTTTTATTCTTCAAATTATTTAACATTTTTTTAACCATATTAATCTTTTAGAATATAAATTATCACTAAATTTTCTATACATAGAATTAAAATCATTATATGTAATGAAAAATTTAGTAATAATTATATATTTTTAAGTGACTATATATATTTAAATTCACTCATCTTAAAGTAATTATTTTCTCAAAATTAAATTAAAACAAAGATTCAACAAAAAATAAAATAAAACAAAGATATCTTAAGCCTATAAAAAACTAAATATATCTTAATTAGATGAAAAAATCTTAAAAATGTTAATATGATAATATTTTAAACCTAAAAAACTTATTTTATGATAAAAATATTTTAAAATTAATGCAATGAATTTGGTTGGCTAATGGTAGGGACAGAAATAAATCAGATCCAAACTTGTGAAAAAAAATTTTAAATAAACAAATCAAAATGTGATTTATAAAAAAATATGTTTAACATATTTAAGAGTCTATTTATCTTTATATATTATATATTTATATTTATTATTTTATATTTATATAATTTGTTAAAAATTAAATTTTTTAATTTTAAACAAAAAATATCTTAAATAATTTTTTTTTATTCTTAAAATAGAATTGTTGTTTGCTGTCTTAATTTTTCTTAGTTTTAAACTCCCTTCTATACATTTCCAAGAGTAAGATAAGGTTAATATAATCTACATGCAATATATTTTGCTTTTTCTTTGTGATGTATTTTAGATTGATCTTAGAAATAAATATTCTATTTTAATCATATCTAATTATAATTATTTAATTATGTGTGATATTTCTTTTTATTTTTATTAGTAAAAATAAAATTCAAAACATTTTTTTACATTTTTATCATTTGTTTTATTTGTTTTGATAATTTTTAATTAAATTTTTATAGTTAAATTCTTAAAAATTGACAAAATTATATAACATTTTTAATTTTATTGTTTTTTATGTAACTTATTTGATGATTATTTAAAAATTTAAAAATAAAATTTAAAAATAAGGAATATTCCTTCAAACATAGTTGACTAGAACAATTTTTAATAATTTATTAAAATTTTTAATTAAAAACATTAAAAATTCCTTAATTAGAACTATTGTAAAAGATATAAAAGTACAAAAATTAATTTTTAAGTCTAATAAAAATAGAAAAATATATTTTAGACTAAAACTAATTTTTCTAGTTTTTTTATTTTTAATTTTTCTACATAATTAATTAATCAAATAAATATAGGAATGTTCATTTGTTCCATTTTCTCTTCTTAAACATATTCTAGATTATTCTTAGGAATAATTATTCTGTTTTAATCATATTTAACTATAGTCACCTAATTATGTTGGAGTTTCTTTTTCCGTTTTACTAATAAAATTAAAAACAAAAATCAAAATATTTCTTTTTAAATTTTTTATCACTTGTTTTATTTAATAATTAATTGAATAATTTTATTTTTAAAATAATTTTATTTTATTCTAAACACTTCTAGTAATAGGATAAAAAAAAAAGGAGGAAGGCCTCCTTTTTCTTTCATTCCCTCAACCTACCACCGAGTAGTCATCACCTCGGGTAATTTACCTTTTCTTCCTTCTTCCTCTTTTTCTTTCTTTCTATTTATCTCATTCTATTTACTTTAATTTCTTGTAGCTATTTTTGCTTAGTTATTTTCGTTACAAGCTTGATCACATTAATCTAGCGAGAGGTTTGCTAAAAAAAATTGCTAAAGATTAAAAAAAGGCTAATCAGATTTGTTGTTGGGTTTTACTCTCTGGGTTTGTAGGTGTAGTCCAATTTTGAGTTTAATAAAAGGATGATTGGAATGGCAGATAATAGTCATCTGCCTATTCATCTCATCTCCTCTTCAGTGTTATTAAATCATTTTTTACCATATCTTAATCTTAACAAAATGGACTGAATTTTGTACATAACATAGTCTCATTGTTCAAATCTCATCTAACAAATATTTTGACCTGTTTATTTTATAATTAAAAAATATTTTATATCTTCTAATTAAAAACAATTTCAATAAATATGTATGATGCAAATTAATTTAAATGTACATCTTAATTACATTTAACAATTTAAAATCATACTCATCAAAACAGTTGTAATCAACCTAAAACCAATTGGGCACATGTTCTACAAACAACCATAATTTTCTTGTCCTACGCATTTTTTGGAGACTATTCTTTTACCACCCGCTGTTAAGGGATAGGAATCCTCTCCAATACTCCAATTCTGGAGAGATTCACTTGGGAGAGAGTGAGATAAAGAGGGTACTTGTGCGATAGAGAGTAAAATATAGAGAGAGATAGAGATAAAAAGAAATAGACTGAAGTTTTATCCACTAGAAAAATAGCTGAGCCTAAAGGAGTTTGGGGTACTTGAAGACCTTCCAATCATTGCTAGCTAGTTCTAGAGGCGACACGGCAATAACAATATATGGAATCTAATCATTTTAAATATTTTATCTTTTATTTTTACAAATCCTCCTCATTACTAATTAAAAAGCATTGAATTTTTTTATATTTTCAAGACAACAAACATGATTTTTTTCATTTAATTTTTATGAAGTTTTAGGAAAATATATAGAATTTTTTTGGAGGATAGAACAAAACTCAAATAGAATATGGATTGGCCGAGGTTGAGACATAGACACTAGAAAACACTAATCATACCAAACTTCAAATGATCCATAACACAAACTTTCACAAAATGAAACAAGTTATCCACCTTGCTTAAAATTTCAAATGGACCAAAATAACAATAAAAGTTTCACAAAATGAAACAAGGCTACCTACCTTGCTTATCACTTCAAACAAACCAAAATAAGGATGTCTCAAAGTTCCACCACCAAGGCATGATAACCCACCTTGCTTATAAGTTCAAAGAAACCAAAAAGCAGTAGTACCAATCTGGAAATTGATCAAATAGACACATTCCCTTCTCACTCTTTAGTTCTACATGATAACATTATTATTATGTAACCGAGCAAAGATGAGCTTGAAGGTGACCAGTGAGAAGACTCGCAGACCCTGGACTCCCCTAGAGATCCATGTAATGCCTCCTGCCCTGCTGTGACACATCAAGCTCACCATGAAGATGGCCGTGAAGAGGCGGTGAAAAATGACCCAAACCAAGATCAGGGACAACCTCGGGCAAACAAGTACCAGAATCAACACCCTTTAAATACCATGAGGCGGAATTTGGAAGTTGATGGATGGCTGCAACTTGAGATGATGCAGCAAGTTGTGTCATGGGTGTCCCATTGAAATTCAGCAAGTTGTTCAGCTCAACACTTGGTGCAGTGTTTCTAGAACCCCATGTTTGATTTGACAGAAGAGAGAGAGCACAGCTAGAGTCAGTGACTCCAGCATAACTTTCCACTGAAGGATCTCTGGGACCAAGGAAGCTTGTTCCACCACTTAGTGAACCTTGCAGGAAAAATTCAGATTGTGTGTCTGAGTTGGTCTGCCAGGCAAGTGTGGAAGTTTGATTCCCCGGAATTGGCTCAGACGATCCTGGAGTTGGCAATGCATTTCTCATATTAAGCTTTGGGTACGAAGCAAATTCCATCAGAAAGCCACCACCTCTGCCATTGTTATCTGTTAAACATGAGACAAACAAAAACTTGCGTTTTATAGGTAAGCTAAAATTGAATGTATTCATGCTTCCTAGGGATAACGTTTGAAATTGATGTTTTACTGAGAATTTCTAACCAAATATAGGTGAAGAGAGTCTGGCATAGCGAGGGGTTAATAAGGAGCTGGGTGGGGGCTTTCGTCTGCGTTCATTATGGCCAGCAAGTCGTCTGCGGCAGCTTCGTTTTCCTTGATCAAATTCAGAAAGCAGATGAAATCTGGGCAAGGGCTATCAAAGAGGATATTAGCTTTTCTGAAATATAAAATGCTACCAAGTTCACGTAAAGCATGCTACAAAAGAGAACATGACCAGACACAATACTTGGGAGTTTCTAACATGACAAAATTTCTTCTTAGCAATATTGCATGCAATGCTGCTGTTAGCACAGAAGTGGATGCATTTGAAGTATTTCTCCTTTCTAGTTATATTCATATGCAAAAGAGAGGATTTTTAAGTCACTCTACATAGTCACCACTGACAACATTACAGAACAAAGCTATCGGAATTCTGAATAAGCCCAAGAACTTGGGTATAATTCCATAAGATGTAACACATGCATTTTACAGTAATTCTCATGCATTGGATGAGGGATAGCGCATACTGTGTTAATACAGACTAAGCCTCAAATGTTATAAACTTTAGATTAAGATAGCTTCAGCCAAAGTCCTCCAATTTAAGGGCACAACTATAAAATAAAATAACATCAGATTACAAGCCTAGATATAACTTAATCAGTAGGCTGCTTCGGGTATATTTACAATGTTATTATAAAGTAGGAAAAACATTTCGATTTGAGTGAAGCACGCATAGACACACATAAAATATGTTCCAGGCAGATATATCCCATGTAGCTTCTATTAAAAGGAACCTGCAAGTCTAATAATTATCAATAGTATTTACTTGCCATCCTATCAACAAGATCTTTATATCTAGTTAAATAAAGCTCAACTTAAGTTTCAATTAGTCAACAAGAAGACACATATTGGATAATCAAAACCATAAGTTTGCAATCACACTATAAAGGGGAAAAGCAACAATTTGTTAACAACCAAAGCCTTTCCCCCAACTTAGAGGTTCAGCAACAAGAATTGCAGTATGCCATAATGCTCAATCTGTACTATATCCATAAACCAGGATAGCATCTTTATTGAAGAGGAATTTGAAAAGCACCAATTAATCAAATTGAAGAGGAAACTAATGTCAGAATTCGGATGTAATAAAACATGAACTATAAAACAGAAAAGGATAAATATTAAACAGATTGTAAGATCAGGAACAGAATTTAGAAACAAGAACGCTGATCTATATTGAAGAATGAAGGACAAAGAACACTCTTCTCTTCACACAGGGAATTCGCATGCCCAATCCCTCCATTGTTAACCGTCTAACTTCCAAATCTCTCTTTCGCTTTGTCCCTAGTTATACCCTCTTCCCCTTCCAAGCCCCATTGAAATATCTAGTTAACACAGTCACAAAAGCAAGTAACCATGGGTTGCATTATCCATTAATATCAATTTTAGTCATTTCCAATGCGGTGTTAACAAGACAAAGATAGATAGCATTAGACCTTATGTAGCTTATGGAGGATCCCATGATTTGTATATGATAATGTGGAAAAACGCATTTTCCATATGGAATGAAGTCACAAGAGAGAGGTGTCATTACAAGGCCAAATGGACAATATCAACTTTGCCTAACAAATTTAGAAAGTTATATTTTTATAGGCATATTACTCAAGATCAAAATTTTTATCCATATATATTCAGATTTTAGACACTCCTGAAGATATGGTATACTAAAGCAAAAATCATGTACTTTTCACATATCTAAGTTCATTCATTCCCCATAACTTCATATGCTATGCTGCTTACAAAGTTCATATTTCACACTCTATTCTACAGCCTTTTCCTTCCTTAATAGTTCCACTTTCCTTCATGAGAACTCCATTGCATGATACCACGAACAATGTAAGAGAAAAGGAGGAACAACAAAAAGTCACAGAAGCACCATTATCGTCTAGAGCATAATCCCTAATAGATGCATCAAATCCAGAAACATGAACCATTCCCCAATCATCAAGAAACATTAGAAACCAATGGAAAACACAATTTGCACACACTTGACGGCGAGAAGACAAACACAAGGAACAAAAACTTCATGATTAATTAAAAACAAGCAGGCCTATTTGAAAAAAAATGTAGAAGACACAGCCAAATCCATATGAGATGTAATTTAGAAAGAAAAACAAAAAAGAGATAACCTAAGATGAGATGAGAAAGTAAACGAAAGCAGAACATACCGAATATAGGAAGAAGACTAAAAATAGAAAAAACTAAACAACAGGAAAAAGTAAAGAAGAACTTTGCTATTTGTTTTATAGTTTATAGGATTTGAAAGTGATAATAAATAATAAATAATAAATAAAAGTAAAAGAGGTGAAACTGAAAAATAAAAAGGGTAGAAAAATGAAGAAGAGTAGAAGAGGTGACCTGCTACACTGTTGGCAAAACCTTTGGTGGAGACCAGAGACAACGACAGTAGGGGATTTGGAATGCATGGCACAAACTTTATGCCTAGAATAGTAAGGCTTAGCTCCACTCAGATCTAGTTTACAGCCCTCAACCTGACACCTAGGAGGTTGAGCCCCTTGAACTGAACCACCACCCCTTCCCTTCTTGGAAGAAGATGAACATGATGAAGATGTTGTTCTGCCTTGAGTTGCAACACTCACATCCTCAAAATATATTTTTTTACCAAACTTCAACCCATCAAGGGACTCGGTGGATGAGGAGGAAGAGGGTGCTGGTTTGGTCACTGACCCAGAACTCATTGCTATTGCTACTATTCACTCACTCACTCACTCCCTCTTTCACTGCTCAACTTAAGTCTCAAGGTGATGATGTCTCTACTCTCTGGTGGTTACTACTACTACCTTCTAATTATAGTGTCTATTCGTTAATTCATTAGGATGCCTCTAGCTTACTAGACTTGTCAGGGTGCTTTGTTCATTAATTCATTTCGTTGGAATTATGGGGACATCTTCCTCTCTCCTCTCCAACCTGTTTTCAAATTATAATATGTTTTAATTAACAAATAGTATACAATTAAAATAACATAATAAAACCCCAAAATGAAAATAAATTTAAAAGATGATATTATTAATTGTTAATTCATCTAAAATTGAATATTAAAATTCTCTTGACAAGAGGATAAGTGAATAAAGAGAGGGGGGAGGACGGTTTCAAATGAATGGTAATGAGAGAGTTAAGTGGAAAGATAAAGATAGAAGGGTAGCTAAAAGCAAGAAGCTGATAAATGAATTATGAATGGGTCCTGTCAGAAGGGTACACTTACAAATAAGAAGTTAGGACCCTTGTCTGCCCCAAAATGTGGTGATGCAGGTGGGGGAGGTATGCAAATAGATTCGGTGATGATATGTAAATATAGAAACAGTAACACTTTTTATTTATATATTAAAATTTATTTTGCTAACTAAAGTATTTGATTTGATTATTGTTAAAAACTATAGTTATTATAAAATTATAATAATTAGTTACATGAAAAGTAATAATTAATTAATATTATATATATAACTGAATTAATTATTATTTTATATATTATTATAATATTTATTTTCGTAATCCATTATCAGATCAAATTAATAGAGTTTGTACTTTCTTACTTTTATTGGGTGCCTGCTTCGTTGTTGCTTTATATATTATATACACATGGATTATACCTGCACTGATTAGAGCAACCGTGCTTTAGAGAACCTTTTCTTGTCTCTGTCAGTCATACAGTAATCAGTTTCAAAAATAATATAATTATGATAAATATCTATATATTTTTTCTTCTATTTTATTTTTTAAAATAAACATTGGTGGACATTTAAGATGTTATTATTTTGAATAAGAATGAAAAAAATTAATAAATAAAATGATGATATAATATGATAAAAATATTAAATATTAAATATTAAATAAATATTATTTTTAAAATTTTCGTATAGTATTATCTTATTTTCATTATTTATTATTTATTATTTTTTAACATTTTTGTAGGTGTATATACTTCATTGAATATAAATCCAACATTTTTAATCATTGTATAAGCATGTTTCACACCAGCATATATAAATGAGTTTGGTTATCGTAATAATCAATTAAAGTCAATCTATTATAATCAAATTAAAGTTAATTTTTTATATAAATTTTTATAATAAAAATAATATAATTTGAATTTAGGAATTTATTTAAATTATTTATTATTAGATGAATTTTATTTGGTTGATAATATTTTTGTATAATTTAAAATGACGATAAATATTTAATTTTAATTCAAATATACTAATAATATATATTATTTATATTACCCTTCAATTATAAATTGTCATAAAATAAAAAAAAAATCTATAACAGTTATTTTAAAATTTATATATATTGTAATTTTCAATTGATTGATAATGTAAAAATTTATATATCAAAATTAAACTTAATATTTTACGATATTTTTTTATCAATTATGCTTTTAAAATTGATTTTAAAATATAAAAATAAAAAAACAATTTATTGAAAAATTTACCACATTTATATTTTTATAACAAAAATTTACTATTTTTGAAAGATTAAAATTAATCTTTAACTTTTATTTGTTTGTGTTAAATTAAAGAAAATTAATTTAAATTATTTGTTTGAGTTGATTAAAAAATCTTAAAAAATGAGATCAATACAAGCAAAAAAAAACTTCCCAAAAAATAAAAATTGTGCCAAGAAATTTTTTAATTTTAATTTAGATTATATTTATATATATAATTTAAAATTATATTATAAAAAATATTATATTAAAATTTATTTATTTTATTAAAAAATTAAATTTTTTATTTTACATCATTTTTATAAAATTTATTGATTTATTTTTACTCATTTAAATACAAAAATTTATTTAAAATTTTTTTTTATTTCAACGTATCTAAATAACATTAATTTTTTTTATCATATCTATATTAATGTTATCAATGACATCTTTTCCGAAAAAAAAAAATCACCATGATATTTTTTTTTAATTTATATTTTTTATTTTAAAAAAATTATACTTTTTTTATTTACATATTTATTATTTTTATATTTTTACCTTTAAAATTATATTTTAATATTTTCTAATTAATTTTTAAAATATCAAATTGAATATAAAAGTAAAAATATATTAATATAATAATTATTTAACATTGTTATTTGAATATAAGTTTATACTTCTAAATATAAATAAAATTAATACCAAAATAATTCTATTTAATTTTTTATATTTAATAAATAAAATGGTAATTATATGAATCAAATATATGTAATTTTTAAGTTAAAAATTGTTAAATATTTCAACTTGGTAAAAAATTTGATTTCAATAATACTAATTAGTCAATAGAAGAAAAAATAGTAAAAATAAATATTTACTCAAATGAAACTTTAAAAATTATTAATAAAATATACTGAAATAAAAATATTTGTCTATAATTTTTTGTAATTTTCTTTATATGAGACTGAAAGCATAAAAAAAATATGAATTTAGAATGTACATTATAAATTAATTATTTTATAACTTTAGGTATATATATTTTATTTTTTTAATCCACATATATATATATATGTATTTATTACTATAATATAGAAAAAAATATGATATGTGTAATAAGTTTGTAAATTAAATTTTAATACTTAATATAATCTCTTAAATATTGATATTATATATTAACTTTGTGTTCTAAATCGTGAGATTAAATATTTTAAATATAAAAAATAATTTTTAGTTTGATTCTATAAATTTAATAAAATGAAAATGTTAACATTCTTTGAAGAGATTATATAATATCATAATTTTATAATACTTAAATTAATATAAATATATTCTTTTTATGGTTTTAATAAATAATATTTAAATATTTTAAAATAATTTATATTAATTTACCATAATATAGTATATAAATATAAAATTTATTTAATATTATTATTTATGTATTATAAATACTAAATATTATAAAAATATATAAAGTACTTTATTGTATAAATACAAAATTTATTTTCGATTTTATTTTTCAGTCTCCTATTATTTTTTATTTCATCTTTCATCATAGAAAAATATAAGGACTGATATCAATATTTTTCTATGTAATATAAACTTTTTTTTTTTACTTGACTTTAATAAAAATCTGACCTAATCTAAACTTATTTTATAATAATTACTTTTAAATAAATTAGAAACCCTATCTCTAAATAGGTTATTATAAAAGTATAAATATTTAAGTCGAATAATAAGAATATAATCTTAAGACTTTATAATAAATTTTTATATAATAATAATAATAATTAATATTAGGTTATGACTAGCCTAACATATTTTTAGTTCTAATTGTATATATGTTTTTGGGTCAAATAATTCATTACTCAGTAAATACCAATTCGTATTATTTTTAGCAATTATGTTATCTTAATTATAAAAGTTACAAATTTAAATAATTTTTTGTTAAAACAATATTATAAATAAGTTGACAAAGTTTATTTGTATTTTTTTAAAAGACCTTCATATCCTTTTACGTTTGTACAAGTTTTTATATATTTAGTGTTTTATTTTATTTATAAATTCAACCAATCCTTTAACTAGTTAAGCCCAAATTGAAAACCTCACTTAATTTGGACAAAAAATACACTCTTCTGGATTTCCTTATAAAAATCCTTCTTATCAAATAAGATAATTAAAAAATATATAATAATTAATTAATATATTATTTTAAAAAAATTTATAATATTTTAAATTATCTTTATTTAATATAAAATTCTTCTATCATATATTAATTATACCATTTTAATACTTTCGTTTATTAATTCTTCCAACATAACGAAAAGAACCTCTTCAAGATCATTTTTACGTGTATTTTTCTATTTTGTTTAGACCAAAGGTATCGTCCATTAAAGGTAATATATATTAATAGGGTAGGATTATTATGAGGGGCATAGTTCTGCTTCCAATTTTTGGGATTGTTACATGTTTAGAACGTGAATTCAAAAATTTTAAGTTGGAAGCGCAATCAATTAATTCACATGTTTGGTTTAGAGCAGTTAAAATGGATAGTTCGGTTTGGCCCAATGCATATAGGAGACTTTTTTGCGCCGTACGATAAAAAAAAGTCAGCATATGTTTGTTTCTTGAAGCAATAACCCATGTTCCACCCTATGCAATCTAACCTATAGCCCTATATGGGGCAGCTTTGATTAAAAACAAAATTTAAATATTTTTAGATTATTACTTCAAAAAAAAAAAGAACAAACTGTTTTTTTTAACCAAACTACTTAGAACGAAGCAAATTCTTTAAAATTATGGAATACATCAAACTAATACAAACAAATCAAACCAAACTATTCAACTAAAAAATATAAATAAATTAAATAAAAACAATTATCAAATTAAAATCAATAAGATAAATAAAAAAAATTAACAATTTTAAAAACGATGAACAATTTCAGTTAGTCAGTTGAGAATCGTTTTGCCATTCCTTCAAGTCATGTCAGGTGGGCAAACGCAAACAATATGAATATTTCAATATAAATAGTATAGTTCATTTATTTATATTTTTATAAATAATATTATTAATTAATTTATATTTTTTATTTAACAATTAATAATTTTTTTAATATATATGTATTTAGATAAATATTTTTATTCTTAAATTTTATACGGTAGATTTTAAATTTGTGCATGTAACATTTTTTATTATTTATTTTTTAAAACTAAAAGTTTATAATATAATTATATGTTGTATTAAATTTTGTGTATATATAAATTTAAAATATTTTTTTAGTATAAAAAATTATAAATTATATTTAATAAATATTTAAACTTTGCATCTCACACAACATAGCTTGAATTTGTGTATATAACCTTTTTCTTTATTTTTATATATTCTTAAAATTGTAAAAGTTTATAATACAATTGTTGTTTTCTTAAACTTGCATTTATATGGATGTGAAATTTTTAATAAAAAATTAAAAAAATATCTTTTAAATAAAAATTATCAAAATATTATTTTTTTATTTTATTTTTAAAATTAATTTTCTATAAAAAAATTTAAAATTATTTTTTCTTTGCAACATTACTTTTTTACAAAAAAATTTTGTCAATCAAATCTCAAATTTAATAGTTGTCTTAAGTTTCTTGCTATAGCAAAGAGTAGTAGGAGTAAAAGAAAAAGTTCTTTCAATTTTTTATTTATATAAATAAATATATTTATTAAATATTTTATTTCTATTTTAGAAAAGAATCAAATAATTTTTTTTAAAATAATTTTAAAATTACACATTTAATTTTGAATATCATTCTTCAAGATGAATGAATAAAATACTAGCACCTTTCTTATTTTTAATTGATTTTTAAATTTATATATTTATTTTTAAAAATTGTTTAAATATTTTTTTAAAAAACATAAATTTTGATGACAATTTTATTTTCATATCTTTTAAATAAAAATTAATTTTTATATTATCATCCCATCATAATTTAGGTTACGATATATTATAGTTTAACTAAATATATAATTTTTAGTATGCAATTCTTTTGTTATGTTGGTTTTGACTTTTGATTAATCTTTTAAATAATAGATAATTTTAATATATATTATTATCATAAATATTAATTTAAAATTAAATCAATCATTCAATGAATAAAAATATTAAATTATTATTTATTAACGTAATTAGTAAAAGAACATCAGTAATATGAAAAAAAGGATTGAATTATGTACTAGACAATTTTTTTAAGAAAATTTTCATCCAAAAAATATAGATGTATTTTAGATGATTCAAAAAATAATTAAAATGGAAAGAAAATATCATAAAAAATTTTCATAAAAAAAAAAAAGAAATGAAAGAAGAATAAATTCATAAACTAAAAATTATGTCAAGTCCCTATCTAAACTAACAAGAGTTTCACTACAAGAAGAAAATTCTTTACAAATTGAATCCTAAGTATTTTTGTACAAATTTTTCTAGACTCATATTCAAGTATTTTTTTTAACAAGATTTTTCAATCTAAAAAACACAGTTTTGAAAAAGTAAGAGAAATATACTAAAATATTTAGATGAAGACACAAGAAAATAAAATAATGAGAACGTAAAGAAAAATTAAAGATAATATATTTGTGTTATTGTTATTATTTTTATTATTGTTTTCTCTTTAATAACTTCACTTTATATAAAAGAGACAAAAGTAATTTTTAAAAAATAACAAAAAATCTTTAATATTTTCTATTTTTGTATTAAATGCACGACCTTGATTTTTGAAAAAAAAAAAAAATAAACTATGGTGCAGTAAACTATTGTGCAAGCATATAGTCCTTGATTGTTTTAATTTTCTATCTATATGATTTTTTTTTTTAAATGGGATAATTTTGTTGGATTGAAATTTTTGTATTTTAAGAGATTTTTGAAAATCATCAAATTTTTGATAGGATTGTAAGACGTAGTACGAAAGTTTGCAAAGTCAAATTCATCATACATATGATGCATAATATCCATCAATGACCATGAAAGGCGATTACATGACATGAAGTTGTTAACTAATTTCTTAGAATTAATAGGTTTTTGAATAGTTATATTTATTTGTTAGTTTTATCTTTTAGGTAATTATGTATTTCTTATCTATTTATTTTATAGTTTATCATTTAAGTTAGTTTTATATTTTTGGATTAAATATATTTTTAGTCCTTTTAAAATATTCAAATTTTGATTTTGATCATTCAAATTTAAAATCTTTGATTTAGATCCTTTATTTTTTGAAATACCTTAATTAGGATCTCTAATATTAACTTAAACTATATTAAATCAAAATAGATTCAGCATGGTTAGAGGATCATTCCATAAAATGATCAAAATTTTCTCTAATAAGTGACTAACCTAACTTAATTTAATGTAATTTAAATTAATATTAGGAACTATAATCATAATATCTTAGAAAATGGGGAATATAAACCAAAAATTTTAAAATTGAAGGATCAAAAATAAAATTTAAATATTTTATAGAAACTTAAAATATATTTAATCCTATATTTTTTTACTAGTTAGTTTTATTTTTTATCATGTAGGTTAGTTACATATTTTTATCTATTAGTTCTATCTTTTTATCAATTAGGTTAGCAATTAGAAAATATGAGTAATATTATTTAATAGAACTCGATTTTTCTATGGAGATATTAAATAATATTTGCTTAACTCTTACGTTTATTTCATAAGAATTATCTTGATGTTAAAAGTTTGTATTCATTAGTATCCACAGTCAATTTGTAATTACATCAATACTTCACTTGAGTTAGGTTATGATTATATCAACGTTTCATTCATCAATATGTTAACCAAATAATAACAACTCAATTACATGGATACCTTCAAGGAAAAGATACGTGAGTCTATAAAAAAATCAAAATATAGACACCACTTATCGTCGTTATCATTCAAAGCTACAAAGTACAAAATGTGACAAAAAAGAAAAAAAGAAAGAAAGCATAGAGATCATTTATTGTCCTCAGAGTATAAGTTTTGAATACTCTAGTACTACGTCTTACAATTTTATCTTTTTTTTAATATTTCTCTTTCAAGATATAAGTAAGTTAAGTATTTTTAATGTTGCGTCTTATGATCCTATCAACTTTTAGGCATTCCTTTCAAATTTTTCACATTTATAAAAAATTTGTAAACTTTTTATATAGTTAAAACTTTTATTATTATTAAATTTTTTACAACATATAAACTTATTAGCTTAGATTCTAACCATTAGTGTTAAAATATATATGAACTATCAAGGTAGAGATATATTTATAATTTATATTATAATTATAATAATAATAATAATAATAATAATAATAATAATAATAATAATAATAATAATAATAATAATAATAATAATAATAATAATAATAATAATAATAATATAGAATTATTATTAATGACTTAATAATATTAACCTAATAAAAAATAAATAATGCTAAAATAATTTTAAACTCCCTAAACAATCCAAAAATAGATAAATTCAACATTGTCTTTGTATATATTATTTTCTTTTAACAGAAGCCAAAGCCTTGATAAACCAGCCCAAAATTAATCCTATGAAATAAAAGGTGAAGCCAAGTATATCAATAACCCTAATAGGTTTTTTGCCTAATTATGTAAACTTTGTACCGTTGCATTACACTCAGAGAGAACTACACGGTTTTTATAACTTTAAAAGATTTTAGAGTGTGTTTGGAAACTGAAGGGAGAAAGATTATGAAAAGAGGAAAGGATAAGTAAACTCTTCTTTTGTTAGATGTCATAATTTATGAAAATAGAAAATGTGGAGAATTGACTTGAAAATTTGAAAATTTTTCCATTGTTTCTAAAAAATTGTTATGATATTTTATCATATTTTTAAATAAATTTTAAAAACTCATCTTTTACAAATTATAATTTTTTTAAAAAAAGTCTATAAATTTTTCTTTCCACAATTTTTCTTTCTACACTCGTCCCTACACTTTATTCTCAAATATTTTTTCTTTTATTAATAAAACTCCCTTTCATTATAAATTAATTTTAATTTTTTTTCTGATTCAAAATTTAATTATGATTAAATTTTGAACTTATTTCGTGATTAAAAATTCACATGATTATTAGCTTATTAAGCCGTGATTATTAATTTTTTATGGATGATTTTTTAATAACATGTAATAGAATCAATTTAATAGTAGGCACACAATTTGGCAAGTATAAAATTTAAGTTATTAAATTTTAAAAGATACGCAAGAGGAAGAGGTAATTAATGAAACAAATTATAATTTCAGTAAACCAACAATACCACAAGACTTAGAGTTACAAATTATTATATCAATAATTCCAATGTATCAATTAATGCAAAATGCTAAATTTAGATCTATAATTTAGAAGGTTGAAAAAAAAAATCAAACAAGTATCATAATACAAACAGATATCTTTGTAAAAAAAAAAATTCATGATCCAGCTTCTTGCTTCTTCACAATTAAAGTTGTATACGTTGCAATCAATTAATAAAAATTAAAGAAAAAAATATATATTAAGAAAACAAACTAGACGCATATCCCAATTATTACAAATGGTCAAATATGGCGAAAAAGTTTGTAGTTATGGCTATGACCAACCAATTAATGAGTTTTCCAGAGTTCCATACTGCAGGAAATCATATAGTAAAAATTATATTTTAAAAAAATCAATCTAGCAGGTATTTTGTCGATGTTAATATTTAGTAGAATTTTATAATAATTAAACTTAAATTTAATGATTTTTATAAATTAAGAAATTGAAATTATAAAAAATTAAGATTAAAAATAAAAAAAAATTATTACAAATTTTATTAAATCTTTCATGATGCATAATTAACTTTATAAATTAATTGATACAAAATTAAATACTTTTTACGTTTTTTAATGGAATGACACGGATTCCCTTACACCATGCAAGGAAGTGGAATGGTACATTGTTCCATGTGAGTATATCAATTTTAAAAAAAATATCTCACCTTAGTAGTTGATTTTTTATTTCTATATATTTAAATTATTTTTAGATAAAATTATCACAGAATAAAAAAATTTCAATTACTAATCTATTTTAAAACCAGATATAGTAAGAACCCTGAAAATGTTATTTCAAAGTTTTATTTTCT
The DNA here is from genome assembly GCA_026541065.1 of Canavalia ensiformis. Classification (NCBI taxonomy): domain Eukaryota; kingdom Viridiplantae; phylum Streptophyta; class Magnoliopsida; order Fabales; family Fabaceae; genus Canavalia; species Canavalia ensiformis. Next base: position 308,245 of record JAMKYM010000177.1, on the reverse strand, counting down.
ATGTATATGTGTATTGTATCATAATATTTTAAACATATGTTTTATTTTTAAGATTTTTTATTATAAATAAATCTTTCTATCGTGTTATTTTTATAAAACAGATAATAAGATACGTACTCTTTTACTTAAACTAATTTTTTTAACCAATAAAAAAAGTTAGTTAATTCGATGAAATGATTCAATTCAATAGATACAGGAAGGATATATTCTTATCTCTTTACAATTTTTTTCTCATTTATTTTTAATTATTTTTAATTATTAGTTTTTTATTTTTCATCTTCAACTTCTGTTTTGGATAATCATAAATCCGATTTAAGAGTTTATACTTTTATTTCTACACGTTACTAACAATCTAATTCGAGAATATGTTGACTGATTGGGATATTAAACAAAAACATTTTAAATTAATTCGAACTAATATGCAGTTAGACATTTGAACCACAAGGTTTTCAAAAAATATTTAAATTCTATTTTTAACTTGTATGAAAACATGAATATTAGATTCATTTCGGATCGTGGACACATAAAAATTAAGTGAAAATCAACACATAGCATGTATTATGAATAACAAAAATTACACTTTTTCCATCCAATAAATACAAAAGATGAGGGTTTATCATGAATAATTTTGACCTCGACCATTAATTTTTTTAATAACCCATAAATTTCATAAAAACAAAAAAATAATAATAAGACTCAACATGTAAAACCGTACAACTATTTTCGTTCTCTTTCTTTCTTTCAATATACCAAACAAGTGATTTTTTGGTTTGAAATATTCTTTAATTCATTTATTAAAAATTGATTGTTTCTAATTTTATGCATGTGAAAATTTAATTATGTTTGAGATATCTTTTAAGTTTAATTAATTAGTAATTAATATTTAAAATAAAAACTAATCTACTAAATTAAAAATAACTAGAATCATATAGTTTTAAAATTTTCAATACAGTAGGCAATACATAATAATACAATCAAGGTCTCTGATGTGAACGTGAGCACCATGATAAGTAAAAGAGATTATTTAGGAGATTATTTATAAGGAATGGAAAGTTCTATGACGAGAAATAAGACCAAACGTATGGAACAAGCACTTGAAGGTCTCATCAGGGAAGTTGAAGAAAAAGACTACATGAATTCAAGCCCAATTCCAACATGGATTAATTTATGTAGTCATATCATTGAAGATATTAAGTGATAAAGTTTATGATTTGCTATAGATTATATTAGGATTTGATATTTATCTAGAAGTTATTTGTTTCAAATTAGTTGCAATTCAAATTGCAATCTAATTAGGATTTCTAATTTGTTATTTTTTTTATTAGATTCGGTTAACTATATAAATAGGAGTTAGGGATTCAGTGAAAAGATAGATTTTTAAGTACTAATCATATTTTCTCTTTAAGAGTTTTTCAATCTCTGTGTGAGTTGATTCCTTGGTTCTTGGGTAAAGAACTACCCTTGATAACGTTGGTTCTTCCGGCAGGTCGCGGTAAGGGTCACGTTCCTCTTGATAACTTCGGTGCTCTCCGGCGGCAGGTCGCGGTTTGTGTCGGGTTCCTTTATTTTATCTCACCTTATCTTACCTTACCCATCTTATCACATTTTATCTATCTTATCTCATCTTACCTTATCTCATCTCATCTTATCTTATCTTATCCTAATATTACCTTATCTTATCTTACCTTATCCTAATTCTCAAGACGTTCCATTATCATTTCCGCATTTCGATCATTCGCGTAGGGTGAATCATATCATTTGGCATCAGAGCTTCGGCTCTTGGAATCAGGTGTCATCTATCCTTTGTTTTAGTTTTCTCGTGTTAAAGTTGCTATCTACCAAATATTCTAAAAAAAAAAGAGTTATGATAAAAATTCAAAAAATAAAAGAAGCAAAAAATAAAATTGTGATAGAAATTAAAAAAAAAAAGTTGTGATAGATATTAAAAAAAAAGAGAAAATTCAAGAAAATTGAAAAAAAAAGAAGTCTTCATTCAATATATATATATATATATATATATATATATATATATATATATATATATATATATATATTTTAAGTTCTTAATTATTGACCAATATTCCTTACCCTATTCATCCTGTATATCTGTGACTCTTTCGTTAGTTGTGGGAAAATCAACTTGTGAAGTTCTTGGTTTAAGGATTTATAAGGAGAATCGAGAGGTAAAAGGCAAGAGTTGGTTAGAGCATTATAGAAAAAGCCAATTCGAGTGTAAATACGAGTGAAGAGTGTCAATATTGAGGCCAAACACTAAGGGAGTGATTGGTGAGACTTTATTATTCTAATTTATTTATTTTGTTTAATTTGCAGCATTGCCAACATGAATGGTGAACTCCATCAAAATAAAATGGATCTAAAAATATTCATAAAATCAGTTCAAGATCAATTCCAACAGTTGAACAGGAGGTTGGATGATATGGAAGGTTGTTCGAGAGGGAGGTCTTAGGTTTCTCGTCAGAGTAGTCCCCAAAGATTAATTCACTGTGATGAAGGAGATTGGAGAAAGAACTTAGAATCAAACAGTGAAAGTTTAAGAGAAAGAAGACAATATCGAGAAAAAGATAACAACTTGGGGAGTATTAAATTATCCCTTCCACCATTCCAAGGAAAGAACGAACTTGAAACTTATCTGGAGTGAGAGAGAAAAGTGGAGCATGTGTTTGATTTTCACAATTACTCGGAGGAGAAAAAGGTAAGACTAGCTAGTTTTTGTTTTATTGATTATGCTAATATTTGGTGGGATCAGTTTATCCTTAATAAGAGGAGATATGGAGAGACACCTATCTGAACGTGGGAAGAGATGAAAGTAGCTATGAGAAGAAGATTTGTGCCAAGTCACTATTATAGGGACTTGCACCAAAAACAATTACAAAGTCTTACTCAAGGCGTCATGGGTGTTGAAGATTATTACAAGGAAATGGAAATTGCTATGATAAGAGCCAATGTGGAGGAGGACAAAGAAATCACTATGGCAAGATTTATTGGAGGGCTAAAAAGAGAGCTAGTTGATGTGGTGGAGCAACAACATTATGTGGAGATGGATGAATTGCTTCATAAAGCTATTCAGGTGGAAAAACAACTCAAATCTAGGAGCACTCGCAAATATCGCAAATATCCCAAATATGTTTCTAATTCATCGTCAAAGTTTAATTGGTTCAATGAGAAAGAAGATCCTAAACCAAAGGAGGCTTATTTTGACCAAATGAAAAGTTCAAAAGAATGTAAAATGAGAGAAAAAGAATTAGAAAATCAAGAAAAAGAAAAGAGAGATAAAATTGAGAGCGAAGAAAAAGTAGAAAGTCAAAAAAGAATGAGAAAGAATTAGAAAATTAAGAAAGAAAAAAGAGAGATGAAATTGAGAGTGAAAAAAAAGTAGAAAAACAAAAAAAAGAATAAGAGTGAAAAGAAAGAAAATTCAAAAAATAAAGAAAAAGAAAATAAAGTTTGTGTATTTGCTCACAAAGGGAAGGTCGAGAGTGTTTTAAGGGCAAAAGAACAAGTTCTTGTACTCATGTACAAGGATATTTATCTTACTAACAATCATAACTCTTCTTTTCCCAGTGTGGTTGAATCTTTGTTGCAGGAATTTGATTATGTATTACCTAGAGAACCACCAAGAAGTTTACTTCCTATAAGAGGTATTAAACATCAAATTGATTTTATCCTCGGTGTTGCAATTCTAAACCGACTAGCCTATAGAATTGTTCCTGAATAGGCCAAGGAGATTCAAAGCCAAGCAGAGGAGTTGATGCAGAAAGGCTTTGTAAGGAAAAGTCTTAGCTCATGTAGAGTTCATGTTATCTTGGTACCAAAGAAGAATGGAACATGGCACATGTGCGTGTACTGTAGAGTCATCAATAAGGTTACGGGAGTTAGTGTTGATGAAGAAAAGGTTAATGAAACTAGAGGATGGCCCACGCCTACAAATGCTAATGAAGGAAGAAGCTTACATGGTTTAGTAAGTCTTTATGGGAGGTTTGTACAAAGTTTTATTTCTATAACTACCCCTTTAAATAAATTTGTTAAGAAGAATGTTAATTTTAAATGGGATAAGAAACATGAACAAACTTGTAATTTGCTAAAGGATAAGTTAACTAATGACCCTTTGGTAAATTTACCTAATTTTGATAAAGTTTTTGAGATTGGATGTGATGCCTCTAGAGTGGGTATAGGAGTTGTTTTAATGCAAGATTCCAAACCTATGACATATTTTAGTGAGAAACTTAATGGAGCAATGCTTAACTATCCAATCTATGACAAGGAGCTCTATGCCTTGGTAAGCGCTTTACAAACTTGGCAACATTACCTTTGGTCGAGAGAATTTGTCATCCAGTCTGATCAATTCAGCTTGAAGTTTTTAAAGTTTGAAGGTAAGCTAACAAAGGAGCACGTAATGCAAGCAATTAATTTGATGAGATGTTTCTTTATGTTATCAAGTATAAAAAGGGAAAGGAAAACATTTTAGCGGATGCGTTGTCTCGAAGGTATGTATTACTTATGACTTTACAAACCAAATTACTTGAATTTCAATTACTAAAAACCATGTATACGGATGATATTGAATTTGGAAAATTGTGGAAAGCGTGTTCTGACCATGAATTTGATGACTATTTTAGGCAATATGAATATTTGTTTAAGAAAAATAAATTGTATGTACCTAAGTGTAGCGTAAGGGGAATGTTTATTAAAGAGACTCATGGGAGAGGATTAATTGAACATTTTGGCATTCAAAAATCTTATCATATTTTATATGAACATCTTTTTTGGCCAAAAATAAAGCATGATGTTAAACTTATTAGTGAAAAATATATTACTTTCTTACAAGCAAAATCTAAGGTCATGCATCATGGCTTGTATACCCTTACCTGTTCCTAAATATCCTGGAGTGAGCATTTACCTCGTGGATTTTGTACTAAGGCTGTCCAGGACCTCGAAAGGAAAAGATAGTAATTTTATCGTGGTAGAGAGGTTTAGCAAAATGGTACATTTTATTGCCTGTTCTAAAACTAATGATATCACTCATATTGCTAATTTATTTTTCAAAGAGATTATATATTTTCATGGCTTACCTAAAACTATTATAAGTGATCGAGATGTTAAATTTCTTAGTCACTTTTGGAAAACCTTGTGTGGTAAGTTGGACATCTTAAATTATTGTTCATCATTGTGGCTTATCCACAAACAAGATGGACAAGTTGAAGTTGTGAAAAGAACTTTAGGCACCTTATTACGTACTATAATTCAAAATAATTTAAAGGATTGGGAGAATTGTTTACCTCATGTTGAATTTTCATATAATAGGGTTGTTCATACATCTACTTCCTTTTCACCTTTTGAGATTGTATATGGATTTAATCCTTTATCATCTTTAGATGTTTACCCATTTTATACTAATGACTTTATTAATGTGGGTGGAAAGCAAAAGGCTGAATTTGTGCAGAAATTCAATGTCAAGGTTAATATTTGAGAAGAAGAATGCTCGGCAAAACAAAGGGTGCACCAAAGTGATCTTTGACCTTGGTGGTTGGGTGTGGGTTCACTTGCGAAAGGAGCGGTTTCTAAGTCAAAGAAGTTCCAAATTACATCCTAGAGGAGATGGTCCATTTCAAGTGATTGAAAGGATCAACGATAATGCCTATAAAATCGATCTTCCAAGTAGCTATGGTAATGTGGGTGCCACTTTCAATGTTTCTGATTTATCCTTATTTGATGCAGATGACCATAAAGATTCGAGGATGAATTCTCTTGGAGAAGGAGGGAATGATGTGAACGTGGGCACCACGATAAGTAAAAGAGATCATCTAGGAGATTATCTACAAGGAATGGAAAGTCCTATGACGAGAAATAGAACCAAACGTATGGAACAAGCACTTGAAGGTCTCATCAGGGAAGTTGAAAAAAAAACTATGTTGATTCAAGCCCAATTCCAACATAGGTTAATTTATGTAGTCATATCATTGAAGATATTAAGTATAAAGTTTATGATTTGCTATAGATTACATTAGGATTTGATATTTATCTAGAAGTTATTTGTTTTAAATTAGTTGTAATTCAAATTGCAATCTAATTAGGATTTCTAATTTGTTATCTTTTTTTATTAGATTTGGTTAACTATAAATAGGAGTTAGGGATTCAGTGAAAAGACAGATTTTTGAGTACTAATCATATTTTCTCTTTGAGAGTTTTTCAATCTCTGTGTGAGTTGATTCCCTTGGTTCTTGGACAAAGAACTACCCTTGATAACGTTGGTTCTTCCGGCAGGTCGTGGTAAGGGTCACATTCCTCTTGATAACTTCGGTGCTCTCCGGCAGGTCGCGGTTTGTGTCGGGTTCCTTTATTTTATCTCACCTTATCTTACCTTACCCATCTTATCACATTTTATCTATCTTATCTCATCTTACCTTGTCTCATCTCATTTTATGTTATCTTATCCTAATATTACCTTATCTTATCTTACCTTATCCTTATTCTCAAGACGTTCCATTATCGTTTTCGCATTCCGATCATTCACGTAGGGTGAATCATATCAGCCTCTCAAATTATTTTTCATAAATTAATTTATTTTTATTTTATTCAAAGGATCAAACAATTTTAAAATAGGATGTTAATATATTTTTTACTTATAATCAACTCTTGAACCTATAACTATTTTGCTGTTAGGATTTTTCCAAAACGTTTTCCCTTTAAAATAAAATTTGGTGGCAGTTCTACAATCATGTTCTTTTATCTAAGATTTTTTAGATTTGTAATTTCATCTTGATTTTCGGTTGCGAAATATAACGACTCCATTGAGGATTGTAGAGAGTCATGCCTTATTCTAAGTTGAGTGTGTAATATGTGTTGATATCTTTCTTTTATTTTCTATTATTTACCTCCTTTTATTTATCTCATGTTTTGTTAATATTTGGTTGTAATTATCTGATCCCAACTCTAAGGTAAAAGAATTTTTTCTTGTATATATTTGTTGTCGTTCTTTTTTAGGATATAAAGTCAAATTATTTATATGTCTTCCACACACTACACTAATGGCATGCATCTCATGGGTGAGGTCCTATACTTGTGTTTAAGAGAAACCTGGGATAAAGGGTCTAGTGGTGCCACTTTGAGGCACGTCTTACTTAACTATCACGAAAATTCCAATTAGAGTACGTTCTTTCGTAATGTCCCACAACAGGTAGCATTCTTTATTGTTGTAGCAAGCATGATATGGATTGAAACTTGACTCTAGTAACCTTTATATCCTTGAATTACATGTAATTCTTTGTGAGATTCATAAAATAGAAGGACCTTAGATCTGGATCATAAGTCATTTGACTTAGGACACTAAGAGGGCATACATAATTTTCAAATTATTTATGAATACACACAAAATATTAAGATTTAAAATTAATTTAAATTAGAAAAGTAAGAGTAAGAAAATTAGAAAAAATAAAGAGAAAAAAGAAGAAAAATAGATAAATTTAACAATTAAGAAATAAAATTATAAAAAATAGATAAAATTTTAAGAATAATTTCTCATATTAATAGATTAAAAGGTTAAATTAAGGAAAATTAGAAAAATTTTGAAAAAAAATAAAAAATAATAAATAAATTGAAAAAAAAATCAAAATAAGAGAAGAAAAAAATTAGAAAATTTGAGAGAAAATGTTAAAGAATATTTATTTTCATTCAATATGAGAGAGAAAGAGAGATATAAAATTAAAATAAGAAGATGAAATTAAATTAAAATATAAAAATAAAACGTAGGAAAAATTTTAACAAAGTAAAATATTTAAAGAAAATTAATAAAAAATAAAAAAATTGTTGAAGAGAGAAAAATTAAATTAATAAAACAGTGATCAGTTGATCATGTAAATTTTAAAAAAAAAATTCAAATTTTCAATCCTTAATTATTTGTGTATTTATGCATACACACACTTTAAGCATGACATACATTCATATGTCTTACAAAATTATTTTAAGAAAAGGATCAAAGTCTTTGTGAATAACTTTAAAATAAAAAGAATTAAAAATTAATATGGAATAATAGAGTGATCAGAAAACTCTTCCCAACTTAACTGAATTTGATCCTATATTAGTTTTTACTTTGGTACTTTCAAAGACAAAGATACTTATTGAAATATTGATCTTTTTATAATTCATAATTTTGCATCCACTTATTTTTTTCAAAATTAATTTTTAAATTTAAATAGAATAATAAAAATTGAAGAAAGTTAATTTTCACGACATCCTTATAAACTCGTTCATAATTGAGAATCATAGATGAGTTGAAATGACAAAATGAGAAATTGAGAAATGGGGTGAAAACACTAAAGGATTAGACGGCCAAATTAATCAAGACCATATAGTCATCAGTAAAAGAAGGATATAGAGGATCCGTTTTAGAAGAATAAACTGGCACATCATATCCTCCCAACTTCAATCTAATAGTCTTGCTGCCACTGACCATGCCTTTGCAAGTTGAGTGAATTCATTATGCGTTTCCTTATGGGCATACTTTCCCATTCATTACATAAACCCATACACAGAACTCACCTTTAAGCACCGTTAAAATCCATCATGTCATTCCAAATTCCACCTCATAAGGACCTGTTCAAGATTGTTAAACGTCTATTATGGTGACAAATCCTTTTTCCCAAGGTCTTTGTCATATATATATATATATATATATATGTATGTATGTATGTATATCATCTTTTCAAAAATATGACAAGAGAATATCAAAATAATTCTTTTGCTGAAAATTGCTAAGAAATGGAAACTTTGGAAGAAAGGATATGTGCAATAAAGAGAAGTGGATATGAAACTAGAGAAGCATATGACTTGTGTTTAGTTTCAAGAATGGTCATTCCTTCCAAATTTAAGGTTCCTGAATTTGAAAAATATCAAGGAACAAGCTGTCCAAGGAATCACTTAACCATGTATATTAGGAGGATGACTGCATGTGCTCATGATAATAAGTTAATCATCAACTTTTTCCAAGATAATCTAACTGGAGTAGCTGCAAACAGGTATACCCAACTGGAACAGACATATATATGCTCATGGAGAGACTTGGCTGACTTATTCTTGAAGTAATACAAGTAGAACCTAGCAATGGCTCCTGGCAAAACACAACTTTAAAATATGACTAAGAAAAGGGATGGAACTTTTAAAGAATATGCACAACAATGGCAGGAGTTAGCTACTCAGGTGTAACCCCTACTGCTTGAAAAGGAAATTGTCAGTATGTTCACTGATATACTCCAAGATCCTTTCAATGACAAGATGATTGGTAGTGTAACCGCTAATTCTCTAACATGGTCATTATAGGTGAAAGAGTTGAATTTGGGATGCACAATGGAAAAATTACGCATAAACTTGTAATGATAATTAATCCATCTCCTCATAAATGGAAAGAAGAAGATAGGAGAAACTTATAATGCAGCTTTGATCATGGACAACATACACCTTAGATGTCACCTTATGGACTAACTGCTTTCAACCACCATCTTATGCTCCTTATACACCATATCCCTATATTACCACAACTTACGAAACACCTTGCCCTCCGGCTCATACACCAACACTATTCTCAGTCCAAACACAAGCTACAAACCAAAACTTGTCAACTTTGACACTATTATGATGACCTACATCAAATTTCTACTTCATTTAATCCAAAACTCTTTATTCTCTCTCTATCCTTTGAAACCTATAGAATCACCATATCCTAAATAGTATGACCAAATTATCATGTAGGTTTCATTGTCATTCAACAGAAAATTGCCTAGCTTTGAAGTATAAAATGCAAAACTTAATTGATGCCTAGTGGTTAGATTTTGATAAGAATGAGATAAACCACCATTTTGTTGATTGATATGCAGGAAATTACTTATAATTATGGTATAATTTATGATTATTTAATTTTAATTCTACCTAATTTCTCTTATATTTTTAGGAATGGTCACATAAGCAAAAAATCTGAAAATAGACGAGTTTTGAGCAAAAAAAAAAGAAGAAAAAAAGGACATAAAAAGATAAGGAAGGTGTCAATGATAAGACCACGTCAGCCTTAATGATGCAGGAGCCATCTCAATCAACCGTACGGTGCTGCAAGATAACTTAGAATGACCACAACAACTAAGGAAGCAGTTAGGTTAAACCTAGTTCATGACCGTAAAACCCTAATCCACGCTTATATAACAGAGGCTTTGCCACACCACTCCAGGCCCCAAAGGCCATACCACTCTCTAAGGGACAAGCCTCTCATTACCTTGGAGGCCTTCCCTTCATATCCTAAACACCACTCCTGTACCTATTCCATTCTCATCTTTCTTCCTGTATCCTTTCGTAGGATCTTGAAAGGTAGAAGCTCATTCACAATGTAAGTTGCAACGCTCTATTGTTAGCTTTGCTGACATTATGGGTTTGTCATTATTTTTTTAAAATTAGGAGTATAAATTATTTTTTAGATTAGTATGATCTTGTTTGACTTAACCCTTTATGTGTAACTAATTCTCAATTCATGGGGCTTTGGTGAAACTTATGATGTAACCAATTGATCCAATTTTTCTATTTTATGAACGATTATGTGTTTCTATTAAACTTTGTTTTCCTTGTTTTGATTAATTAATTGATGACAGTTAACTAATCTTGTTGATTTCTACGCTAATTAGGGGATAGGAGATCATACTATTGCCTAATTAACGGAACTATAAGGTAAACTAAATTTAAGAATTTTTGAAGGATCAATCAGAATCCTTGATTTCTAATCGATTATTAATAACAAGTTGCATCAGCCTTTATGATTCTACTTAATTATATACACTTACGTATGATAATCGAGAGTGGTAACTTAAGAGAAAAAATATTGTTATTGCATGATCATTGGATAGCAATAAAATAAGAATGAATGGTTAAGAACTTATTTTAAATTATTCAAAAGGGAGTTAGGGTGAAATTTTGTAAATTTATTAGGGGAACCAAAGTCTCATGCCTTTCCATAATTGAATTTGTGCTTATGTTCTTTTACCTATAAATTTCCTACTTTTATTTTCCCTTTTTATATTTATTTTGAATATTTACAAACAAAACCCTTTTTTGGTGAATTCAAAAGTTAGGATTCAATTATTATTTTAGTGATTGTTGAAATAGTCTCTATGGAAATAAAGCTAAGGGTTTCAAATATCCCTTTCTACACCAATGGATGCACTTGCTTGTGGGTAAAACTTTATACGCACAATAAACACACAATAGAATGCTCCTAATATAGGGAATAACCCTTTGCCAAATCATAAGGGTCCATCAGCTAATTGAAAGAAAATGAAGAAGGGATTAAATAATGAAGATGTATGATAAAAATTGAGAAAGAAATCTTCTAATATTCTCATACTTTTCAAAACACATTTTGTTATGAAAATCAATAAAGAAATAAAAAAATTACTTTTGTCATGTATCTTTTGGTATGTACACTAGAATGTAAACTTTACTTTTGAAATCCACCATCCTCTCCATATTTTTCTTATCTTAGATCTGAATAATTTGAGAAAAATGAATACTTGATGGTGACAATGCTAGAGTTATAATAAGTAATTTGGAATATCCTACTAATCAAACTCAAGAAGGAAGTTAAGTAAGAAAGTCGAACAAACTACATTAAAATTTAAATAAGGAAAGTAAGATATAAAGGTCACTAAGAAAAAGGCTCCAAATCACATTGAACCATTCATTGTAATCTTTTCAAGAAATATCTTGACCAAGAAATACAGAGAGAATAACATATATCTTGTTGGATCAAAAGTCCAATCCAGGAAAAAATTAGGGATGGAAAATTGATCCGTTAAATTGAGAATCCAAAAAACAATCCAAGAAAGACTAAATAAAAGATCCACTAGATTAAAATCTCAAAATAATCTAGATAAAAATAAAGGTAAAAAAAGAGAAGAACCTTGCTAGATTAAAATTTAAAAGGATAATCTAAGAATAATTAGGGATAAAAGAAAATAATAAAAGCTCACAAGATTGAAAACTCAAAGAACAATTCAGACAAAGTTATGGTTAATAAGAGTTGTGCTGGATTAAACTTCCAAAAACAAGTCAAGTAAAAATTAGGATTAAAACGAAAATCATATTGGATCAATAAATTTGAAATGAATTCAGGCAAAAGTTAGGGTAAAAAAAAGAGCTCGCTAGGTTGAAAATCCAAAAGGAAATCTAGGCAAAAATTAGAGCTACCCGTTGGGTTGAAAACTTCAAAGAGAAATCTAGGAAAAAGTTAGAATAAATTAACAAGATTGATAGGTCAAAAACCCAAAAGGGAGATATAAGAAAAATAAGAGTAACCCATAAAATTTAAAGAATTCATGGAAGCCTCCTGACAAAACCATTTGAAGAAAACATGAATAGGTGAAGAAATTAAAGGAGTATATCACTCCACATAAGGCAATACGAGGACAATTAGAAAAATATCGATAAAACAATTCAAAAATATTGCACACCAAAGATATATTTCCTAAAATTGTGGCAAATTTTTCCAGTCTTCAAGGGTAGATTAATTAGAAAATCAAAGTTATGAAAAACGATGCTAACATTGTTCACTTAGCAGGTGCCATTTGGGAAATCAAATTCTCATCCTTGTTCTTGTCGCCTTTCTTCTAAATTCCTTTACAATTCTCGTCTCATAAAACCTTACACCACAAGGTAGCATTACATAGCTGTATACTAAAAGAAAATATGTAAATAGAAAGGAAAATAATAAATTTTGAAAAGTCATGACAAACTTGATGAAATCCCTAGTTTTTAAAACTTGGCAAGAACATTTCCCAAGAATTATTATCTCTCTTTCTTTTTGGTAGCCTATCTCATTTCAAAAGAAGTTGCAGTCATCCTTGAATCTTGGTACGTAAATCATACTGCAAAGATATCAAAGAAAAAATAAAATCACAGAGTGTCATCAAGTAAAGCCAAGGGACAAGTGTCATTCTTTTCCCGATTCGCCCGGCTCGTTGCAAATTGTACTATAAAGGTGTTAAGAAAAGAAAAATTTTAGAAAAATAAATAAAATAAAAATTGAGCAAAATAAATGAGCTCAAATCATCTTATTGCATCTTATTACATCAATCTTGATCATTCCACTTCATATCATTGATCACCTCATCCTATACCATCATTCTATTACATTAGTGATCATTTCAGGCATCATCAATCTTTATATTGAAAAAGCATAAAAAAATAAACAAGGTAAAGAATCTCATCATTGTATAATCTCAAACTCCTCAAAGCATGCAGTCCGTTCCTCTTTGCACAACCCAAGGAGGAGGAAAATCACAGCATATCACCTATAAAAGGCATTCTAAAAAAAAAATTTCATTGCCTACGAAATCACCAAGGCAGTTATAAGCTAGCTAAATAGCGCACAAAAAGCTCCGAGAGAGTCTTTCAAAATTGCTGCATAACTTAGTTAGGGTGATTGGTGATTACCAGAACCATTTCAAAATTAGGGCATCTTTTTTCCCAAATTAATTCTTGTAATTGAGGTCCATCATAGCACTCTTTGAAAGCTTCAAAAAAGAAATATTAGAAGCAATGATGTTTGCCTAAATCTAATCTAAATCAAGAGGTAATCACCAATTGCTCAATTTTTTTTTTGAAAACTAGGGAATTTTTTTTCCCAAATGATTAAAATTAAGGTAATAACCAATTACTCAACAACGTCTCAAAACTGGAACAAACTTATCTATCTTGATTAAGATTGCATAATTATAAGGCCTTGAGAAGTATTTCCAATTGGGACAATTTTATTGCCTAAATCAATTCAAATGAGACAATTCCTAGAATGCTACAAAACACTTTAAACCAAGAAAAACTTGTGAAGCTCAAATCAATCGAAGGATGACATAATTGCAAAAAGTATAAAAAAATCAGGGCTCATTCTTGAAGTTGTTCTAAATTAGAGGTAGGGTTGGTGATTTCCTAAAAATAAATAAATAAAATCAAAAGTCAAAATAAAAAATAGGAAAAATCAAAATTAAAAAAATTAAAATAGGAGAAAATATTTTACCCAAAATAATTTAAGGAAAATAGTAATTACTGAAGAAGCATTTCAAAGCTTGGGCAAATCACCTAAATTAATGCAAAAACAAAGACAATTGCTAATTGCTCAAAATAACTCAAAATATTCAACACTGGGACAAATGAACTCTCTCTTTAAACATGTCTAGTTGCAAATTTACACCTTGTTTAATCTTGCATCATACATCATGCCTACATCTTTATGTTGCATCCTTTTTCTATCCTTATTTTTTATAATAAGATTTGCATTCTTGTCTTAACAAGAATTTATCCACACTCTCATTCCATATTCTATAATTACTCTCCTACCTCAGCAGGTCTTCAAACCTCTATATCTTTCCTGTCTTAACAGATGCCTAGATATTTTAATAGGTCTTTTCCTTTTTATCTCACCTGTTTTAGCAGGTTTTTTCTTGTGCTTGTTTCCTACCTTAACGGGCATTTACCTTTTAACCTTGTCTACCTTAACAACTCTACTTATTACTTGTCTTAACAGGTTAGTATATTGTCTATTTTAATAGGTCTGTATTTTTTCCTGTCAACAACATGACAACTCTTTGCATATTACCTATCTTAACAGGTCTACATCTTACAGGAGAACTCTTCATATCACTTGTCTTAACAAGCCATCATATCACCTTTCTTAATAGGTCTACATATTTCTTATCAACAATAGGACATGATTACATATTACCTATCTTAGCAAGTCTACATATTACCTAACTTAAAAGGTTTGCATATTTTGTCTTAATAGGTCTGCATTTTTTCTGCCAATAAAAAGACATGATTACATATTACTTGTGTTAACAATTTTACATATTACCTATCTTAACAGGTCTGCATCTTTCCTCTCAACAATAGGACTTTTTTTCATATTACTTGTCTTAATAGATTTGAATACTGCATATCTTAACAAGTTTGCATTTTTTCTTGTCAACAATAAGATGTCTCCACATATTACTTATCTTAACAGGTATGTATATTACCTATCTTAACAGGTATGCATATTACATATTACCTCTCTTTTCCCTCATTTTGACCATATTTCTGCCATCGTTTGTGCTATGCTTTATTACAAGAATCTCAATGTGACTAGGATCGAGACAAAGGACAACGTCCCAATCCCGCATCGTAGAAACAAAATCACCTATTAAGTCATAAATGCCCCTCGAAGATGTAATAGTTACATATATGGCTTTAAATTGATGGCTTTTGAAAGCTCCGTGATCACCCATTAACTGTTGCCCTATACACTGTAAGTACAACTCAACGAAATAAAGGCCATTGTGAAGAAGCATTAGCAAAGGCTAAGGAGAGAAGATTGAGAAAATCATTGGACCGAACTTACATGGATATATGTGGAACCAAATTGTGGAAGTGTAGGCCCCTCTTTGAAACTGAAATTTCTTCCAATCCTACTCAACATAAAGCTAAATCGACGGTTGTGGCATGGATTCATTTCCTTCTAAGCTATCAGCTTAACAGTTTCTTGGTCTAGTGATTTCAAATTACTGAAAATGCACTAATCTCTCAGTTTAGTGTCTAACACATCCTTTTCAAGGCATCCACATACAGATTGCAGACTAGACATCCTGCTTATTATGGAAGCTGGTGTCTCGGACATTACAGAAGTATGACTTATACCCCAGATCAATACTAATGTTGTGTCGCTTTGTTTCAGAGTAAGAAGAAAGCTCCATCGCATAATGTCGTGCACTTGAAAGTGGTAGTTCAGAACACCCATCGTAAACCTCCTCCATATGACAGACTACTCTAGCTTGACTCAAAAGTTTTCATCTGATGATGTTCTTGATTCAGAGAGTTGAAAAAAGCAGTACTATATTACTTGGCTTGCTAGAACAGCGTTTATGACCATGTCAACAATTTGACTCCTGCAACTAATCCTTCATTTCCCTGGTTTCACTGCTGTTGGAACTCATTTTCTTAGAACAAGATAAGGCCCCTTTGTTTTTTGATTTTACGCATAGCTATCCCCTATCAGAGCAGGACTTATGATTTCTCTCTTTTTCTTGTGGTTATACTTTTGCGAACTCTCCATGTTCTGCTTAGCTCCACCTACCATTTGCATTTTCATTAGGGACAGATGAGACCCCATGGCATCTTGAGTTTAATGCAACATTACTAGCTTGTGAAGTTCTTTCACTATTACCATTCTTCCTCTCTTTTTCAAGAGATTTATTTGAGTTGGTTTTGCCAAAGGACTCAACTCCCAAAGGTGGCCTTTTCTTCTCATCTCCAATGCTCTTAGTTTTACTTTTGGAAGGTTCAAATCGTTTGATATCATCAAAAGCAAGTCTGGTACTTTCAGGAATGCATTCTTTATATGATGACTTGATACTTTAAGAACATAGACCTTTCTTATTATTAAGTTTTTCCTTGCCGCCAACACTGTTAAATGGTTTGTTGGCTGTTCTTGATGACGGATAATAAGAACCGATGAACTGAGCCAAATGATTACAATTCCTCTCCCTTCTTGACGCTGCATGTAGGAGCTTATGGGCCTGTAGCACTTTTCTTGGCATCTTTTCAGAGAGAAGGCTAACCACACGAAGGAATAAATGAGATATAAAAATGTAGTAGGTTGTGCTCTGGAATCAGAAACAGCCATCATAACCAAATCATCAGAAATGCTCCATGTCACTCCTTTACCATCCTATACCGTTGCCTCAAAACTGCATGAATGACTCACTATTTCATGCTCCGTGACCAAATTGTCCACAAGCTCCTGGAGTTCCAACTGAAAATATTCATAACTCTCAGTCTTGACTTTTCAGGTGGTGATGTCAGAATATAACCTCCTTGGAAATCACGTCTAGCTATATAGTTTGGCTTTCTTTGTTATCAGTAATCAAATGAGAGATATCATTGGATCCTGAGGCAGCCATAGAAATCAATTAATTGCAGAACTTTGCCAATAATACTACACCAGGCTTTGATGGGACCAAGATATATGGCAACAGGTTTCGTTCTAAGTTTAATAACAAACTATCGGTGGCAGGCAGGTAGCTAAACTAGCATGAAACTTTGTTGATACGCATTCAGAGTAAGTCTGATATAAGGCCTATCACTGCATGATCGCAGATTGGAATAATCCCATACATGATTCTTGAAATGGATAATAATAGGTTCGGGGTGCATACCAACCAAGCAGGTACATAATATCTCATTGACACCAAAGATGAACCTTGAACTAGATTTCACACAGGGCAGCTAGCACATATGCCATGCTAATATACTGAAGCAAATCTCAAGGTCCATCTCAATCCTTTCCACTTTAACAGATCGAAAAGATACATCATTGTCTTTAAGCATACTTAAATCACTATACGATTCTTAGCAATCAATGGAACCACAGAGGTAATTTCTTTCTTGAGTAAGGTTTAGCAGGTTTACCAGTTGACTTCTCAAAAGATTGAGCAGTCCTTGGAGATTGAAATTTAATAATGACGGGAATTTCAGGTTCGATTATCATGAATCACACTATGAGACAACCGTTATATCCGAGCTTAGGTAGTGGCATTGAGTTACATACATTAGCGTCTCATCTTTGATTATAGTGAACCAATGATTCGTAGGGATTCATGCGAAATAATAGGCAATCTTCTACGGTATTTCTGAGAGCTCACATCATAAAATAATAGCAAAACCATATTTAAATTTATCTAAGCGGTTCATCATCCATTTGAATCTCATGTTATGCAAGTGTAGAGGTGCAACCATGGATGCAATGATCAATGCTAGAAATTCTACAATCTCAATTATGAAATCACATGTAATTTAATGAAGATGGAAAACAGACCTGAGAGCAATGAAGGTGAAGTCCTTCCTATCAAAGTGCAGTCATGAATGATGGAAGCCTCCTCTGATCTTTTGTGAAGCTAGAGCCAACACCATGGCCATTTGTTCTTCTTTATTTTTTTTTAAAGAATTCACTGATTTCTTGGAGAACCGTGATTTCTTCACTGAGTCCAGAATTTTCCTCCAAAGGATCTCTTTAAGTATACGGAGAAACTAAAATCCACAGCCAAAGTCTTAAATGTGAAAATCGAGGAAGAAGAGCCAGTTTCGGGAGAGGCTGAGAGAAGCTTGAGGAAGATCCAGGAGAGAAATCCCGGAGGTCGAGAGAAGCTTCCCTAAAACTCCAAGCTTCAAGACCCCCTCCCCCCAAAATCGGAAACTTTCAAGGAGATCAAAACGACACTTTAAATTCAACGGAAGCATAGGGGTCAAGTTGCATTGCTTTAGACTCTGTGGATAGCTTGAAGAAAAGTGGAGAGCTGAGAGAGCTTCAGAAGAAGAAACTTCAGATGAAATCATGAATGCATGTGGAAACCAATGCTTGTTTCTTCAATCTTACTTTCTCCTCTTTTCTTGGCGAGGAAAACTATAGTGAGTGCCCTTATTTAGAAAGATCCAAATTTCCTTAAATTCTTTTTCTCTTATTTATAGAGATTTTTTCAAACAACTTTCCTATTTTTATTTTTTATATTTTCAGCCTCTATTTGAATTTTTCTTAACATCCTATTTATTTTTGTGTTTTCCCGTTTTTCTATTTTATTTATTAGTTATTCTGTTTTTTCACCTTTGTTTTTTCTTTTTTAGCTTTTTATTTTAGTTTTTTTTCTTTATTTGTTATTTTTATATTTATTTATTTAATCCTTTTGTTTCTCTTTTATTATTATTTTTATTCTTATTTTATTATTTTTCTTTTTTTTGTTATTATTTTTGCTATTTTGATTTTTCCTTTTCCCTCTTTTTCTTTTTTGTATTTTATTTTTTAATTTGTTTTCATATACTATTTCCACTCTTTTTTCTTTTATTAATCTTTTTTTCTTATTTATTTATTCTACTATTAATTAAATAATTTATATTGAATATACCTAAGTATTGTTTATTTACTAATTAATTTTAAAATGGGGTCTTAGACATAATTGGGTGTTCACAGTTTGCCCCTCTTTACTCATTTTGCTACCAGATAATATGATAAATAATTTTCTAGATTATCGTGGTAGGAAATGAGTAAATACGTGAACAAATTATGTCCGAGGCAAGTATTGAAGATGTCCAGAAGATATGATGTTTTAATAGTACTAGAAAAGCCTTGAGGTTGAAAAGAAGCTTACGAATGCATGAAAAATGGTAGGTTCTGAATGAACTTTTCAAGCTTCATGTGATAAGCCAACGGAGTTTGCATATGCCAGGCCTAACATGTTAGGCCAAAATGCAGAAATTGAACTGTAGAACCGAATAGGCTAACAGAATAGAAAAGAATGGCATGTATAGGCAAAGTGAAATGAATAAGACCTGTTAAGACAGACGTGGAAAGGAATGGCTTGTTAGGATAGGAAAGATGGGATGAAAAGACCTGTTTAAGATAGGAATATAGAAGAATGAATGTTTTAAGAGACAGATTTAAAGTGAAATGAAAAGACTTGTTAAGACAAAGGGGTGCAGAATTGTACGTAAGGCGACGGATAGGCGGGGAGATCACGAAAAACTAAACATGCTAGGCCTGACATCATAGGCTGGGATGTGGGAAATTAACATGAAAATGGGATCCTGTTGTTGACAAGAAAAATGCAAACTTGTTAAGACAGGTAAAATGCAAATGAGGTCCTGTTGTTGACAGGAAAAATGCAGAAATTTAAACGTTTTGGGGCCTAACATTATAGGCCAAAGTGCAGGAAATTAAACTTGATGGGGTCCTGTTGTTGACAGGAAAAATGCAAAATGTGTTGGGGCCTAACATTATAGGCCAAGATGCAGAAAAGTAAACATGTTGGGGCCTGACATTATAGGCTAAGACGCGAAGAAAAAGTAAATATCTTGGACGACATTATAGGCAAAATGCAGAAAGCAAAACATGTTGAACCCACATTGTTGTGAAGAATGCAAGAAACTAAACGTGTTGGGGTCTTGTTGTTGATAGGAAAAATGCAAATGATTTCCTGCTATTGCCAAGAAAAATGCAGATGGGGTCCGGCTGTTGTTAAGAAGAATGCAGATGAGATCTTGTTGTTGCCAGGAAGAATGTAAATGAGATCCTGTTGTTGCTAGGAAGAATGAAAATGATGTCCTGCTGTTGCCAGGAGAATGCAGACCTGTTAACACAAGTAAAATGTAGATGAGGTCCTGTTGTTGACAGGAAAAATGCAAGCCTATTAAGACAGACAAAATGCAAATGAGGCCTTGTTGTTGACAGGAAAAATGCAAGTCGGTTAAGACAAGTAAAATGCAGATGAGGTCTTGTTGTTGATAGGAAAAATGCAAGTCTATCAAGACATACAGACAAAATTTAAACATGAACTTGAGGTCCTGTTGTTGACAGGAAAAATACAAGTGACTGTTACCAAGTGAAGCGAGAAATGTTAGTTGTTAATGGCTGAGAATGTGAAAGTACTGTTAAAATAGGCAAAGCAGAAAAGATCTGTTAATATAGGCACGGTTAAAACAGGTAAAATAGAAATGGTCTATTAAGATAGGCGAGGTAAATTGGAAAAGTACCTGTTAAGACATGCATGGTGAAACGAAAATGACTTGTTACGACAGGAAAAGTAGAAATGGTCTGTTAAGACAGGCGAGAAAAAAGAAAATGACCTGTTAAGATAGGTGAAGCAGTAATCGCCTGTTAAGATAGGCTAGGTAAATTGGAAAAGTACCTATTAGGATAGGTAAAACAGAAAAGACTGTTTAACATAGACAAAAAGTATAAAAGAGATGACCTGTGAAGATAGGAAAGAATAGAATGGCCTATTAAGATAGGTATGGAAACATAAAAGTGATGACCTATTAAGGCAGGCCAGAAAAAGAATGACCTGTTGGGACATGTATGGAAAATGATGTGAAAGTATCAATAAATTCTTTGCCATGACCATAATGTGTCCTGAAGATGCAGGTGAGGAGGAATATAGATTCCTTTATCAGATGCTTTGAACAATTTATTTTGAAAATTGCTTATCTTGAATTAATTTAAACAATTTTCTGATTTTGCTTCGAACTTGAAGGTTTTTAAGCAATCAATAATTACTTTCTCTTAAAGAAATTTGGGAAAAAATTTTGCCCCAATTTAGAAGATTTTTGGCAATCGAGGAATGCCTCGATTTGAAGGAATTTGGGCAAAGATCTTCGCTCTAGTTTTGAATATTTCCATTTTGAGTTTTTTTTGGACGAATGTTTCCCCCAATTTGGACTTTTTTCGGGCAAACATTTGCCCTAGCTTGATTGCAGAAGGTTTTTTAGAAATCGGGGATCACCCTAAAATGTTTGCCCCAGTTTAAATTTTTTCTAAAATTGAGGATTTCCTTAATTTGAATTTTTCTTGGGCAAATGTTTGCCCCAATTTGAATTTTTTCTGAAATTGAGGATTTCCTCAAGTTGGATTTTTATGGACAGGTGTTTACCCCATTTTGAATTTTGAATTTTTAGAAATTGGGGATTGCCCCAAATTTGAATTTTTTTGGGCAAACATTTGTCCTAGTTTTTAGATTTTTAGCAAATAGGGGATTTGCCCCAAATTTGAACTTTTTAATTATGATTAGTTTCGGTAATTAACACCCAATTTTGACATTTTTTGTAAAGGTTTGGAATGATTTATGCAATGCTTGAATAAGTGCAAGATGACAAGATATTTTAACTTATTTGTTGCTTTTTGATGCTTGAAATGATTATTTGATCAAATACCATGAAATGAATGCTGTGAGATGAATGCATGCCATGAGATGGTTTAAGAAAGTTTTAGGGTTCCATTTTTGATTTTTCCCTCGGCATCTTCCTTCCTCGATAACCTTATAGTTGGTATAAGGGGAATCAAGATTCAGGATGAAATTGACTCACATTTCTTTCCTTCTTAATCGACTTTGAAATTTTCCTTTTCTGATATCTCGAGACCCAACAGGGTTAAATTGACATCGTTGAATAAGAGACATTCCTTTGTTTTGGCAGCGTTATGGCTAGCAGGAGGATGACTCTCTAGAAATAATCATGTCGTGATGTGATAGTAGAGGATCCATCCTATTTGTCATATCTTTTCAAAATTAATCTTTTTATTTTTACATTTTTCACCTTCCTTTTGGCCTGTGTACCTTTGAGGTATGCTAAGTGATTTTGGATAATTAGTGAAAGGAGATAGGCAGGTTTTATATGTGAGGTTTAGGGTAATGTATTTGGGAGAGATGAAGAATGTAGGTTTGATTTCCCAAATGGCACCTTTTGACAAAAAATGCCAATGCTGCTTTTCATAACTTTGATTGTCAAATTAATCAAATTTGAGAAATGGCAAAAATTTTGCCCCAGTTTTAGAAGACATGAGGTGTAGAAGCGTTGAATTATACTCGAATCTTTGTTTGACCTTAACTTTTGCCTGGATTGTCCTTTTGAATTTTCAACCCAACAGGTCCTTTGTTCGCCCTAACTTTTGCCTAGGCCGCCCTTTGAGGGTTTTTGACCTTGCGGGATTTTGTTTTCTGTGCTCTAACTTTTTCCTAGGCCTCCCTTTGAGGGTTTTCGACCTAGCGGGCTTTTTGTTTGCGTGCCCTAACTTTTTCCTAGGCCACCCTTTGAGGATTTTCGACCTAGCAGGATTTTTGTATGCCCTAACTTTTGCCTAGGCCGCCTTTGAGGGTTTTTGACCTAGCGAGCTTTTGTTTTGATCCTAAGTTTGCCAGAATTGTTTTTGGAATTTTAATCCAACAAGACCTTTTCTGATCATGACTTTGTTGATTATTATTTTACTTTTTGACCCTGTTTTTTCCTGGATTATTTCTTTGACTTTAATCCAATGGGTTTCTTTTCTTTTTGTTTTGCCTGGTCAGATCTTTTATTTTGTCTTACTTGGATTTGTTTTGATTTTTAATTCATCGAATCTATTTCACATCCGTAAATTTTTCCTGGTTTGAACTTTGGTCCAACAGGATATTTATTACTTCCTTTGTTAGACAAGATGTTCCTTGAAAGGAATTAAAATGAATGGTAATTTGGAATCCTTGGTTAGATCTTGCTTATTCTGTTTCCTCATTTAATTTTTCTCTTTGAGTTTGATTAATAAGACGTTCAAAATTATTTATTACAAAACTGGCATTGTTACCAACATATATTTATTGTTTAGGTGTAGGATGAGTGATGGGTTGAATGATGAAAAGAATGGAAAATTCAAGAAGTAAAGGTAACGTGGTAAAGTACATGCCCAAGAAACATGAAAAATGTAAATTTTATATTCCTCATAGATTTATTTACAAAAGATTGATTTTGAAAAGTATGAAAAATTCTAAATGATTTTCCTCGATATTTTTGACCTGGCTCTTTACAAGGCATCTCGTTGTACTGCCCTAATTTCTTTCAGCTAGCTGATGGGTTTTCGTGATTTGGCAATGGATTATTTCCTATATTAGGAGAAAGCTTCCCAAAATCCATCCATTTTGCATCAATCAGTCTTTGTACCTTACGCTTCAGAGCTTGGCAATCTTCTGTGGAATGGCCAATGAACCCTGCATGGTAATCGCACCTGGCATTTGCATCATACCATCTAATATGGTGGTTCTTGAGGTTGTAAGGGGTAAGGAGCGACCAAAGAGTTTTGGATTAGGTGGGGAAGCAACTCGATGTAGGTCATTGGGATAAGGTCAAACTTGATAGGTCTCTTCTCTTTTTTCTTGCTTTGGTTAAGATTTTGGCTTATGGCTTGTGTTTGGGACATGTATGGTGTTGGTGGTCGGATTTGCATAGGATAGTTATGAGTTGGAGGGTATCGTGTTTGGTAGGTGGTGGCGATGTAAGGTATGTTGTATAATGTGTATATGGTGATGGTTGGAAGCCAGCTAGACTATACGGTGCCATATGAGGTGTGTATTGGCCTTGACCAGAAGCCATGTTATAAGCTTCTCCTGTCTTCTTCTTTCCAACAGAAGTATTAATTGTCCTAGCATATTTGTGCGCGATCCTTCCATGGCACATGCCATCTTCGATCTTTTCTCCAATGATGACGACATCAGAGAAACTGGTGGTCATACTACCAATCATCTTGTCTTAGAAGGAATCTTGGAGTGTGTCAATGAACATGTTGACCAGTTCTTTCTCAGATAAATGGGGTTACACTTGAGCAGCTAACTCCCGCCATCGTTGAGCGTATTGTTTGAAGGTCTCATCTTCTTTCTTAGCCATATTCTGGAGCTGAGTTCTATCAGGAGCCATCTCCAGATTGTACTTGTACTGTTTCAGGAAGGCATCAGCCAAATCCCTCCATGAACGGATATGTGTCTATTCTAATTAAGTATACCAAGTTGCAACTACCCTAGTTAAGCTCTCTTAAAAGAAGTGGACGACCAGCTTACCATCATGAGTACAGGCAAACATCCTCCTATAGTACAAGGTCAAGTGATTCCTTGGACAACTAGTTCCTTGATATTTCTCAAATTCAGGAACCTTGAATTTAGGAGGAATGACCATGTCTAGGACCAAACATAAGTCAGATGCATCTTTGACATCATATTCATTTCCTTCTATTGCCCGGATACTTCCTTCCAGGGTTTTCCATTTTTTAGTATCCTCCTTAAAAGGATGGTTTGGGTATTCTCCTATTCTGTTATGAGGATGAGACTGTGATATGTGTATAGGATGAGGTTCTTGGGTGAACATAGGATTTGTCCCTCCGACAACTGTTTGGTAAGCTTGTGAGGTGGTGTTTGGAATGGTATAAGGAATTTCTGTGGTGTTTGAAGGCGGGTTTTGTGTTTGGGTCTGTGTTTGTCTCATGAAGGGTGTTTGCCCATGAGGGAACCCATAGTGAACTTTTTTAGCTTGTGGAGGCATGGTTGATGGTAAAGGATTTTGTGGACTGTAGCCAGGAGGATATGATGGGTTAATTGGTTCTCCTGGAAGGGATTCCCTCACATCCTTTTGTTTTGACAGTGGAATGGTCCCCATTAGCTTGGCCATTTGTTCCTTCAGAGTTTTGACCTCATTTCTCAATTCCTCATTTTGTCTTTCCAGCTCATCCATGATTCCTGATTGTTAACGAGTCCTATAAAGATGTCGAGGAAGCTGTCTTTCTCCAATTTTTCTGTTAAAATTAAAAATTAATTTTTGAGAAACAGTGTAAATGAAAAAATTATGAATGATAAAAATGTCAATGCAAAATGAAAAGGTATGAGATGATTTTCACAATCTCCTTTTCCAATGATAAATTTATTCCATGAATGAATGGATGCACAAATAATTTTAGAGATTTGAAGGTTGACCATTTTGAAAATAATTAAGTAATTTTTGGTATTTTTAGTTTTCCTGAAAATCTTTTATTTTTGCTAAAATTTTCTAAAAAAAACATTCTTTATATTTTCTTTCGAATTTTCTTTTTTCTTTTTTTTTGAAATTTTTTTATTTTCTATGTTTCCCAAAATCATTTTTCTAATTTGTTTGAATTTTCTAACTTTCCTTTTTCTATTTTCTATCTTTGATTTTTGGTTTATATTTGCTTTTCTTTTGCCCTTTGATTTTCTTTATTTTCCTAACTTTCAGATTTCATCTCCCTTCTATCATCTTGGATGATTCTATTCAAATAAATGCCTGTGAGCAATATGTGAACCTTGCATCATGAAAGGGGTGTGTGCCCTCCTTGCCTTCTATGTGGGTAACCTTTGCTAAGGGTCTATGACCTTTAATGCATGAACCTCTCGAAGGTGGTCAATAGTCCTGAGGTGTAAGAGGTCACTACAGCCAAGTTCCAGTTCATAATGCTTGCTACAGCAATAGAAAAAGCTACCAATTGCAGGGCACATGAATAGGACGCACTCTAGCCGAAGTTTTCATGATAATCAAACAAGACGTGCGTCCAAAGTGACAGCACTAGACCCCTCTATCCTAGGCTTCACTCAGACCCGGGTATAGGGCCCCACTCATGAGATGAATGCATGTAGTGTGTAGAGGGAACACAAATAATTGGGATACCTGCAATTGGGGAAATCGCAACAAGTATATATAACAATTTATCATTCGTCTATCCTGGGGTTGTACAATTGATGAATAAACAGATAAATAACAAACAAATAAATAGAAAAGGGATCAATACAATGCACACTCAATTATAAATGGGCTTGACTCTCTAAAGTCCCTAGTGGATCGTCTTCTGTCGTAATCGTAATTACAACGAGATGACGCACTCGCTAAAATTTTTTAGAAAAGAATTTAATTAGCCTGGCAAGACTTGATCTTACTCTTACGTATTCCTTGGTGCAATGGGAAACTCAAGGCTACGTAGTTATGATTTTTTTTTTGAAGACTCGATCTTCAGAGGTTAAAAGAATTTGAAAGACGATTTTAAAAGTAGTTTAGACATTCTTGAATAATTCTTAGTTCACATATGCACAGGATCCAAGGCAACTACGGCTGCACTGGGACCCATATGAATCTCTAAATATTGAACAGTAGAAAAAGGTACCAATTCATATCTAGAGCTCATTGCGTGAGACCTAAAATTATTAAAGCATGTTTTTAATTCGTAAAATAACAAAATAAATGGGGATTGGGCTTGACCCAGAATTAAAGGAAACTTGATTTCAAATTGATTAAAAATAAAATTAAAAAATGGGCTAGACTCATATTAAGACTTAATTTCAAAAATAAAAGAACAAAATTGGGCTTGGATTAAAATTGAAGGGAAAAATTAAACTTAATTGTGAATAAGGAGGAAAATTGGGCTTAACCCATGCTAAAAGGAAATTTAATTTCAAAGATGAAAAGAAAATTAGGTTTGTCCTCAAAATAAAATAAAAACTTTTCCAAAATAAAATAAATAAAAAAGAGAAATTGGGCTTAACCTGAAATTAAAAAAGCATGATTTTGATTTAAAAAATAATCAAAATAAAATTTGAAAATTGGGCTTGACCCATATTAAAAAAACATGATTTTATAATAAAGATTTGATAAAGGATTGACTAGTTGTTAAATTAACTGTTTAAATATTTTGAATTAATTAATGTGGCCCGTTTGAATATGCAGTGGGCTTTGGCCCATTATGATGGGCAGCAGGTATGGCCCAACTTAGAATGGCTTGGTTGGCTGCCATGTACCTCGAATATGCATGCTCCTAAATTGGCCCAACTTAGATGCATATGAAGCGCATGTGAGGCTTCTTTTAAAAAAATTGGCCATGCAGTGGATTGAACTTGGGGCTTGGAGGCTTTGGGTGCGCAAGCAAACCATTGGACTGAGCCTCTGGTTGAGATTTTATCAGCGTTAATTAAATTTAAAACACACCTTAGTGGACGTATGCGTGGAAGCTGCATGGGATCTCTCTTTTCCCTCATTTTGACCATATTTCTGCCATTGTTTCTTATATGCTTTATTACAAGAATCTCAACGTGACTAGGATCAAGACAAAGGACAGCGTCCCAATCCCGCATTATAGAAACAAAATCACCTATTGAGTCATAAATGCCATTCGAAGATGTAATAGTTACAAATATGGCTTAAAATTGATGGCTTTTGAAAGCTCCGTGATCACCCATTAACTACTGCCCTATACACTCTGAGTACAACTCAACGAAATAAAGGCCATTGTGAAGAAGCATTAGCAAAGGCTAAAGAGAGAAGATTGAGGAATCACTGGACCAGACTTTACACGAATATATGTGGAACCAAATTGTGGATGTGTAGGCCCCTCTTTGAAACTGAAAGCTCACATCATAAAATAATAGCAAAACCAGATTTAAATTTATCTAAGCGATTCATCATCCATTTGAATCTCATTTTGTGCAAGTGTAGAAGTGCAAGCATGGATGCAATGATCATGCTAGAAATTCTACAATCTCCATTACGAAATCACATACGAAGGCGAAGTCCTTCCTATCAAAGTGCAGTCATGAATGATGGAAGCCTCCTCTGATGTTTTGTGAAGCTAGAGCCAACACCATGGCCATTTGTTCTTTTTATTGAAGAATTCACTGATTTCTTGGAGAACTTCTGTGATTTCTTCCTGGAGTCCGAATTTTCCTCACTTCCGCAAGGATCTTTAGTGCTTCTAGAGAAACTGAAATCCATAGCCAAAGTCTTAAATGTGAAGATTGAGGAAAAAGAGCCAGTTTCGGGAGAGGCTAAGAGAAGCTTGAGGAAGATCCAAGAGAGAAATCCCGAAGGTCAAGAGAAGCTTCCTTAAAACTCCAAGCTTCAAGACCCCTTCCCCCCAAAATCGGAAACTTTCAAAGGAGATCCAGAGCCAGACACTGGAATTCTATGGAAGATGCTAGGACAAAAGCTGCATTGCCTTAGACTTGTGGATAGCGAAAAGTGAGAGAGCCAGAGAGAGCTTCTTGGAGAAGAAATTTCTATATAAAGCCAAGGAAATGTGCCCGTGGAAACCAATGCTTGTTTCTCCCAATCTTGCTTTCTCCTCTCTCTTTTTCTTAGCCAGAAAACTATAGGTAAGTTCCCCTTATTTAAAAAGGATCCAGCCTCCGCTAAATTGTTTTTTATCTTATTTATAGAGATTTTTTCAAACAACTTTCCTCTTCTTTTTTTTTTATATATTTTCAGCCTTTATTTGAATTTTTCTTAACTTCCTATTTATTTTTCTATTTTTTCGTTTTTCTATTTTATTTATTAGTTATTCTATTTGTTTAGCTTTGTTTTTTCTTTTTTAGCTTTTTATTTCAGTTTTTTTTATTTGTTATTTTGCTGTTTGTTTTTTTTAATCCTTTTCTTTCTCTATTATTATTATTTTTATTTTTATTTTTCTTTTATTATTTTTATTTTTGTTCTTTGTTATTACTTTTTGTTATTTTGATTTTTCCTTTTCCCCTTTTTTTCTTTTTTGTATTTTATTTTTTAATTTGTTTTCTTTTATTATTTCCACTCTTTTTTATTTTATTAATCTTTTCTTTTTCTTATTTATTTATTTATTTATTCTACTTTTACTTAAATATATATTGAATATACCTAAGTATTGTTTATTTACTAATTAATTTAAAAATGGGGTCTCGGACATAATTAGATGTTCACAAACAGGTTTGCATATTTTTCTTTCTTGTCAACCAAAGGATACTTTTCTGTATTACTTGTCAGCATATTGCTTGTTTTGATAGGTATTTTTTTTTCTACTTCATGTCTGTCTTAACAAGTCTTTTCTCTTCTACTTAATACCTATCTTAACCAGTCTTTTCTTTTCTATCTTAATAGGTATTTTCTTGTCTTCTTGTAACCTATCTTAATAGGGTTTTTCCTTTTCATATTGCATGTCTTTTCTTTCTTTCATACCCTTTCCCAGCCTATCACATGTGGCCTGTATTTTTATTCTTTTTGGTCTATCGCACGAGACTGCTTTAATTTTCTACTAAAGCTCAGTACCTGTCCTTGAACTTTTTTCGTATTTAAAAATCCTAGTACCTAACATGCACTCTTGAATTTTGTCTCAAGTCTAGTATCTTCTTGGCACTCTTTAATTATACTTTAAGCCCAATTTTTTCCTCGATGTCCCCATTCATCTTTCAGGCCCAATACCTTCCCGGCATCCTCAAGTCCAGTACTTCTCTGGCATCTTCAATCCTTTCACATTAAGATTATATTCACACTTCCTTAATTTCTTTGTTATCAATTTGCTTGCCATATTTTTCTCCTTATTTCGTACATAATTACTTCACATATTTACTCACTTCTTACCTTGATAATCTAGAAAAATTATGTCTTATATTATCCGGTAAGAAACTGAGTAAAGAGCGGAAAATTGTGAATACTTAAATTATGTTTGAGATTAATTTTTAAAATTTAATTAATAAGTAACTAATACTTAATTAATAACTAATCTATTAAATCTAAAAATAACCAGAACTACATAATCTTAAGTTTCCTATTACAGTAAGAAATACGTAGGAGTAAGATGAAGTCTTGTAAGATGATTTTCCATAAACCTATTTATTCTTATTCTATTTAAGAGATCAAATAATTTTCAAAACTATTAAAATTAGACACTTAATTTGAGGTATCAGCTTTTGAACCTCTAACTTTTTCGATGTTATGGTTTTTCCAAACATTTTTATTTTTAAATAAAATTTGGTGGCAGCTCAACAATCATTTTATTCTATCTAAATTTTTTTGGATTCAACATTTTATCATGATTTTTTGTTACCACAATGCTTTTGAATCTTGAATTTTGTATTGAATTCATAAAAAAAAAATTCTAGCTATTTATTCAATGTTAACTCTTGATTTTGATTTTGGTGCCTACTGATAAGGTAATTGTGAACGCTTTATTTTCTTTTCATTCTTTTACATAAAGTACATAACATACTCCTTAAGTTGCATATTAAATATGATGTGTTAGTGGTTGAATTTCAATGATCAATAAGATTCCCTAAAACTAGGCACCCAAGAAATCACGTTAAGATATTTTTTCCTACCATATTGTTAACTACAACTATAAGTCATAACAAATAGTTCAAAATATTTTAAACTATCAACAAATAAAATTTATTCCCTCACTACCTCTAATAATAACACTAACTTAATTTAATTAGGTAATTTTTACTATATTACATGTGTTCTTATTAGTGTTTTTAACCTTTCACATTAATTATGTCTAACATTTTAATGTATACATATGACTGATAACTGAACTAGAGGTAGAGGTTTAGGTTGATTAAGAGGTTTAGGCAGAATGTGATAGGACATCTCTATCACATGCGGTAGGTTCTTCTGATCTACAAGACATGACTTCTATATTGACTTCAGTACTTGTAGGAGTGGATGTTAGATTATGATCATCCATCCCACATATTGATACATCATGCCATCCACTCCTTACATGGGTACATCTACCATTACATCTTGTACACATCCTTCCTTGACACTTGCATTCTTTGCTCATCAAATACTTCTAGTTTTACCAATAGTTAGAACCATAGATTTAACTTATATGAGGGTATAGATTACTTTAGGAGTTAACCATGAGTAAATATTTTATTTTTCTTACACTTTATGTGATTATCAAGTTATTGTTGGTTTACTTAAATCAATATTATTATTGACATTATTTTTGAACAACTTCTTGCCTTCAGATGTATGTAGTTGACACGTTACAAAAATTATTAAGTCTAAATTTTTTATGTTACTTACCCACTATTCATTAATTTTTATGCATATATTAATTTCATGTAGAAAAGTTATAAGTAGTTAGCACAATATAATATTACCATCAAAGCAGTGTTTAATCATAAATATTTAGTAATAATGAAGAATATGATGAATAAGCTGTGGATTGGAAAAGATAAGGGTGTTTGGATTACTCCAAAAGTTAGACAACAATTGGACCATCATTGGGCTGGACAAGAATTTTGAAAAAAGGGCATTATTGGTAAGCAAAATTGATCATGTGATGGTGGAGCCTCCTTATACATTGTTGGCTTTGTATTTATTGTTGTGCATTGTAATAGGATAGTAACTAAAAATTAAATATTGAAGTTATTTTCATTAATTTCAATAATTTAAAAGTTTAACTTAACATTGTGTATGCATAGTAAAGAGCTTGAATAAGATCCAACTGCATTGATATTATGGAAAAGACTAAAAAGAATAAAGCTGGAGAATAGGTAAATGACAAAGTAAAGAATGTTGTTTTATGTGTATTTCAAATTTATTTTTATTGTAAACATTTACATCTAATCCTATTTTGTCGAGGAATTTATTTGTTATCCAAGTTGAATCACTTCAAGACAATCTACATGGCAATATTAAGCAAGAAAGGCATGTACACAGGTTAGATCAGCTGGATGATGAGTTTGTGTCCTCATCGACCTATTATACTCACCTGATGTTAATGTTGGGGATCAACTATCAGTAGATCATCACTAACTTGAGTGAAGAGTTGGAACAGAAAAAATCAAAAAAAGGTTATTCCCTTGAATTTATATGAAAATAAAAAAAATTTCAAAAAATTGAACCTACAAATGATTTATGACCAAATTTTTTACTTAAAATTAGTTGCAAAATCAATTTTAGTTAAAAACATTAGTTACCAAGTTTTATGATAAAAAACTAGCGATCGACTTTGCAACCAAAAATCCATTCACAAATTTGGTCGCATGAAAATGTTAAAGCGACGAATTTTTTCTATTGAAATTTAGTGATTGAATTTGCTACAGACATTTTGGTTGCAAAATTGGTCATAATTAAAACGTTACAACTATCGAATTTTAGCAATCAACTTTGTAGCATAAATTTCAATTGCAAAATTGATTACAATTAAAAGGTAATAGTAACCAATTTGGTGATATAAATTTAGTGATCAACTTTGCAATTGAAAATTCAATTTCAAAATTGGTCACTTTAGTATATTATGTGACCAAATTTGTGACAAATTTTAATTATTTTAGTGATCGAATCTGTCAGTTACTATAACATCCCTAATTTCCTCTACTTGATTTTGTAATATTGGAAGTAATAGTTCTAAATAGAAACCAAAATTAGTAAAAATTGAAAGAATTTAGAGAAATTCGAGATCATTTTGAGAAATAATCAAAATATCCCTTGTTTAAAAATAACAACAGAAAGTGTAGGTAGCTCAGGGAAAAGCTTAGAAACCTCCAAGAAACCTATAACTTAACAATAATTACTATAATGCCTCTGGAAGAAATTTGTGATAGGTAAAAGATAGAAACTTTATAGTAAAAACCTAGGAAACTCACATAGAGCTAAAGTCTCTCAGGAAAGGATAAACTATCCTAGAAAATAAGTAAATGACCTAGAAATAAATAAAAAAGGACTAATTAAGGAATATAAGCTTTAGGAATGAAGTTTATTAACTTTTCTATAAAATGTTTGAAAAATAACCAAAATACCCCTGGTAGCTCGGGTAGGCCAGAAATCGCCAGCAAAGACTCGTTCTCCGTTCTTATCTGCAAGCACATTTTTTACAGCAAATGATGAATGGATAAGCTTGGCATTATGAAGGAAGGTGTGTCATCCATGCATTAAACACTAAAGGATAAAAATTTTAATAAAGAGGGAGAAAATTAACTATGGTTAAGTTACTTAACCATGGTTAGGTTAAAATCCAACTATAGTTAGTTATATGTAACCATGGTAGATTATTCTAACCATGGTTAACCTTAGAAGATAAGGTTTCATGATTTACTATTAATTTTAAAAAGGTAAAATTATTAAAATGACCATTTTTTCCTTAGTTAAAAATTAAATCCCTAATGACCCATACGTGCCAAACGGTTAAGCTAGATTTTAGTCATCATTTTGCTGCACAATGACCTCTCTAAACACTTAGTCAAATTCATAATTTCTAGGCCTTCATCTTCTACCTTTTCATAAACTAAAAACAACTAAATATAAAATTCCATCTTTGAAGCTTAAGCTTAAACACTAAGTAAGCAAGGCTTCTTCCTTTATCTTGAGAAAAATTTCATGTAGGACCACCAAGGGGGTATATCTTCATCACAAAACCCATCAAACATCAATTCTAGCTTCAACAAGTAGGATGTTCCATCCTTAAATTTTTCTAAGTATTCTTGCCTAATCTTCTTCATCTTTGTCGACTTTCTCTCTAAATTCCAAGATCAAACTATTTATTTATTTAAAACTTCCCCAAGATCTTAAAATAAGCATTTATAACTTTTAAATAATTTTTAAGAGTCCAAAATGAAACTATAACAGTTTAAAAGCTTATTGGAACTCCTTGAACATTTTAATCAGTTCAATCTTCTTAAAGATAATTTTTATAAGTTTTAGGCAGATTTAAGAAGTTTTAACTAAGTATTGAAATATTCTCAAGGGATGATGGATTTATAGATTTAATAAGATCTTGAATGTTTTGTCTTATTTGAGCTTAAAATGATTATGTTATCATATCTCTTTCAAAAGTGAAAACTTATCATTTTTTTATAAAAAAGTCAAAATCATAAACTTAAAAACTTAAAATATTAGATCTGCACTATTATGGTCATCATCCCAAAACTTTGAATGGAAGCCATAAAAGTTAAACTTAAAACATGAAGGTTGGATCTTTATGATCAAAAGGCTAAGAAAAGGACTCATGGACAAGGAAAGTTTCAAACTTTCCCCCGGGACAAAGGCATGGACTAATGACAAATACTTGCAAAACTTGATGGAATTGAGAAAAAAACAAACTTATTAAGCACTTGACTTTAGATCTAAAAGTTATGGTGGTCAAAGTCTAATAAAAATTTCATTTTAGGGGGAATATAGGCCATTCGGCCATGACCACTTCCATGAGGAAGAAATGACTTAAAATTTATAAATCTATGATAAATATTATCTTCCATAATTTATTAACATATAAGATTGACACATGAAACTAGAAAAGAATTAAGTTAAGAGACTTTGGTGGGAAAAAGTGGCCATTCGGCCTTAACTCCTAAAATTAAAGGAGGAGAGGTTGAAAATTTATAAAACTAATTAGTTAACTCTCTTAAGATAAGACTTTAATAAAACCAATATTTTGGGACATAAAAACTAAATTTAGTGACCTTGGGAGTACATAGGTCATTCAGTTATACTCTAGAAAGAAAGGTGCAATGGAGCTACAAAGTTTTAAAACTAAGTAGTCTAAGAACTTAAGTCAAAACCTCAAGAAAACAACTTCTAATATTAATGAAAAATAGAGAAAAAACCTTTAAAATAAATTAAGGCCATTTGCCTAAAGAGGATTAAAATTTGACAAATAAGATTTTGTAAACAAAGTCTTGAGAAAAGGAAAGGTTGAGAGGAACCCAGGAGGAATGAGTGATATAGGTTTCCTTTAAAAAACATATTATAAAACTTCCAGAATGTAGGTAGCTTGGACAATTTTAAGAAAAGAGTACATGTTGTCCAAATTTTAAGAACTAATCATAAACAATTAATTTTAATAAAGGGGTGAGTTTTTGGATAATTATGTCTATTTAACATGATCATTCTTGAGCATGTTTGTTTATGTGCAAGTGTGCTATGTTCTTTCTTGATTAATGTAAGGAATTTATGTGAAATATGGTTTTATATGTTAATGAATTATGGTTTCATATGTTAATGAATTATGTAAGGATTGAATGATTTGGATGCTATATATGTATACCACATTGCTAGATATTAAGCATGCATGTTATTACGAAGACTTAAAATGGAACCTAAATCAAGAGGTCACTAAAAAAGAACCCTATGTGAAATTTAACACTACTCTTAATGTGTTGAGTTTGAAGGTCCTTCTATGGTGAAATCGTAAGCCGTCAAAAATCCTTTTATTATAAAGTAATAGGTCTTCAAAGAATTTATGATGGTAACAACTATCAAGGGATGAGCTTGTATTCTAAGAATAGAGGATAAAATAGTAAACAAGTGAAAGATATTGGTTAACTAAATTATGAATAATATGTCTTAAATGAAATTGTCATTGAGAAGGTGACTAGAGAATAATTATGATTAAGACATAGAATGAGTAAGAGTCCAATAATATGTATGTTAAGATGAGAAGGTGTCCAAGGAATGAATAATTTTATGTTATGCAAAGTTTCATGAAAATGTCACTTGAGAAGTCAATGAAATATATGTTTTTATGAAATTTAATCATTGTTATTATTAATACGAATCCATTTCAAATAAGTGTTATGTTAAAAATAAATAATAGAACTTATATGTTTGTCACCTTTTGGTAAATAAATTGAAGTGGCTGGATTCAAAATGATGTCCCCATTCCTAAGGTAGACGCCTACTGAGAAGTTATAATTTCTCATTTCCTACCTCCTATTTTTCTTTCAAATCTCGATTATGCCGTTTGTGATGATAGTAATTTACCTCAAACTATGTAGCATAGACTGGTTCTATAACACTCATGAGTTGGAATAAACAAGAAGGAGAGGATGTTATTAGTCCGTGATGAGATAGCACAGGAATTCACTAAAGAGAATTTTGTTTTGTTCGCATATACTCTATAGGTTTTGTTATGAATGATTGTAACATACTATAGGCCCTTATGTTCTTGTCTTGTTTTAAAAAACTTATTGAGAGCCTTTGGCTTATTTCTTATATGTTTTATTACTTATGTAAATAATAATGTACATATTGTTGTATAAATAAATTTTTATTATCTTAAATAAAGGAATGTGAGTTTTCAAAATTAACGTGAGTGACAATATTTTAATGTTTATTACTGGCTACATTAGTTATTACAATGAATATAATCCTTTGAACAAATATTTTAATTTTTTTTAATATAGATATGCTATAAAAAAGTTCCGTATTATAAAGTAACAAACTGATAATAAATCTGCGATACGACTTAAGTGTAGGATGGGTGTTATTATTAGGATGTTATATTCAATAATTTATATATTTTTGTAAGCAATTGTATAATTCATTTGCTAAACTAATTTGCAGCTAAGATTTTTTTAACTAACAAATATCGATCACAAAATTAGTTGTAAAAATATTTAGTGATCAAATTGATAAATTTTGCAAAACCGATTTCGTTGATTGCATTGTTATAATTAATATATATATATATATATATATATATATATATATATATATATATATATATATATATATATATATATATATATATATAATAACTTATAGTATTATGAGAAATTACTTTACTACTTTATTTTTATAGATTAAATCCAATGTATCAAAATAGATAAAGTTGTTTAGCTTATTGACTAATTTAGACAATCCATATCTATATGTGTATATAGTATATATTTTGTAAGAATATTTGGTTATAATGAAAATGAAGAATGAAAATATAAATCAAGATCATATAATCATACATGGATGGTTAAGATTCAAAGTTAATGATATTTTAAAATATTGTGTACATATTTTTGATGGTTTATATTAATTGTTCCCATTTCTTATTATAAATAAATGTTCTAGCATGATATGTTATATATATATAGAAAGAGAGAGATAGATAGAGAAAGAGAGAGGATTAAGTTATTTCGTATAACTATAAGTACAGTTACTTACCTAATAACTTTTGTAAATAATTAAATTTCATCTATCCAACTGTTAAATTAATAAATTATATTATATAAATCATCCTTACAAAATTTTATAAAATTTAAAAAAGATTTAATACTTCAAAAAATAAATTCAAATTAACGGATAATATATCTCTTACAATATTTGTTAATTTAAATTTATTTAATAAAATATTAAAATTTTATAAAATTTTGTAAGATGATTTATATAACATAATTTATTAATTTAATAGTTAAGTTGATGAAATTTAATTGTTTATAAGAATTATTGAACAAAATAACTCTAGTTAAAGTTATTTCTAAAATAACTTGATCCCTCCTCATATATAATAATAATAATAATAATAATAATAATAATAATAATAATAATAATAATTCTATATCAAACTTATAAACTTGCATCATTTAATAATATTTTCGAGCTTGAAAATTTAGATAATATATCCAAACATTAATTTAAGGGTTCTTAATAGGTATAAGATCAAGCAACTTACCTAGTTTCATACAAATAAAAAATTTATGATATTTTATTATATTATTTCCTTTAAACATGATAAATTATTTAAAATATAAATAGATATTTATTATTAAGTAACATATGTTTTTTATATATATAATTATAAAAATAATATCACATTATACAAAAAGTAAATTATCCAAATTTATATTTTAAAAAAATTATTAAATGATGTAATTATATAAGTTTGATTGTCAATGATCGGAGTTATATGATCGAAATTTCTTTTACTTACTCATATAAGAAAAAGGTTAAATAATCATGAGGAATATTAGCCATACATGCACATGCATTCCAAAATCCGTGATATCCAAATCTGGGCAAAAAATTTTGAGGATGTGGAGGTAGTATAAATTATTGTCTCCTAATTTCTCTTAGAAAGGATT
Source organism: Canavalia ensiformis (assembly GCA_026541065.1). Lineage (NCBI taxonomy): Eukaryota > Viridiplantae > Streptophyta > Magnoliopsida > Fabales > Fabaceae > Canavalia > Canavalia ensiformis. The sequence continues at coordinate 270,284 of JAMKYM010000177.1, read as the reverse complement.
GAAAAGAAAAAAATTGTAACATTTTTAAAGAGAAGTTTAAGAACTATCTAGTTATCAATGTTCTTGAACTCGATATTTATTTATTGAAATAAATATTATTATTATTAAGTAGTAGCTTGAATTGAATGTAAACGAAAGAGAGAGATAAAAAGATGGTTTACATAAGGAATTGAAAGATTTTTTTTTTTATTTTTTGGGAAAGTTGAGAGTAAATATTCATTTTATTACTTAAAAGTTTAGATATATCACTTATATTAATATTTAAAAATAGAATTTATTATTTTAATTTTTAAAACATAAATAAATCGGTAATTTATTCTTTAAAAATAAATAATTATTTATTTTAATTTTTAGAAAATATAAATTTTGATCATTTAATCTTTTACAAAAGAATAAAATAATCAATTATTTATCTTTTATGAATAATAATAACAATTTCCTAATTTTAAAGATTAATATAATTGATTCTTAATTTTTTAGAAAATAACAAATATTTACTCATAAGGACGTAAAAAAAGAGATTAAAAATGTCAATAAAATAATGTGTATCACGTCTTAAATGTTCATTATATAAGAATATATACCTTAATAAACTTTTATTAAGAAAATGCATTGAAAAAAACATTATTGTTAAAATAAGAAAGTACAATGCAAAAAATAATATGAATTGAGAGCCTTGATTCAGTGAACTCTTTAATATGGACAAGTTTTTCAAATACGGTTAAAAAAATGCTTTGCTAAGAAAATCTTAAATGTATCTTTTATTTTTTTATTAATACATGGAATATTTTCTTTATATTTTTAAAAAATATATCATGAACTCTTACAAATATTTTTAAAAAATATTTGCTATTATTTCATGATCACAATAAGATAGTTGTATAGTTACATGTAAAGAAATAGTTAAGTTTAATTTTATTTTTTATTTTAATATAATTTTTGATAAAGTTGGCATGACCAATTTAATGTATAAGATGAAGATAATTTTTAGTTCATGAGCGAACTTTTAAAGTTATGTTAAAATCAAGTGTAAAAATAATATTTTATAACAAAATTTTACATCAATTGTTCTTGAACCGATGTAAAAAAAATCTTGAATCGATGTAAAAAAAAATACGATGGTATTTTTGTAAATAAAATTAAAACTTTTTATATCGGTTGTGTTAAGAATCGATGTACAATGTGGTGTTTTTATAACATTATTTTACATTAGTCATTAGGGAACTGATATAAAAAGTAAGCAATGACATTTTTGTAAATCAAATGACAAATATTTTATATCAGTTATTTATTTAACTGATGTAGTAAGTAGTTTTTACATCAGTTTTAATAAACAACCGATGTAAAATATCCTCCCCTTTTCCTACTTGTTCGACTGTTGTCATCTTTAATCTAATTTTCTAAATCCATAGTTCTCATCTTGACCTGTTGCCCCCAATTCTCTTTAATCTCATTGTAAGCCATTGTGAGGATTGCCTCGTCTACATCTCAGCCATCATCGTTGTTGTTTCACTCCGTCATTACCTGCATTACCTCCGTTGTTGTCGTTGTTGTGACCATTGCCTCCGCCTAAAATTATGCACCCTAAGGTATGGGCTATCTCTGCTAGTTCATTTTGAATATAAATGTATTTTTCCATCTTCTTCTATTATTATGTATGAAATTTATGTTCGAAATCCTTCATTTTGGTTGTATTCTAGAATTTGCAAGCTATTTCCTCCACCGTATTGCCTTTGCTCCGTCATTGTTGTGATTTCTATTCGACCGCATTGCCTCCACCATGCCATTGTTGACCTTGAAGTTGTGGTCATTATGAGTTATTCTCTTTGCACCTCTGAACCTCCGCTTTGCCATTGCATATGTAAGATTTTACTTGTGTTACCTTGAACAAACAAGTAGGATATTTGTTGGGTGATGTGTATGTTAGTATTGATTTGGCTTTCAATCTAGATAATACTTAAGTGCATGAACCTGGTTATAGATTTGTAATGCTTTCTACATGAGGTCAGATTTAAGCCATAGAAAGTTTAATTTGGCCTAGCCTATTTCTACTATTGCTACTGAACTAGAATATTTTTCCTATCAAAGTTATCTCATTTGGATTCCTCTTTAATTTTCCTTTAATTACGTGATCACTTACTCTTGTTGTGAGTTGCCACTACTAGACATCCCTATATGCACAGACCAAGTCTTAGTTTCTTAAACCAATTATTTTTATTAATGATAATTTGAGAAGTTATTTAATGTTTGATGATTGTTTTGGTATAAACCGTATGGCTTTATTTTTTACACTATGCTCGCTTGATCTTTCTAGAAAGTATGTAGTGTGCATCATCCATGAATAAATATGCAGATGAGCTTGCAAATTTAGTTCTTGTTTGTGTTTAATGTAGGATCTTACATACTTTCTTGGCCTTTTAAATTCAAGCCTGAAATTGCTTTCTAAAATATATCTTATGCTTATGTTTATGTTTATAGCAGGAGACCCTTTTGCTTCTCTTGCTTGCCCTACATTCTCTCCTTTTACAAGTACTTGTTTGAGACTAAATAAGGTAATCCATTTCTACCCCACCATCCCTCTACTTTGTAAATATAATTTGATCCCTGAAATTGTCAAAACTACTTGAAAAATTAGTCTTTTTCTTCCTACTGGACTTGAAAGTTGCATGCTATTCAGTAATATAATTCATCATAGATCTTAATGCCTCACATGACTAACTATGCCTAGGAGCCATGTTACACTCCATAAAATCTACAACTTGTCCATTGCAAAGATGACTAGGAGCCATGTATGTAACTTTGCCTTTTAGTTTGTTGTTTATACTTGGCAGCACTATTGGTGCTTGTAATTGTTTGTGATAATCGTAAAAGTTTAATTTCCTAAAGCTATCTACAGAACTGGAATATCATATTTCAGTGGCAAAGACAACACCTTTCTGCACTTGTGGTAAACCGTTCTATTTGGGCTATACAACCTAAGAAATTTGAACCTATGTATGACATTGTATTCAACCATTTTATTGGCCTCTAGTCTTTTAGCAAATCTGGGTTACAAATAGCAGGATCTTTTGGCTATCTAGGCTACAACCATCTATGTTATAGTGAATAGAAGGGATGTGTCAAATGATGACACACCTTTTCACCTGGCTGCAAAACTTGGTAATATGGCAGCAATTGAAATGTTTATGGTTGCTGGGGAAAATGATAGCTTGAAGCAACTGAAATTCTCTTCGTTGTATCTGTTTGTAACCCACCAAAAAAATTGACAGTAAGGCATTGTACATTGGCATTAAGGCGTAAGAAGGAGATTAAAATAGGGACTCTTTGATAACTTATGAGAACATTCAACATATGTATATTAAGGCATACATATCAAGCAAATTATGTACATTAAGGCATGCATTGTGTATTAATTTCATTTTTCAATTCTTTTAGCCCTTGACCGAAATTTATTGAGAGCCTTTTCATAGATATTAATTTCATTTTGTTGGTTGGCTTAAGTGTGAGGGTATATTTAAAATCTGTAAAAAAAATGATCCACCCTGTTATTAGAAATTCTAGAATTTGGTCATTGAATAATGTATTTGGCGTAGTTAGCTTATTGGGATTTGGTTTATGTATCTATGTATATAGTAATGCTAAGAATGGGAAAAAATTACTTTGATACCAAGTTGATGAGCTCAATCATATACTACATATTGACTTCAGATCTAATATCTAGTTATGATTAACACACACCAAAATAGTTGGGTAAATTCTTTCTTTTTTCAAATTTAATTCCTTCTTCCCAAGGTTTGGCTAACTAAAAAGTTTGGCTAAGAATTACTATTTCATATGTTCTTTTTCAAAAGAAGGTTGGTTCTTGTTTAGTTCAAATCACAAAAAAACATGTATGTAACTCAACACTTACACTTGAATGGTTTTATCATGTTTTACTTTTCCTATTTATTTTTTTGTAGATCAATAGTGGATCCTTCTCTTAGTTTCTCCATAATATCCAAAATTTACTTGTTGTATTGGTGAGCATCACACTCCTATCACTCATAAACATCAATCTTTTTCTATATTTTATTACAATCTTTATTACATTTTGTCATCATTCTGTCATCACTCATACTTTGACAACTCTCAAAGAAAATTTTCATCTTCCATAATTATGAGTTAACCAAAAGGAACAATATTCAAGTTGGTTAAGCCTTATGTTAAATCCTTATTAAAAGTTAGCTCTATAGTTTTCTATATTGTATAGTAGTTATTTATTATATTGTAAACTAGCATTCAATTATTTTATTATATGTAAGAATAGTAGTTAGTTATTATTTTGGATGATTAATAGTAGTAGTTCTTTTATCCAATGTCTGTAACTCTCCTTTGTCTTTTGCAAACATAAAACCAAATAGTTATGTAGATTCACACCCTAATAAAGATAGAGTTAATATATAAATCAAATATATAATTAATTCTAAATGTGTTACCCTTTGGAGTAAAACTACCAAGTGAACATGTATCTTCCTTATTATCATCAATGTTAACATCTTCAACATTATTCTTAATACCAAGTTCTTTAGTACCTGATGAAGAAGTAAGTGGTGTAGCACAAGGCCTTGTTACCATTGACTTTTGTTGCTTTCTTTTTTCAACTTTTTGCCACTTCATTCTAGTTCTTATAGATGATGGTGCCATATCTCATGTATTTCTATGCTAGCTAGTTAAATCCTAAAATATGGGTCCTTCCTGAAACTTGCACAAATACTAGTTGAAAAGCCCTATTTGCAAATCTAAAGGGGCACATAGAAAAGACCCTTACTTTGTATGGTACAGAAATTAATCCTACAGTGAGCACTTAAGTGTCAGCAACAATTAGCTCTATCTTATGATTTTGAAACATTAAAGAATCTTCATGGCTTAAAATATGGCTTAAATTCAGTCTCTCTAGATAAATTGTTAAGGGAATATTTTTAATTCATAAAGAATTCATAAGTAAGTTTATTAAGATGATAATAATGAGAATCTCCATTTGGATGGATTGAAATTTTAAAGATGAGTTTGTTAGTCAAACTCTAAAAAAAGATTTAAATTAGAAGATTTTATGTTGTAATCTCTAAATCAAGGACTTGGAAATGAATATGGTTACTCAAATATCAACTCATATCTCTAAATAACTTAGATTAGTCTCTATCTTCAAAGATCTCTAACTCATAATAAATTTAAGAAGCAAATAGGAAGCCCCTAGAACACAACACTACCATTCACATTGTAGGCAATCATATCTCTCATTTTTAACTCCTAAACTCTCACAAACAACATGGTCTCTCTCTTGGTCAGCCCCTCTCTTCTTGCATCTAGCATATAACTTTTAGTGTCACGTGATCAAAACATCAACCTACCTATCTCTGCTCTCTATCTTATTCACCCTTTCCTTCTATTTTTGAATTCTTTTGTTCATACCTCACTTAGTTAAAATTATTTGAAAGATGTTCATAAGGGTGTGATTCTAGAGTTAGAGCTCTTTCTTAGACCATTACCTAATGTTTTATACCATAAGACTTAAAACACTTAAGAATAATGTTTTATATCATAAGACTTACGAGATAGGTTATTTACAATTGATCACCACTTATTTTTTATTAATAAAATAATAATTACCATAATTATTCATGTCTCCATTTTTGTTCATCTTTCTAAGTTAAGTTTGTTTCTTTTCTTTAGTTCAAATATGAGCATACCCTTAGTTTCCCGTTCGAGCTTGAATACAATGAGTATATTGTTGAATAAGTAAACCATTCATTATATTCAATCTTGAATTATCCAAGTTCGATAGTTTGGGACTAAAGTTTTTTATTCAATGGTTAACAATTTCTTCTTAAATCTTGTAAATTATACTGGATGAAATTTTGGTTTAGTTCATTTTGTATTGTCTCTGGGTATATGCTTGGTTATGGTAAATGACACCACAATCAAGTTATATACTTGGACACTAATGTGAAATGTTGGCAAAATTTTACCAAGTATGATATTCAAGATTTAAGAAGTCTGTTAATCAGTGAATAAATTTTTTTTCTCGAATGGGATAGGGCCTTACCAATAGTGAGGAAAATAAATTACCAATTATGAGTGACAAGGTTAATGGGTATCCTAAATCATGTGTCTATGATTCTTGTATATTATGGATTATAGTTGGATAAATACGAACGAGTGATCAGTATGAGAATGGGGTTGAAGAGTTTTTTGCATAGATAAATTTACCTCAGGGTAATGGACGGTTTTACTGTCCGTGTGTTTATTGTCTAAATGAGAGATAGTTGAATGTTGATCAAATTAGAGAGCATGTTCTTTGTGATTTCTGTAAAAGTTATATGAGATGGACATGGCATGGTGAATTATTAGGCATGCCAAGTGTGTCGCAGACGGTGAAGCTTGATATAGATATGGAAGATCGGGTAAAAGATATGATCTGTGATATGGGGTATGAGTCTTTTCAGTAAGCAAATATGTATGGTAACTTGTGTAGTGATTCAAAGAAACCTTTGTATCCAGGATGCACTCATTTTACATGAGTATTAACAGTGTTAAGATTATTCAATTTGAAGACGCAAATGGGTGGAGTGATAAAAGTTTCACAGAATTACTTGAATTGTTGGTAGAGATGCTTCCGCAAGGTAATACATTACCTAAGCGTAATTATGAGGTGAAGAAGAAGTTGTGTCCGATGGGTATGGAGTATAATAAAATACATGCTTGCCCCAATGATTGCATACTATACAGAAATGAGTTTAAAGGGTTACATGAATGCCCTGTATGTCAAGTTTCACGTTATAAACTGCAAGATGGTGATTTTAGTTGCGATGAAATCACAAAGCGGACTCCAGCCAAAGTGTTGTGGTATCTTCCAATAATTCCAAGGTTTAAACAGTTGTTTTGTAATAAAAATGATGCAAAGAATCTTAGATGACATGAAAATGAAAGAAATTAATGGAAAACTTCGTCGTCTAGCTGATGGTTTGCAATGGAAGATAATTGATCAACTATTTTCAGATTTTAGGAATGAGCCAAGAAACCTAAGGCTTGGACTTGCAACAGATGGAATAAATCTGTATGGTAATTTAAGTAGTAAGCATAGTTCATGACCTATTCTTTTGAGAATTTACAACCTTTCTTCGGAGTTGTGCATGAAACGTAAATACATCATATTGTCTATGATGATTTCAAGTCCACAACAGCTTAGAAATGACATAGACGTTTATCTTTCTCCCTTGATTGAAGACTTGCAAAATTTATAGGAAGAAGGTGTGGATGTGTTTGATGGGTATGGTAATGAAAATTTCAAGATGCGGACAATGTTTTTTTGCACTATTAATGACTTTCCAGCATATGAAAATTTATGCGAATATAGTGTTAAGGGACACAAAGCATGTCCTATATGTGAAGATGGTACAAGTTACCATCAACTGCATCATGGAAGGAAGACAGTTTATCTTGGTCATTAAAAATTTCTTAGGACTAATCACCCGTATCATAGATTAAGGAAAGCTTTTAATGGGTTGCCAAAAAATAGGGTTGCTCTAAAGGCCTTAATTGAATAAGAAGTTTATGAACATGTTAAAAATATCAACAATGTTTTTGGAAAGACTCAAAAAAAGGTGACTAAGATAAGGATATGGAATAAAAGATCAATATTTTTCGACATTCCATATTGGTGCAATCTTGATGTTAGACATTGTATTGATGTGATGCATGTGCAAAAAATATGTGTGATAGCATCATCAGAACACTGCTTAATATACAGGACAAGACTAAGGATGGTGTCAATTCTTGACTAGATTTTGTTTAGATGGGTATACGATAGTAGTTAGCGCCACAATCTATAAGGAACCATACATATTTTCCCCAATATGTCATACATTGTCAAAAAAGAGAAAATTAGTTTATGTGAGTACCTACATAGGGTTAAAGTGCCACAAGATTATTCTTCAAATTTCAAAAGAATTATCTCCATGAAAGATCTAAAGTTAGTTGGGTTAAAGTCTCATGATTGTCATGTGTTGATGCAACAACTACTTCCAGTGGTTATTCATGACATTTTGCCTGAAAAAGTTAGACACACCATAAGTAGGTTGTTCTTCTTTTTCAATACAATATCTAGCCAAGTCATTCACCTTTTGAAATTGGATGAGTTGGAAAATGAAGCTTTTACTATCTTATGCCAATTGGAGATGTATTTTCCTCCATCATTTTTTGATATTATGGTTCACTTGGTTGTTCATATAGGAAGGGGGATCAGATTATATGGTCCAGTTTATCTAAGATGGATGTATCCAATTGAACGATACATGAAAATATTAAAAGGGTATATAAAGAATCCATATTGTCCTGAAGCATTTATGATTGAAAGATATATTGCAGAAGAGGCAATTGATTTTTGTACAGAGTATTTGTCAAAAGTGGAATCCATAGGATTTCGTAAGTCTTATCATAAAGGAAGACACAGAGGTAAAGGTACACAAGGCATAACTGTGAAAAACATAGGTCGTGCGGAAGTCCTTCAAGCACATTTATATTGTAAACACTCAATTATGTCCGAGGCTCCCCCATTTTTAAAATTAATTAGTAAATAATAATAATATAAATAAATAGAAATAAAAATAAATGAAGAAAAACAGAAAGCATAAAAATAGAAAATAGAAATAAAAAAGGGGGGTAAAAATAAATAAATCAAAATAGAAAAGAAATTAGAAATAAAAGGAATATAAAACAAAATTTAAAAAGAATAATTGAAATAATAAAAACAAAAAAGAGAGAAGATTAAAGAAAAATAAGGAAAAAAAAACAAAAATTAGATAAAGATGAGTAAAGAAGTAAAAACCTAAAATCAAAATGGAAACAAAAAATAATAAAGGAAAAAATAGAAAAGCTGGAAAAAATAAAAGAAATAAAAAAAATGAGAAAAGAATAATTTAAATAATAAAAAAAGATAACTAATAAAAAAGGGGATAACTAATTAAAAAAGATGAAAAATAATAATAATTAAAAACAGAAAATAAAAGCAAAAAATAGAAAACAAAGAAAAAAAACCGAAAATATATATATATATTAAAAAAAATTACAAAAAAAACAACAACAACAACAAAAAAACAAAAAATAAATAACAAAAAAGAAGAAATAAATAAACAGACTAAGAAAAAAAGAAACAAAAAAACAAAAAAAAAAAGAAGAAAACAGAAACAAAACAAAAAAACAGAAAATAAAAATAAGAAGTAATAAGAAGCAAAAGAAAAAAAAGGTAAGTAGGCATGCACACGGAGGGGCCTCCGGGGAGAGCATTACTACATCTTGGATCCAGAAAGACATGAGTCTGAGGTGCCTATAAAAGGAGAATTTTGCATGAAAAGGGGAAGGAGGAAAAAGGCCTCTAGGTCACGGGTGGTTATTCGATCAAGAGTTCTTGTCTTCAACCTCACAAAGAAAAGTTTCGGGAACTACCAAAGAAAAGGGAAAGAACTTCTGCTCAAGTTCATACTCTCTCAACAGGTTCTATTCCTCCATGTTTGCTTCTATAGCTTGATTTAAGACTTGCTTTGCTTTTATTTATCTTCCACAATTATAAGTAAGAGTGCGGTGTCGTGAAGAAATGTTAGTGTAGCTCTGTGATTTGGAATTCAGATCTTGATTGAAGATTCCTAACCAAGATTCGAGGCATGATCATACCACGATTATGTAGTGATTTTTCTATAATTGAAAATTTGTGTTGAGAATCTGTCTATGTTGATTTTGAAGAAACAGAGGACTTCCCTGAGAATATGATCATATCTAGCTTGTTTTTTCCTTCTTCTCATACAGAGCCAGCTATTTTGACTTTATAAACCGTTGCTCAAGTTTTCCTGAGTGATTATCATTTGTTTTCTGCCTCCTGTGCGTTGTGCCTACCAAGCATATGAGATGATGCAAGTCCTTGGTTATAGATATTATCAATGTATAATCACAAACCTCAAAGAATATTGAAAAGGTATAAAAGTCAAAAGCTCACAACATAGTCTAAGCATTCCAAGAGGTTTTGACCATTAGGCATATCGGGAGGGAATCAGGATTATCATGGCACATCAGTATATACAATTTGTATGTAAAGGTCTTGCCCATTCCTCCAGTAAAGGCTTACAAGAGTCAATCCTTGGTAATTATCAGGGACGGTTATAGCAAGAGGGAATGCAGTTAAGTTCCAAATGCCAACTAAAGAACATGGTTCTGATCTCATGTAGGCCAAAATATATAAAGGTAATGATCATGGGTTCTATGCTCATAGAAGCAAGTCGTCTTAGTTAAGGAGCTACGAGACCCTCCCTCTGGTACGGGGGCTAGATATGAGACGTAAAGTTTGTGTAAATGTCCCTTTCCCTAGACATTTCAGGTCTGGTTCCTTGAGGCCCTACACTTCTATTTGACGCATGGTAAGTACTCTTTGAATCTGAATATCCCAAAGAGGCCAACATGACAAACTACCAACGAAGGATATCATTGTTATTCAACACACAATATAACATACAACGGGCTACCTCTGGTAACATGTGCTTCCAGAATATGCCCATGCTTTTTCTAATACGAGTTGCTTGAGTTTTTCACGACAACACCCAAGCTTACAAGAGATCGGTTGATTTCACAAGCATTGCTAATGAGTCAAGTTCCTATATTTTGGATTGCTTGAGGATCTCTAGGTTAAAACTGATAAACATCGTAAATATCCAGCAAAGAAAGGTTGCAAGAGGAATTACTTTATTATCATGAGCCATGGTTGTTAGAGAAAGGACAAATAAATCCATGCAACTTTCATGCAATTCACGTACCTCAAAAGTTTGCTTTAAATTTAATTTGGAGCATTTGAACCTTAAATAGGCGCTTAGTCTAGTGGCTAGCGTGCTTCTTGGACCTCTAAGACCTTGGGTTCAAATCCTACTTGGTGCATTTCCCTTTTAATATATGTTTATTGGGTAAGCATGCTTTAAAATTAGTCCAACAGGACCTAGTGGCTAGCGCGTTGTCTGGACCTCCAAGACTTTAGGTTCGAATCCTGCTCGGTGCATTTCTGTCGGATTAAGCTAATGTTAATTTAGTTCTTCTTTTTTTTCTTTTCCAAATTTAAAATCAATTTCAAATCAAATTAATTTTTTTCTCTTCAAATTTAAAATCAAAATTTTTTCTCTTCAAGTTTAAAATCGATTACAAATCAAATTAATTTTTTTCCTCTCCAAATTTAAAATCAATTTCAAATCAAATTTATTTTTTTTCTTCAATTTTAAAATCAATTTCGAATTAAATTTATCTTTTTCTCTCCAAATTTAAAATCAATTTAAAATCAAATCTAATTTAATTTTTTTCTCTTCAAATTCAAAATCAATTTCAAATCAAATCAAATTTAATTTTTTTTCTCCAAATTCAAAATCAATTTCAAATGAAATCAAATTTAATTCTTTTTCTCCAAACTCAAAATCAATTTCAAATCAAATTATGCTTTATTCTCCCTTTCAAATTTTAAATCAAACTTTAGATCTAGTCCATTTAATTTAAAATTAAATTCAATTCATTTTGGTTCAAACCAAATTTAATTCTTTTAACAAATTTCAATTCAAATCCATTTTGGTTCAAACTAAATTTAAGTCTTTTCCTCAAGTTTCAATTCAAATTAGTTGAAAACAAATTTAATTCTTTTCCTCAAGTCTCAATTCAAGTTCAATTTAAATCAAGTTTATTTTAAATCAAGTGCATTTTAAATTAAGTTCATTTTTAATTTCATTTCAAATCAAGTTCATTTCAAATCAAGTTCATTTTAGATCAAGTTCACTTTAAATCAAGTTTGTTTCAAGTCAAGTTCCATCTCTCAAATCCAAAATAAAGTTCTTTTTCCTTAAATCAAGTTCAATTCCTCAAAATTCAAAATCAAGTTCATTTCAAATCAGGTTCATTTTAAATCAAGTTCATTTTAGATCAAGTTTAGTCGAATTCCTTACAATCAAAATCAAGTCTATTTTAAATCAAGCCCAATTATTTTTCAACCTAAGACAACTTCTCTTTCATCTTTATTTTCTTTATAAATTACAATTCATTTTGAATCCCTAGTCTCACGCGACGAACCCTAAGCATGAACTGGTAGCTTCTTTTTGCTGTTCGATGTTTAGGGATTCGTACGGATCCCAGTGCAGCAATAGTTGTCTTGGATCCTGTGCATATGTGGACTAAGGATTCGTCTTAAAATATTTTCAAAACACTCTATTTGTTTTCAAATACTCCTTGTCAAGCATCTCAAAGGTCAAGCCTTCACACCAGAACTACGTAAGCCTTGAGTTTTCCATTGCACGGGGAATACGTAGGAGCAGGATCAAGTCCTGTCAGGCTAACCTCCATCAAGTTATTTATTTTCACATTAATTAAGGGATCAAATATTTTCAAAAAATATACACTCAGTTTAAGGGTACCGTTCTTCGGAACGGATGAGTGGGGTGCCTAACACCTTCCCCACTCGTAATTGACTCCCAAACCTAAATCTCTTCCTCGAGTCAGGGTTTTTTCCAAGTATTTTCCCTTAAATAAAAATTTGGTGGCGACTCCACTTAATCCAAATAAATCACTTTTTCAAATTTTTAGCGAGTTCGTCGTCTCGTCGGAATTACGGTTGCGACATATATATTTTGAATAATACCGATGAGATTCAACCTTACTTATCTACTCTCAAAACCATTATAAGGGAAAAGAATGTTCGAATGAACGAGAAATGGTTATTGAATGAGCGTAACAAAACGCTGTTAAACTGGTTTGATGAAACAATTAAGAAGCATGATTGTGTCTCTAATACATTGAAGTGGATAGTAAATGACCCAAACTTTGATGTCATATGTTGGAATGGATACGATATCAATCATTTTTCATTTTACACAAAGTCTCAGGATGATAAAAGTACCATGCAAAACAGTGGGGTTATGGTGGTAGTAGAGTCGATACATTTTTCAAGTTCTAAAGATAAAAATCCTATCATGGCTTCCATATCTTACTTTGGACTAATTGAAAAGATTTGAGAGATTGATTACACCAAATTTAGAGTGCCTTTTTTCAAATGTAAGAGGGTTGATAGTAACAATGGTGTGCAAGTTGATGAATTGGGATTTACATTGGTTGACCTTCATAAAGTAGCTTATAGGGATGACCCTTTTATCATGGCCCACCAAGCAAAACAAGTATTTTATATTGAAGATCCTTATAACAAAAGGCGATCAGTCATTATTTAAGGAAAGATGACAATTGCTAGTGATGACACCAATGATCTAACAAATATTGATATTTCTTAATCTCTCTTATCATCAAGGATAGCTAGTATCAATGAAGAAAATGAAATTGATGATGTACATGTTATTCAAGATGATCATCATGAAGGAATATGGGAATTTGTTACTATATGATACAAGTTAGTAATTTATTTGATTATATCATCATTCTATGTTTATTGTTTACTTATTTTAAAATGTTAATTACTCCTTTTATATTTAGTATAATTTTTAACATATATTTTTTTCTTTACTTTCAACAGGTATATGGTTGACCCGTCAAAGAACCGTCCTTCTCAAAGTGGGTCTGATAGCCAGTCTCAGCAGAAAAAGGGAAGACAAGCCACACGGTTAAGGGAGTTAACCCTTAGCTAGAGTGGTGAGCAGAGGATTCTCATAGAGTTTGATTAGGCCATTGGGAATCCTTTAGGGCCAAACAAGACAAATTTTAAGAGTTATGTAACCCTCCTTGGACGAAGCAAAACTAGTATTTTGAATAAGGATTGGGATGATGTAGAGATCCAAGTGAAAGATCAAATTTGGGAGACTATCATGGTATTTAACTTTAAAGCATTAAGTGTCTGCATATGTTTATGATTCACTAGCTAATTATATCTTGTTTTATGTAGCTTACATATGATGTGCCAAAAACTAGCTTACTGAAACGGAAGTGACTTTCATTTGCTAGTGAACTCTTGAGAGGCTTCAAGACACATCTCACCAGTAAATATATATATATATATATATATATATATATGGGTCACTGAAGGATATGTCTCCTTGTGAGGAGTACCAATTCCTTGATGATGACACTTGGCAGAGATTTGTTGAGACCCAAAAGGATCCTGCATTCATTGTATATATCTTTATAAACTTTGTGTTTTTCTTAATTGACTAATATAAGCTATATTATGTGTAATTCATTTGATTTCTTATAACATTAGAAAAGAAAGAAGGCTCAACGAATTTCTACCAAGAACTGTTACCCTCACAAATTCTCTCGTGGGGGTCATAAGTTGCTTGAGGAAAGACTAATGGAGTAGAAGTTGAAAAAACGTCAACAATCATCTAAAAGCAGATCCATCTACACTTCTGCCTCTACTGTCTCCACCCTTACGCCATGAGAAATGGAAGAGAGCACATCAAAAGGCTTCTGGAGTGTATACATCAAAGTCTTCTCGCATTGTTGCTGAGAAGGTAAGTAATTAGAAAATTTAACATTTTTTATTTAGCTTAAAACATGTATATTACTCATAACAACCATTTTTTATTTTGTAGGATTCTTTTGTTGAACAAAGCTCACAAGGAGTCTTTGTTCCAGCTGGACGGGTTGATATCCTGAGTACTACTATTGGCCAACCAGAGTATCCAGGTCATGTTTGTGCTATTGGATGAGGTGTTGACATTAGACAATAGTTTGGATTATCTTCAACACATGCCTCCAGAGAAAGACTGGTGTCAAGAGATGAGTTGGAAGTCATGAGAGAAGATATGAGGCAAGCACTGGAGAAAGAACTTCGAGAAAAGCTCAGACAGGAACTCAGATAAGAGCTTAGGCAGGGGCTTGCATCTTTGGGACTTTCCCAAACCCAGACATAGGATCACCATTCCTCTTCTCCTAAGTGTGTGAGCACAAAGGGAAGTTGTGCTCTAATGGATGAACATGTAGTAGGAGAAGAGGATGTTGTTGGTGCTGCAAACGATTATGAGTTGTATGTTGATCATCCATATCATTTGTATCACATCTGTACACAAAGAGGGAACTTACACCTCTATGATTTCTAGGCTCAGTTCATTTGCATTGAGTTATAAAGCTTTCTGATATACATGCTCAATGTGGCTAAACTCCATTTGTCTTAGACTATTCCCAGTAAAAGGAATTGTAAATGTTGATGTAGAACATGCCGCATGCCTCTGCGGAGGATCTTCTGGTGCATTGTGATCGATTGAATCATGAAATCGTTTTTGAAAATGCAAATAGACCTTTGTATGCTGCTAGGAATTTTAACGAAGTAAACTCGCATAACCTGCCAAGATATGACTGTGATAGTTATGGCAGCCTTGTGCCTTGGTCTGAAAATATAGACACCTCACTAGATTATTGATGTTGTGTTAGTTCCGTAGACTATGACTCTTGAACGCTGAATTGAAGCCCACATCTGACTTATAAGTAGCTTAGATAAATACAAAAGCAGTTTTGGCCTGTAAAGAAACATTTCATAAGAAAGTTTATAAGCTTGCCTAAAGATTTAGTCACCAAGGCCTGTTAGGGGACCTCCATTCATATACTCAAAAGTATGACATATACTGTAATAAATGAACCATCCTGCATATTAAGATATCTTCTATGGATTGACTTGATTCCCCAAATTTGTGCTCTGATCCTGGTCTGGAAGGGGTCACCTACCTGGAGCAAACTATTGATGTCTTGACCTGTAACAGACATAACATAAGCTCCTCAAACTTCCTGGAACCTCTGGTAAACTGATTTGCGAAACCAACCTAGATTATTCTGCATGACCTGCTCTCGAACCCTGAGCTTGAGACCAGGCACATGAGACTTGAGTCTAGTTAGGATTCTAGACATAGAGACTTGACCTTAGGTGGTAGCAGCTAGGTAGGAGTCTTCTATCATGCTGCATGAATCCCTAACGGACCCTCCACTAGTGAGTTTTGTTGTTCCTGATTTATAGTTCATGAGACAACCCCCATCTAGCATGAATAATTTAAAATTGCAGAAATATACTAGAAGCTGGTAGTGTCTATGGTTAGGCATGAGTAGAACAGGTTTGTTATAGAATGATCATTAATGTTTTTTTAGCCTAGTATACCAGCACTTGAATACCAAAACTGTTTCTAGGCTAGGAAAGGCATCTAAGAACATGCAAATATCTGAAAAGCTGACCTGTGTAACTTTTAATATGCTCTTTAAGTTACAGTTAAAATGAGTCAGGACTTAGGACCCCTACATCAGTCCAACCTTGTCCTCATACCCCTAATTCCACAGCTTTCTCAAAACAACTTGTTCCTAAGCCTCATCCCTTTAGGAATATCACAGAGACATTGTGAATAGGTTAAGCACACCCAAACATCTTCAGTGATAGGCATGAACCTTTAGGGAGTGGGTCTGCCAGGGCCTTTATGACATGCTGTGGGAAACCTAAAAGCAACTTAAATAAGGCAAACCACTTCTGTCAAACCTTAAAATCAACCAAGTCACATTCTGCCTAAACTACAGAACCTTGAATAAGATACAAGACAGGTGACTGTGGAACAGTCCTAGAAGGACCACAACATCACCTTTAGTTCAAAGCCTAACAGCTTGAAGTTGGCCAGGGCAGTTAGTTCAGTTTCTTGCCATAGGTTCTTGGACTATTGATCTAAGCTTAGAGATCTGATCTTGACCTCTAACATACCTATTCTAATTCTTCATCTTCCCACGAACTTTAGGAGAACCTGATCCTGATTCATAATAGATTCATAAAAGCCTCCTAGTCCTCTAGTTTGAGTCACTGAAACCAAAACCAGATCAGGCCTCTGATACAGGCTTAGAAGCCTTTTCCTTGTTTGGCATAAGGTGCCTACACAATTGATTCTAGATTTGAGGTAGGGTTAAGGCTTAAAAATGTTCTTGGGGACCTGTCACCTTATTGTATGAACTTCTAGCAAATTGTTGTGAGGTACTAGCCTGCAAAATGAGTCAAGGAACCTGCCATAAACCCACTTTCAATAAATGATTTAACTTCCAGAAATTGGAACTGTGGTTTTGGATCTAGAAACTTGCAACTTCTATAAGCTAACTCCTGATGACCTGACTTGATGCCCTAGGAGTTGAATTCTGATTTTGGCCTAGAGGCCTGAAATTCTCTGAGCAACTTTTGATGAATTGATACTTGGGTTTAAACCCTAATTCTAGGCCAGAAAATATCTAGCTGGAATGAACCATCCATTGATAAACTAACGTCTAAAAGCACTCAGGTCCACCATATGGGTTTCTGTCAAGAAAATGTGAACTATAAAGATTGGTTCTGGACTGGGAAAGCAACTAGGAATTCACCAAGGCTAGAAAAACCGGCTTAGGCAATATTCTAGTTATCTCCACAAACTTCCATTAAATTAATTCAGGTCCAATACCGTGCCCCTTAATCTCAAAATAGAAACTAAACTGTTCTACAAAAAGCCCCAAAACAAGAGCCAAAAATCGAACACATCTGTAGAAATTTTGCAGATTATCACTTCTACTGCGAGTGTGTGTGATAACCAGAAGCATGACAACAAGCTCGCTTCCAGGACTTACACTTCAAGTCCCTGAATCTGTTACTGTCCCATAGAAACTGCTCTCAAAATGGTTCCTCACGTCAATCCTGAAGCTGCTTAAGGACAGGTTTAGACCCCGAAAAATAACTATCCAAATTCAGGCCAAGAAATCTCAGGTTTGTTTCTAGCCTGATTGAATAGGTGGAAGCCTAATACCTTATGGCCTAACACCTCTGCACCATTCTGGCAAACTGCAGGTTAAAAAGGACCATTTATGTGCTTTTAGTCCCGCCTATCAGGCCTAGTAACTCATCCTCTGTTCCCAAATCAGTAGCTTAGGTGCTAAACCACCCAAATCACAGTAAACTAGATAAATTGGTCTCCAAACCCCAGTCCCAACCAATTAAATCTCAGTAGGATCAGTTGGGTGCTTTAGACTCGTTCCCTACCTTGTTACCCAAAGTCAAAATCTGAAAATAAGTGGGGGCCTAAGGTTGATAGGCAAGGAATTGGAGATGCTGATTCTGTGCCTAGTTAACCTCTCATTGAAGATCTGCTCATGGTTTTGGAAAGGTAGGGGAATCCTATTAGCTCAGGTGCAAACCAAAGCCATGAACTTGAATAGCCTTAATAATAGGTGCAGTAATAAGAGAGACAAGTAAAACAATTTTGTCAAACTAACCTTGGCATAAGGAATATATCCAACAGCCTCTGATTCTCATATTTGAAATTCTGAACCTGGGACTTAATATTGGTCTGTAGCAGATTTGTAGAAATCTTCTCCAACTTTGAATTGAGTCCTGAACTTGAGACTTAGTTCTGATCTATTCCAGTACACTGATCATCTACATAAATCTCTAATCTAAGACCTTGTGCTTGAGATCTGACCTTGATCCAGAAGTTTTCAACTGATTGGGATAGGCTACTAATAGATTGATCTGTAAAACGTGCCTAAGAATCCCCTGGTCCTTTACATAAATTCCTCTTGAATTGATGCAAGCCCGAGGAGCTGATTTCTGTATTAGAAAATGTCTAGGATCCTGCAACTTGCCTAAAGTCAAATTCTGGAAAACTGACCTGTGAAACCCCCTGCCTTCCTTCCTAAGTTGTTGTTAAACAGATTTTGGTCTATGAAATGCACCCAGAAGCCCTCTACTTCTCTGGACCACTTATTAATGAGCTGCTTTGGAATCTGTAGCTTAAAACCAAGTTATAGGCCACAACATCGCCCCAAAACTTACTACATCTCTACACAAAATAAGGCCTGTTTGCAAAGGTCTACAGCCAAAAGGCAAGGGTCAGTAGCCTGGTCTAGAATGGTGTTAAGTATGGGATTCCTAAAAATCAGGGTTTTTAATAAACTCCTATAAAAACGTCCGTTTTTTAAACTTTCCGAAATTCATGCAACGGGTTCTAGCCCGAACGAGTAGCATTCCCTACCGTCTCGTGTTTTAATTCGTGCGGATCCAAATACGGCTTACGACGATTTGGATCTTGCAAGCAGGGATTTCTGAAAACCACCATTTTCAATAAATTCCTATAAAAACGTCTGTTTTTGAACTTTCCGAAATTCATGCAACGGGTTCTAACGCGAACGAGTAGCATTCCCTACCATCTCGTGTTTTAATTCGTACGGGTCCAAATACGACTTACGACGATTTGGGTCTTGCAAGCAGGGATTTCTGAAAATTACTATTTTCGATAAATTCATATAAAAGCGTCTTTGTGAAATTTTCTGAAATTAGTACAACGGTTTCTAATGCGAATGAGTAGCGCTCTCTACCATTTCGTGTTTTAACTCGTGCGGATCCAAACACGGCTTACGACGGTTTGGATTTTGCAAGTACCTGATTCATGAAAGTCGCTGTTTCTTATCTCTTTCCATGAAATCAATTTTCATCTAAAATCACTCTTTATTCTTTTAGAGATCAAGTCTCTTAACCAGAACTACATAGCCTTGAGTTTCCCATTGCACCAGGGAATACGTAGGAGCAGGATCAAGTCCTGTTAGGCTATTTTCTATAAACCTATTTATTTTCTATTCTATTTTAAGGGATCAAACAGTTTTCAAAATATCACACACTCAGTTTAAGGGTACCGTTCTTTGAAACGGACGAGTAAGGTGCCTAATACCTTCCTTACCCGTAACCGACTCCCGAACCTAGATTTCTTCCTCAAGTTAGGGTTTTTCCAAATGTTTTCCCTTAAAATAAAATTTGATGGCGGCTTCGCAATCCAAATAAAATTCATTTTCAAAATTTAGCGAGTTCGTCGTCTCGTTGTAATTACGGTTACGACAATTATAAAAACTTGCCACAATGGACAAAAAAAATAGTTTATATTTTTGCAAACAAAAATATTATAATAAACAAAGAAGATTAACTTGTAAGAGAAAGAAAAAAAATAATAAAGAACTAAAATAAAAATAAAAAAATTTAGAGAATCAAAACAAAACTAAACAAAAAAAAAACCTGTTAGAAGATCAAATTACTATTTTGTATCAATCTTAATGATATAGATATCATTTTTATGATTAAGCTAGAATTTCATCATTCATTATAACATTTTTTATTTTAAGCAATACAAAGTTTATTCATATTTAGTAATGAAAATGAGTCAAACTATTTGATAAGGATATATAGCGTGATTTATTTAAATTTTGATTTAAGTCGACTTGTTTAATAAATAGATAAATTCAAAAATTAAAGATCTTTTTTACATAAATAAATTAAGCTTATAAAAAATATATCTAATCTATTTAAAAATCTATTTATCTCTATATATTATATATTTATATTTATTTTAATATATTATATTTATATAATATTTATTTTAATATTTTATATTATTATATAATATTAATATATTTACATAATTTGTTAAAATTAAAATTTCAAATTTCAAACAAAAGAAACTTTAGACAAATTTTTCTTTATCCTTAAAATAGAACTCTAATTTGATGTCATTATTTACTTTCAAAGTTCTAGAATTTCACTTTGCATAATCCAAATTTTGAAAATGATACAAGTAGTCTTCCTCTCAATTAACTCCTGATCCTTAAAGTGATTTTGTGAAAGAAAGATATGTCATATTGATACATCATCTAAATTCTTTTAATACCAAAATTTTTCAATATTTATTATATCTTTATTAAATTTTTTGTGATATGACAAACAAATTTATTAAATAATTTTGATTGATGTTTTGTATAAACGTATTAATAAGAGTTGGTTTGACAAGTTTTACAACTTAAAAAAATATTATAAAAATATATTTTCATAAAAAATTTTAAATGTATAAACATTTTACATTATATATATATATATGTATTTATATATATATATATATATATATATATATATATATATATATATATATATAAAGAAGAGATCAAGTTACTTTAGGAATAACCTTATCTAAAGTTGCTATGTTTAATAACTTTTATAAATAATTAAATTTTATCAATCCAACCATTAAATTAATAAATTATATAATACAAATCATCCATACAAAATTTTATAAAACTTTAAAAAAGTTGATATTTTAAAATAAAATTTAAATTAATAAATATTATATCTCTTATAATATTTACTAATTTATTTAATAAAATATCAATCTTTTTTAAATTTTATAAAATTATATAAAAATAATTTATATAATATAATTTATTCATTTAACGGATAGATTGATAAAACTTAATTTTTATGAGAGTTATTAAATAAAGTAACTCTAATTAAAGTTATTTATAAAATAATTTGATCTCTTCTTTATATATATAATATCTCATTTTATCCGATTTTATAAATAATTATTGGCTGTTATTTTTAAATAATACTTTATAAAATATTTATACAATGTTTTCAAACTCTAATCATGATGTTAAAATTATCATTATTATAAAAATTTAATTTATATTAAAAATTATGAATAAAAAAATAAAATTGTGGATGAAAATAGTAAAATTAAATTCACCTATTAAAATTATCTCACATATATTAAAATATTTTTAAAACTTATGAAAAAATTAAGGATAATGTTTGGTTTATAAACATGATTTATTTTTAAATAAAATAAAATAAAAGTTTTTTTATAAAATATTAAAAATAAAAATAAGATGATATTTTTATAAATAAAAATAAAAAAATTTAAATTAAATAATATATTTTTATTCTTCTAAAATTTTAAAATTTTATTTTAATTATTTATTTTTAAAACATTTAAATTTTAATTTTTTAAATAAATTGATTTTAATTTTTTTATCATTGATGTATTAATATATGACGTGTTAAACGGAAGTTAATATGAACTAAAATGAATATATTTTAAAAATAAAAAATTAAAATTTAACCCAAAATATAAAACATATTTAACCCAAAATATTTTCAAAACAAACATGTACCACCACCAGTTTAAGTTTTCATTCCCATCGAGACCTTGCCTCCATTTTGTTAAACCCAATCGAGAGACCAAAAGCCTCCATTGTCGTTTCGCTTAGAGGCTTTCTCTTCTTCTAAAAGGACACCATAATCGAGGAGGGTTCCTTCGTTAAGTTGATAAAAGTCTCCATTGTTGACGTTTGGAGAGGATTTCTGAGAGGGTTGTAATGAAATTCCCTATTTTTTATAAATAGAAAACCAAAATTCCTAATTTCATGAAATCAAACCACTGAGTTGAGAATCAAATCTTGAAGCCGTTCTCGTCAGATGTCAACCACTTTGGCTACTTCCAATGCTCAACCGTCAAAGACTTCATCATCTTAGTCGCCACATCGTTCCCAAGCGCACCCGTCAGGGCCAATGTCAATCCATCCAACATAAAGGTCGCTTCGTCATTTTCTGAAATTGATTCTGACTTTTGAGTTATTGGCTTGTCATTTTCATTGATCCGGATTGGGTTCCTTCATTCTTTGTTTTTTAGCTTTTGTTTTATTTTTCTCTCCCTTTGAGGGAGGGAGACAAAAGTCACACAACATAGCAAAATAATAGATAGAAATCATAATTGATTTGATCATGTTTATTTGAAGGGTTCAATTTACACTGTGTGTTTGCTAATGCATTTCCTTGTTTCATGTTTCTGAATTACAATGTGCATGCCTACAATAGAAATGGCCTTTGCAGTGGATGATCACTACCCCATTGAAGTGCTTTTTCTATTCTCAACCAGGTGAGACCCATAGCACTCTGTTTTAGTTCAATATTACTGCTTATTACTTGTTTCTTCCTTTGTTATGAGGTCGTAAATCACAATTCAAGGACTTGCTTGTTTTTGTTATCTCAATACTACCCTGTTGCCCCTTATCGTGTGCTAGATAATAACTTCTACATATGACAAAATTTATTTTGACTTTTATGTTGATTGAATTAAATGTCAACGGAATAATTGTTAGAAGTGAGGGATTTCATGTTTAGCAGTTTGAGTCTCTCTTGACACTGCCTAGATGGCCCATTTTTTTTAGTGAAAATTAGTTAGATGTTGTGGTTTTTCTAAGATCGTCCTGAATTAAAGCCTACTACCAGACGTATAAGTTTGTTTAAAAATCTACCTAACAAAAAAATTTAATAAATAGATTTAAAATCTATATAAATAATTAATTAAAAAAATTTGTAAAACTTAAAGTATATAAGATAAAAGAGCCGTTAAATATAGATTTAAAAAAAATATATATATATTAATATTATGTAAATAAAATATAAAATAAATATTATACAAATATAATATATTAAAATAAACATAAGTATATAATATATAAATATAAATAGGCTTTTAAATAGGTTAAATAGACTTTTTTATAAGTTTAGGTTTGTCTTGTTTGTTTAAAAAGGTCTTTTAAGAAGTCTGATCGTATCTATTTACTAAATGAGTTGAGTTAAGGTAGGCTTTAAACCATTCGAGCCGTGAATCAAGGTAGCTTTAAGTAAGTCGAGTCGTAGGCCACGCCTCTGTCGAACGATCTTATTCACTTCCATCCCTTGATATTATAATTTGAAAAGGGTGTAAGGAGAAATCCAATATGCATAGTTGAATTGAGTTTATTTTTCCTTTTTGTTACTTTGAAATATTTGCAGAATATTGAAATGGAACACAGTGCTAATAAACAATCAGCAAACGACAATGTAGAAGATCAAAGGAGAAGAGAAATCAACGCCAGAAATTTATACTGGTTTAGTTACGTCTAGTTTTTAATCTTCTATCAAAATTTTCATTAAGAATGTAATTCTACAAAAGTTTTCTCACCCAATAATTTTGAAGTATGATTTGAACACAAGCCTCTTCAAACTTAAGAATCCAATATTCTTTTACAGGTCTCTTCAAGTTAATAACTTCCAAGATATGTAAGATAAACAAATAAATTTAGGCTATTTATAGTATATCAAATATGAGAATGATGATAGGAAGAGAATAAAGAAAGAGTTTGTTTGCTTGTTTTTTTTAGTTTATTAAGTCATCTATTTATATGTGCGCCCTTCTTTTTTAACCATTATGCTTCGAATACGAATTTCCAGGCAATTAATGCTTTAGACTTTTGGCCCAAGTACTTGATCAACTTTATTCAGAATATTTTTCAATTGTCTAACTTGTTTTTCTTAACATGAATATATTTCCTTTTTTGTCATAGCACAGGTATTGGAAAGCTAAATTTTTTTTAATGTGTGCTTAAATTGGAGAAACTGAATATTTGGTCATTGAAAAGTTGCCTTGACCTTTGTATATGCAGAGACGATTTTGCATGTCACTCATCAGATGCTCTTCTAGATGTATATGCGTGACATTATGCACTTCAAAAGACACTTCAGATGTTAGACGCTATGGTCAAGATCATTGTATCTGATGCTTCGTAATACTATTAAAGTACTTCATAGAGAACTTGTTAGCTTAACAGACCATTCATCAAAATTTTGGAGTGTCAAGTATCTTGACTCTAATATAATAGTGTAAGAAATTTTGTGTTTTAGCTATTTAATTTTTGGAAATCCTCTTCAAAGAGGCTGGCCTTTTTTATTTTTTATTTTTTTCATTTTATCACTCTTTATTGATAAGAACATTAGAACCACACTGCAAATAGCTGGAGAGTCTAAAGCCTTATAAACTTTAGACTAAAATTTCATACTTCCAATTTAAAACTCAAATCCCATACCTTGAAATTGGATCCTAGCATTTATCATCATACGCTCAGATCAGTATTCACCATGTTTCACTTCCTCATAGTGAACATTCGTACTCCTTTATATGTGCATTTAAGCACCAACAACGTTGTGATCATATTTACATATTTACACACAGTCCTTTCCATTTTAGAAATGTAGAGATATATATATCTTCTAATATTTTAGAACTATTACAGAGATAGAAAGATAGAAGTTGATTATCAACACAATTCAAAATACAAGATTGATCTTAACTAAATGCATCCATCACAATAGCCGCTAGAACATAATACGAATAATGGGCCAATAGCTTCTTTATTAGTGACCGTCAATTACATCATTTCCAATGGACATATAAGTCACTCTGATTCATTTTATATTGAGTTAACAACACCCTAACACTAACAATATCAAGTTCAGTAGATTTCTTGTTAACAAAATTACAATGTTTACTAATTTCTCCTTTTTTCCCGTTAGCTCACCAATATTAATCATATTTATGATAGAAGCCTTAAAGTTCCCAAAGAAAACATATTGGTCACTACTGAACTTGTTGACAATGCTAATGGTATCAACATCGGGTGTTGAGAACAGCTCTTGGTCAATCTGAAGCAAGCCCTTGTGAACCTTGATGTTGGAGTAGTAGTTCTTGTCAAATTTATCAGGTATGGTTGCGTCCATATTGGTGAGGTTAGTCCCTGACCCACTATTGGGACATATTTTGCGCAATTGTTGCAAGTGGTGTTAAGAGTTGGATCAGGTTCAGCTAACAAATGTTCCATGCTAAACTCTACCAAATTATGAGCACCTGAGATTGAAAATGAAGAATATATTTTATATAATCATAAACTCCTAGTCATGCGCTATATTTTTATCAGAGAAATTAATTATTGAAAAAGTCAAACCAGTTTAATTAAGATGCGAGTTTTAAATGAATTAGTTTCAAGAATATTTTCAAGATATTAATTGTTACATTTTTCATTTGTTTTTTTCTGCATTGATGCTAAAGCCACTTGTAACATATAGCATGACGTTAATTTGAAAAATTTTTGTACCTAAAAATGCAACTAGATTAGTGGTGCTTTAAGTTGAAGTAGGATGAAGAAAGGAGTGGAAGATTTCGATTAGTAAGTGTCTTATTAGGAAGTTTCAGATTGATAAGATGTGAGATCTATCATAGGTATATAATGTGAAAATAAATTTATCTTAAAAATTAACTTTTAAAATTGAATTAAGTTCCAAAACCCAATTCTAATAGGTCTTATTTCCTGTTAAACTATTCCTTTCTTCTTTCCAATGAAACTTTTTACAAAGGTTGTAAAGACTAAAATGACCTTGCTATATTATGATTTAGGTGTTGAACTTTTGCTCAACGGTGCTTGTTGAGTCAATAGTTAGTAATACCAGTGTATCTGTAGTTCTAATTTTTTTCTCATCCATATAAAAACACTTCTAAAATTGAATAAATGCCCTCTCATTTCGTTCCTTTTTATTTAACTAAGAAAGAAACTTGATCATATTTATGACTAATTAAAAGTTATGTTCTCTGTTGATACATATACCAGTTGTAAGAATCCAAGTTGTAGAAGTGTAGAACTCTTGGCTGACGACATAAAATTATTTTGCAATATGCTTCAATCTCTACCAGCATGTTGAAAATTTGTGTTATTAATAATTCATTTGTCTTGTTTGATGAGAGGTTGGTGGATATGATGCGATGTCAAGAAATCAATGACAAAAGAAGCACATAGTTTGTGACTTAGCACAGCGATTGCTTTGTCTATTGCAAGCTTGGTAGTGAGTATCAACTAGTGAGGAGCTTAATACTCATTTATGAGGATTTGAGTTGGCTTAAATTTGGGTACATTATTTCTATCACGGTACAGGTAAGTGAGATGTTTACTTTAATTACATAAAACATGCACGAAAAATTGGAAATTGTAGAATCTGGAAAGAAGTGATGAAAATGTTAGCCATGCACATTATAGTTGTAACAGTGGAGGACATCAAAGTGGAGTTAATTGATACTTCTATTGAAGAACTGATGAAAGAAGCCATCATCATATAAAATGAAGATCAAGAATGGAGTTCACTTCAAACAATTGAGAAAATAAGACTGCAGAAAGAGGTTATGAAAAAGTTAAGGAAGCCTAGTTGGACAAAAGGTACTCTCAAAATAAACTGGTAGAAAGGGATATAATCGATTTTTAGAAGATATAATTACTTATTTTTTATAATCGATGAAGGTGAAGTGAGAAGGGTTCCATTTGGTGCCCATTTCACACTTAAAAAAGGTTGCTTCTATCGAAGATAAATAAGTATGTTCAAGATCTAATTTATAATATGTTAAATATTTTATTATTATATTTATATTTTGATTATTTGTTATGAGAAGGTTTTTCATTAAATTTGGAGACTAAGTATGATGGAAATTATAATAATAAAAGATAAATATTTTAAAATTTAATATAAATTGTTCCTGGTTATTGGATTATTATAAATAGATATTAATAATTTAGATATATTAATATGTACGTAGCAGTTTTCATTGGACGAGATTAATAAATTTTATTTATTAAATTATATATATAGATGGTATATATAGAGATATGATCATTGAACTGACTCAATTAAAATTATTAATACTTACAATTATCGATAATTTGTCAATAGGATATTCTCATAAAGAACATAATATTTGAATTTTGATTGACTTGAAACTGCTACAGTAAGTGACAAAGTTATTTGTTATACTTTAATTTTGAAGACCTAATGCTTAGGATGTTAGTTGAAAGGATATTGGGTATAATTGAATACCTGTAGAATTAATAATTGGCTAAGAAGGTGTAACACACAATGTTTCATTATGGACTTTCTAAGTTATAAATATCCTTTAGTAATAATAAATTAAGTAAAAATACGAAAAAAATCCAGAGAAATTAGAGATTTTATAGTAAATGATAAAAATACCCTTGCATTAGAATAATACAAATAAATGTGCAAGACACCCAAAACAACAGCTAAAAGATATTCTAAGGGATTAGAATCTATCAATGACGGTTAGAAAGTCATAAAAAAAGAATAGAAAGAAAGAGATGACGAAAATGCCATAAAAAATGCTTAAAAATACCCAAAATGTTCTTAGAAAGTTTTATCTTCTCTAAGGGCTAAAATTTTCCCGAAAAAATAGCAAATGAAATAAGAATGATTCAGGAACAAACTCATAAGTGTTAGAAATATCAAAGGAACAATTTGGAAATGTTTTGGAAAATTCTCAGAAAAATTAACAAAATGTCATTAGAAGGCCGGTAGGATAAAAAAATGTGAAATAGAAGTTGGGATGTGGGCTCCACCCCTTGAGCATGAAAATAAATATGTAGAAAATGAGGTGGTCATTCACTCTATGAATCATCACTTTCTTAATGTCATATAAGACAAAAATATTAAATAGGAGAGATAAAATTAACCATAATTAAAGTAAATTAACCTTAATTAATTAAAATTAACCATCCTTAGAATAAGTTAATTTTTATTAGTGAAAAATTCAAAATAATTAGTATCAAGCTGATTCTAAAAGGATGATTCCTTACATTTATTTATTTTAGGAAATGGAAATTACATACAAATGTACCAAAATATCCTTAAGTGGGAAATTAATTTCCAAATAGTCGCTAAGTGACCGAATGGTATCTTTAGCCAAGGAGGGCTTATTTGCTTCATAATACACCTTCTAAAAACTTAGAACAAATCTTTAAATTCTCTCTACACTTAAACTACTCTCAAAACACCACAATTCTCAATAAGCTTAAACTTTCATCTTTAAAGTTTAGGTTAAAACAAAATCAAATCCATCAAGCCCCACCACCATCACTAAAAGATCTTGTGTGGACCATCAAGGAGAAGAGAGATCAACCTTAAAGATCCACCAAAACCTTCGTAAAAGTCTTCAACAAGTAGGATCTTTACCATATATTTTTCTAAGCTTTTAATCTTGTATTTATGGTTTGATTTTCTTCTTTTTGGTGAATCTCTCTCTAAGTTCTATTGATCCCTTTTGATTGAGTTTCATGGAGCTCAAAACTTCCTTTGATGGTTAAAAATTAGTATCATAAATTTTTTAGTGATTTTTGATAGTTAAGGGAAGTTTTGATGGATTAAAGTACTTATAGCAACCTTTGATACAATTAAATAAGTTAAAATTTCTTAAAATTTATTTTTGATGCTCGGGGAAGATTTGAGAGTTTGTGAGAAAATTTTAGAAGTGCTCAAAATAAGGGATGGATAGATCTTGGAGTACATCTACACTTGTTTGTCTTGGAAAAAATGCTTTCTTGAAATTCTTCATGTTCAAAGTTGGAAGCTTGTTTATATCTTTTCTTAAAAACTTTAATCTTGAAGTTGGATTTTGAAAAAAGTGTAGATCTGGACTCATATATTAAATATCTTAAAATACTAAAAATTTATGTCAAGAAAACTATAAACTTAAGGTGTAAAGAAGAGCCTAATCAAGTATAAGAAAGTGGTAAATTTGGAAGAGACTTGAAAATGGTGGAGTAACCATTTGTCCATATTGGTTAAAATTGGTTAAAATATGTTAAAACCTTGTTAGAACTTAAGAATGAACCTAAACATGCTTAAGGTGGTGATTAGAAATTAATTATGGAGTGTAGAGAGGATGATGGGCATTTGGACATACTCTTTAGACAAGGAGAAAAAGCTAACAAAATTTCTAAGGTTGGTGTGAATTGATAGCTTAAGTCTTAACTAGTGTAAATCACTTTTTAAGAAAAGAAAAATTGAACCATACTATCTTAGAACTAAGAGATGTACATTCGACCACCTATAAAATATTAAGGAAAATTAGGCTAATTTGGATGTTTAAAGGTAATTAAATAAGATATGAGTACGAAACTTTAAATTTATGAGCAAAGATACAAGCAAGAAGGTTAATTAGTGGGTTAAATTTAATTAGCCAAGTTATTAGTCAAAAAGCATAAAAATTCTAACATTTAAACTTGAATTAAGTAATTTGTGCATAAAATATTCAAATTAATGAACATAAAGAGTAAGCAACCAAATAGGTCATTCGGCTAACTAGATTTGAAATTCAACATTTCATAACCTTACACTAAAAGCTTTAAGAAGAAGTTAATCTTTGAGAAAATGAAAGGTTGAGAGGTAACTTAGAAGGATGAGTGGACTAGGATCCTATGAGATATTTGTCATAAATCTTATGAACAATGTAATATGGACAAGCTATTGAAGGAAGTTTACATGCTGTCTAAGAAAGTGATATCAAACTTAATTAAAAAATTCTTGATTAGAAGATTAGTTTCTATTTATAAATATTATTCCAACTTGTTGTATTATTTTATGAGTACACAAAGATGAATTAAAGTGTATGGATAACATTCTTAATTGTTTAGAAAATGATGTATTACATGATGTTCATATGTGGATGATGATGTAAAAGTAGTTTGAAATAGAGACTATCTGTGCATGACACATTGACTGGATTGTTTGAGCATGCATATTATCTGGAAGTTTTTAAAAGAAACTTAATTAACTATGGGATCACTAAAGAAAGAATTTATGTGAAAATTTAATACTACTCTTAATGTGCCTTATGCACATTCAGAATGCAAAAGGTCCTTCTAAGGTGGAGATAAAAAGGTTCTCCAAAAATCCTTCTATTATAAAGCGACAGGTCTTCAATATTTATGATGGTAACGATTACCAATGAATGAACTCATGTTGTAAGAATAAAAGGTTGAGTAGCAGAGCCAATGAAAAGATATTATTTGACTAAGTAGTATTATATATCTGTCTTAGATTATTACTAAGTGAGTGATAGAGAAATGAGAGGAATTATGCTAAGGCATAAATGAAATGATAGTCAAATGATATATATGATGTGATCTCAAAGATATGTGAGACTTATGTAATTTAGATTATATAACTTGTATACTTAATTAGAAACTAGTTTTTCTTTATGTAAAAGAAACCCACTTCAGCTAAAGTTTTCTAAAGCTTAAAAATAAACTTATATCTATGTCATGTTTTCTAATAAATTAAAGTGGTTGGGTTGAAAGTGTGGTCACTAATCCTAGGGTAGAATCCTACTGAAAAACTTGATTTCTCACCCCCCCTTCCCACCATTTTCTTCCCAGACACTCCAAATGTCATTTGTGACCGTAATGGTCTTCGTAGAGCTCAGTAACGTTAACTGGTAAGCCAACACCCACAGATTGGTCATTACCGTTCAGGTCAACGTATAAGTTTATTTCTCTTTGGGCCACTTATTCGTATCTGTCTTTATGAGTCCAAACTTCTCAACCACGGATTTTGTCATTCCATTAGAAGCTTTCCACCTTAATGTGGTGTTTCCATCACTGCCTGTCTACCGGATGCCTCTAGCTACACCTATAGTAGATTCTTCCTCGTTTGAAAGGGAGAACAGCCCATAGACACCATGCCATTACTACATTACTTCTCATGTCTGATTGTCCTAGAGCAATTCTTCATTTCCTAGGCCATATCCATTCTACAAATTTCATGAGATGGAAGATGGAACCTTCGTTTCCTAGGATGAAAGTCTATGGCTAGAGTGTCATGATACCCGTAAATGAAGTGTTTACATGACTTTTGTTTTTTGAAGGAGATGATTGAAGGCATGTCCGTAATGTATATTTTATAAAATAGCTAGATGATTGTACTCTAATTAACTAGTATGTAGTTTGTATCATAATAAATGTGATGTATGCATATAGTAGTAGTAACTGTACATGTAATTAGGAGTGTAAAGGCATAAATTCGTTTTCTTAACCTAGCTTATCTGAACTAAGTATATATAAATATGTATTGTATAATTATAAAGTTTGCATAACTTTTGGCATATTTGTATTTGTGATAAGTTATATTTCTACTCATTAGAGAGAAGTATGGAACGTCAAAAGCAACATAGACAATTAATTAATTAAACATGAATAATTATGTTTGTTTATTTATTTTTTGATACAACAACTATTCCAAAGAGACTTGCATTTTATACCAAGGTGTTTAAAAAAAATTACTGTATTTTCACTAATAATAATTTTCTAAAGATTCCGCATAATGAATAATAGTCTAATAATGGAACCGTGTGCATGAGTTGAGCTAAAAAGCAAACTTCATTTTTAGGATGTTATAAAAGGAATCCATTAACTCATGGTAATGAGTTTGAGTTTTATGACTATAATAACTAATACCTTGGTTAAGGAGATTGAATGAGTAAAAAAAAGGAGTTTTCTTTGGATCATTCATCAGTTAACTAATTAGAGTTTGATAATTGTACTGTATTGTAACGTTAATCAAGAATTGAAAAGATGAAAAAAAGTTTATTTTGTTCTTCTATGATTCTTAAAAGTAAAAGGTCTCTATACTCTTTGACCATTAAGGAGCATTGCTAGATACCAACCTTAATTAGTAAATTAGATAATTATTATTTGATAATTAAATTAGATAATTTAATATAATTAAAGAAATAATTTTTTTAGTCCAAGTGAAATTTATTATATTCTTCCCTAGCATAAGAATAAAATAATATAATAATATTGAAGAAATTTTAATTTTATTTTGAATAAAATTAAAACTTTAAAATTTTAAATTTTAAATTTTGAGTTACGTTTTAAATTTTAAATTTCAAGTTTCAAATTTTAAATAAACAGTTGGTTGTGTTATCATGATAACATTAACTAAAAAAAGAAGATAAGATTGCATATGTTTTAATTAGTTTTATAACTAACTAATATATCTTCTAATCGGTTTCATATCTGATTAATAGAAATATAAGATAGAGATATACTTTTAACATCTATATAAAACAACGTGGGAGTATAGTGAAACACAACATATTATTCTAAATAATAGTTTTTCATACTTCCAAATCTCTCTTCGGAATATTTGAGAGGCTTTTTTTGATATACGCCTTCCACTTTGTCAAAGTGTTGATCATAACCACTACATTATAGACTCTTCGCACTATCGAAGAGAAATTTTTTGAAGATTACATTATATTCGAGGTATGCGTATTTCCATTATGTTAATTTGAAATAAATTTTAAACATATGATAGATCAACAAGATTACTTTTTAATTTTGATTCAATATTTTAAACATATTGTAATCGTTCAGTGGTATCAAAGCTTTGGTTTTTATGTGCTTAAATTTTATTTTCACCAAACTTTTATGAATCTTGATCATAATAATTTATGTCTAACATAAATTATCACTGTGAATATGTTGCAGTGAATTGATGGATTCTGAACCTCGTCTTTAAATAAGTTTTCTGAAATTTATGAATACTCATAGGAACGACCTTACAACTAAGGGATTATACAGTATTAAATTGTATATGATACAATTAAAAGGTTTATTGATAAGATTGACTTGTGTATATGATGTATGAAGGAATTAATTTATATTTACGCCTAGACAACTTGAGGATATATATTTTAATTATTGCATACTTATAGGAGCAACCTAACAAGCAAGGGACTATGAAGTATTATATTGTATTAGATACAATTAAAATATTAATTTTTAGAATCATTCTATGCATGTGATGCGTAAAGGAATAAATTTATACTTGTGCCTAGACAACCTGGGATATAAAATTTAATTCATGTATACTAGTAGGAACGACTTGATAACGAGGGGACTATATAGTATCATATTGTATTCGACACAATTAAAATATTAATTAATACGTTAAGGAATTAATTTATACTTGAGCTTAGACAACTTGTGGAAGGCTGACAATGGAACAAACCAATTCAAAATTAGTTCAAGACTCAACTCAACAATTAACTTGTTGAATTTGGTTCATGAACCAAATGAGTCGAACATGAGTAGAAAATTAAACTTGCTAATTAAAGGAACTGAACCTGAGCTATGTATAGCATGACTTGTTTGATTCATGAACTTGCTCTTTATATATAAAAGTTAAATTCATATATTTTTTATTTTTATATAGATAAAATATGTAACATAATCATAGTATATATTATTATAATAAGCTATATGTTTAGAAATTTTTTTAGTTTTAAAATTAGTAACAAAATATAAATTTGAAATGTTCAATGTACAAATTAGTTATTTGATTTATTAATTATTAATAATAATTTAAACATAAATATTTATTTATTTTATATAGACTATAATTATATTTATATTTTTTAATTGGACAATCATTTTATCAAAAATATATTAGTAAATTGAAAATTTTAAATGTTCTAGATTTAATTTATTTTAACTTTTGGTTTATGTGACTTGAATTAACGAGTTAGCGAGGTGAAGCCGTTCATGAGCTTGAATTTAGTTAAGAAAAATGATTCGTACCAAACTCAAGTCAATTTTCAAGCTAGCTAAATTCTTATCGAGTCGTGTTGAGATGAACCTAACTCGACTTGACTCAACTTGTTTCTAACCCTACTTGGAGGAATAAAAATTTAATTCATAAATACTAACAGGAATAACATGACAACCAAGGGACTATGTAGTATTAATTTATATTCTATGTAATTAAAATATCTGTTTGAAATATGTATGAGTAACAACTTGGCAACCAAGGAGCTCATTCGTTATTGTTCATTCCATTAAGAAAATAGATCTTATTCCCGCCATTTTTATAATAATTTTTTAATGGATACATTGTCTATATTATGTGTATATTTCATAATTATATATTTTTTCCTATTCTTAGATCTTTTGACATGTCTACTTTATTGCTACGCTCTATACTTAAATCTAACAAGCTGAATGAAACTAATTATGATGATTGGTATCGAAGCTTAAGAATTGTTCTTATACATGAGAGACTTGTTGACATCATTGATAAGCATTTTCCAACAATCCCTTTACAAGAAAGGAATTGTTATATTAGTCGATAATTCTTTTAAGAAAAATGGTGGGGATAAGTATAAACCCAAAATAAAATCTTTTATGCTTAAGGGTGATATGACCAAACCCATGAATAAAGATGGTACTACTAATCGAAAGGATGTTGAATGTTTCTTTTGTAAGGACAAAAGATATAGGAAAAGAAACTGCAAGGGGTATGTTCTTTTATTAAAGGAAAGAAACAAGATAAGATATTAATGAAAATATTTTCATGATTTCTTTAGCTACTATTAATCCTTCTACATGGATATTAGATACGGGAAGTAGTTTTAATATTTGCAATATGTTGCAAGGACTACAAATAAGTAGATGGTTGAAGGAAGGAGAAGTTAACCTTCAGGTTAGGAATGGAGAAAATGTTATTGTCTTAGCTATAAGATCAATTTATTTAATAATGTCTGTGGGAAAAGTACTTATATTTGAAAATTGCTATTATGTTCCTAGATTTGTTTCAAATTTATTTGTATGTTGGATAGATAAGTTTTCATATTATTTTTGATAATAATGTTTGCTTAATTTATCATTATGATGACTTGTATGTGAATGGTTATCTCCAATGTAGTATTTATGTCTTACCTGTTATTAATCCAATTATGCATGGAAGGAAGGTTACCTTGATCATTATGATTATGAAACATATAATACTTGTGAGTCTTGTCTCAAAATAAAAATGACCAAATCTCCATTTATAGGAAATGCAGAAAGAGCTTCTAAATTATTTGGTCTAATTCATACAAATGTGTATGGGCCCATGAGAATTCAAGTCAAAGAAGGATACTCATATTTTATCATTATGATATAATTTATGATTATTTAATTATAATTTCACCTAATTTTCCTTACTTTTGTAGGAATGGTCACGCAAGCAAAGAATATGAAAATAGGTGAGTTTTGGGTCAAAAAGAGTATAAAATGGTAAGGAAGTCAGTGCGATGATGCCATGTCAACCTTAATAACACAGAAGGCATCCCAGTCAGCCCTACGATACTGCAAGATGACTTAGAATGTCTGTAACGACTAAGGAAGTGGCTAGGTCAAGCCTAGTCCACGACAGTGAAACCTTAATCCATGTCTATAAAAGGGAGGCTCTATCACACCATTAGGCCCAAAGGCCACACCACTCTCTAGGTGACAAGCCTTTCACTATCTTAGAGACCATCCTTTCATATTCCGGAGACACACCACTCCACTATGCATTCCATTCTCATCTTTCTTCTCGTACCCTCTTGTGGGATCTTGAAGGTAAAATCTCTTTCATAGTGTGAGTTGCAACGTCCTATTTCCAGTTTTGCCGGCACTATGACTTTTTGATTCATTTATAGAATTAGGATTATGGATTGTTTTATTGGATTAGTATGCTCTTATTTGTCTTATTTCTCTATGTGTAACTAATTCCCAAATCACGAGGCTTTGGTGAAACTTATGATGTAACCAATTAAACCCATGTTTCAATTTTATGAATGATTGTGTTTCTATTCAATTGTCTTTTCCTTATTGTACTTAATTAATTGGTGAGAATTAGCTACTCTGGTTGATTTCTAAGTTAATTAGGGGATAAACGATAGTATTATTGCCTAGTCAACAAAACTATAAGTTAAACTGAATCTAAAAGTTTTGGAGGATCAATCAAAATCCTTAATTTCTAACCAGTTATTAATTTAACAAGTCTCAATGTTCTTTATGCTTATTTTAGGTATATACCTTGCATGATTGGTGAGGGTAATAACTTAAGAAAAACATATTGCTATTACATGATCATTTAGTAGTAATAGAATAAAAATAGATGGTTAGCAAATGACTTTAAATCTTTTACAAGGGAGTTAGGGTGAAATTGGGTAAAGTTATAAGGGAAACCAAACCCCCATGTCTTTTCATAATTAAATTCGTGTCTGTGTTCTTTTACCTTTAAATTTCCTACTTTTTTTTTCATTTTTATATTTATTTTAAATATTTCCAAAAAAAAACTATTTTATGATGAGCTCAAAAGTTAGCATTCAATTATTCTTTGAAAGATTGTTGAAATAGTCTATATGGCTTAGGGTTTCAAATGCCCCTTTCTACACTGATGGGTGCACTTGCCCGTGGATAAAACTTTGTATGCATAGTAAACTCAACAATTTTTTGGTGCCATTGCATGATGCATGATGAAGTTAAAGAAACCATGACACAATGGTTGCTCATAAGCATGATAGGAAATTGAATGATCTTTCTTGGATGTTATAAAATTAACACAAAAGTTTCCATCTCCAACGACTGTTCAAGAACATGTTGTAGATCAAAGGTAGGTTAATGAACTACTCTTAGAACAAAATTACAAAGCCTTAGAAGGTCTACTCGAGCACATCATGCACTAGATAGATTAAACTTTGTGAGAAAAGACACGATACGTAGAAGGGGGTTAAATATGGTGTCGTAGGAAAATTTTAATATTGCAAATTGGAATGTTATAAGACATTAGGTGTCTTAAGACACTTAATCTGATCAGAGAGTAAGGAGAGATATTCATACCAAGAGATAATATTGGTTCATCCTTATCAATCCAAGTGCTAAGTCTAGTCCATGTTAACATCCAACGGGTATTTTCATGATGTTGAAATAATGAAAATGCCAAGTATGACTAGATACTTCTACAGAAATACTATCCTAGTATTTTTACACTAGCTTCTTCTAACTTAACCAATATTCCCAAAAAGTAAGTCAGACACTCCTTTGTGTAACAATACACTTTTCTCAAAGATAAAATACAATAAAAATAAGAACAATGAATTCTGCTCAGGTTTTGAGTATTT
This sequence comes from Canavalia ensiformis, assembly GCA_026541065.1. Classification (NCBI taxonomy): domain Eukaryota; kingdom Viridiplantae; phylum Streptophyta; class Magnoliopsida; order Fabales; family Fabaceae; genus Canavalia; species Canavalia ensiformis. The sequence continues at coordinate 232,851 of JAMKYM010000177.1, read as the reverse complement.
AAGATGCTTTAGAATATTTCTTAGTTAATGTTCATTGTCCTTTTCTCATAGGCTTTGATGATTATATAAGTGGAGACAAAGTAGTTGTTGGGAGACGAACAAGATTTTCAATATCTTCTGCATGAGCATTGAATGCATGGCCTTGGGTTAAGGAAAAACATACTACTATTTTTCGTTTGAACTACTTCATGCATCAGAACCTTTTTTTGTCTTTTTTCATTTTGTTAAGCACCTTTTTCTAACACATCAAGTTCTTTCTTCTTTAAGCTCAAACTTTGTGATATTGCAAGATTTGATAATTCTTTTTGATAGACCGCAATCCAAAAAAAGGCTTAACTTCATACAATGCCAACTGGATTTTCTATATGTCATATGTTCTATATCTGCTAAGACAATAAGATACTTGAGGTGTCTTAAGACACTTAGGCTTTTGTACATGTTTGAGAGCGTAAAATACTATATGCACAAGTTTTTATCATTTAATCAAAATGTTTGTTAATTTATATTTTATGACTTGATTCCAACAAACTTCATCGTTCAAGATGACTTGACAAATGAGGTTGACCATATAATGATGATGATCCCCAAGACTTATGAAGAAGCTATGCAGAGCTTGGACCATGAGAAGTTGCACGAAGCCAAGGAATCTAAAATTAAATCAATGAAGATAAACAAAGTATGAGCTTTGGTTGAACCTTCAAAGGATGTTAATCCAATAAATTATAAATGGGTTTACAAGAAAAAGATTTCATAAAATGGAAAAGTAGAGACCTATAAGGCTTGTCTTGTTGCCAAAGAATATCGCCAAAAGGGTGAATAGATTATGATGAGACTTTTCTTTGGTGGAAATGCTCAAATTTATTTGGATTCTACGTCATATAGCGGCATACTATGATTATGAAATATGACAGATGGATATGAAAATTGCTTTCCTTAATGATGAGTTGAACGAGGATGTGTATATGACACAACTTGAAGGATTTACATCCTTATTTGATCATGATAAATTTTTCAAGCTACAACGATCCATTTATGGACTGACGTAAGCTTTAAGAAGTTGGAACATTCATTTTAACAAGACAATTGAAAAATTCAATTTTGTTAGATGTGAAGAGGAACCTTGGGTACACAAAAGGACTAGTGGGAGTACACTCGTTCTTTTAGTGTTGTATGTTGATGATATATTACTAATTAGAAATGATATACTAACTTTTCAAAGTACAAGGATTTGGTTATCAAAATAGTTCTCCATGAAAAATATGAGAGAAGAAACTTATATTTTAGGAATAAAAATCTATAGAGATAGATCTAAAAGGTTACTTGGACTTTCTCAATCTACGTATATTAATACCATATTAGAAGGATATAACATGAAAAAAAAAATCCAAAAGAGGTTATTTGCTAATGAGAATTGGAGTTATTCTTAGTAGAAGGATTGTCCTAAAACCCTCAAACAAAGATAACACATGATGTAGAGGTGGAAGAAGATGGTTTTTCTGGTTCAATGGAGGTTGCAATTTGGTGAAGAATGGAGGAGGAATGGATCCGAATTAGGCCTTGACTTTTAAGTGTCACCTCTTGTGGAGGATGAGTTTCTTCTTCGCCACCATGAGCAACCACGGATAATGAGGTTTCTCAACCCCAAATTTGGTTCTAGAGGAAGGATATGGAGAGAATTGCACTAAAAAATATGAGTGAAAACTCACAATTTCATTCAAAATGAACTTAATGTTGAAAAATTACACATAAAGGCCTTATTTATAGGCAAGGATGGTGCCTTATGTGGAGACTCTCTATATAGCTATGGATCCACCTCTAAGATGTAGTTTGGGCTTGGATTACAAGTCAAAAGAAGTGTCTAGCTTCCTCCATATGTGCACTCTAAGTTGGACTAAGAGAGGCCCAAAAAAGTCATATGTTAAAATACAGATAAAGAGGCTCAATCCTATACACTGTGTTGGGCTTACTACTTCCACACCACAAAAAAAAAATCCTAAACCTAGTTTAAAATGTGTAGGGCCAATTAGAAGATGGGTTCCGCTTGAGAGTGAGCCTACTGAAGGTCCAAGAAGGTCTTCACCTCTGTCTGTAGCTTTTTGTCCCTAGCCCTAGTAAGAGGCCTAATGGGCCAAGGGTCTTGCATGGAGAATGAGAGTGCTCTGGTGTAGGTCCAGATATCTCTGAGGGTTCCTCTACATCATGTCCTCCCTCTTGGACTCATTCCTTCTCGAATAAATCATTTGTACCTGTAGCAAAAGGACATATGTAGGTAGAGGAGACTCTTAGTAATAAAGAGGGGTAGATTATATCCAACAGGCCATAATTATCATCATAAAAAGTATGAACTTACATTAATGGGATGATGGCCCCCTCTTGCTTATAATTTAGGGAATGAATAAAAGGATTCATGTGCCCAATTGTCCTAGGGAGTGAGGATGGCCAAAACAATTATGAGGGAGTTACCCTTGTTGGCAACTCCTAACATGATAAATGAGAACGATTTGAAAGATTACTTCATAGTGTATCAGGTGCCTCAATCATGCTATATTTTATTGGTGGATAAGTTATGCCTATAATACATATATGCGTCAAAGTGAAAATTTGGCATTCTATCCTTTTATCTGGTCTTCCCAGTGTGAGCTGGTAAGGAACCACAACCTTGTGGATATGGGGAGTTATGTTCAAGTTTGGGTCCTAGATACATTATGATAACTTAAGTAGTAAGTCATGCTAGAAAAATGATGAGACGATCATTTTTCACTAAAAGAAACAACATGGTAATTTTTATTATATTGAACTTTATAATTTTGTAAAGAGTGAGTGTGTGATAACCAAGTTTGATACATTAGTTTGGTTTTTTTTTCCTAATAGCTCTTTGGTGGGAAAGTTATGATGGAGAAGCAAACAGTTACAAAAGCTAGTGATGAGAGTTTTGAGTCTTACTTGTAGTGCAATTGGATGTGAAAGAAATTGGAGCATATTTGATCAAAATCATACTAGAGGAAGAAAACTGCCTAGAACAACAAAGATTAAATTCTCTCGTCTTTATCAAGTATAATGTTCAACTTGACATGAGAAAAAAGTCTAGAGAAGAGAAAAGGGATACTCATGATCCTATTTGTCTATTTGATAGTAAATCGCATAATGAGTGGATTATAAAGAAAGAGGGTCCTATTGATAGATACCTTCTAGATGGATATACATGAGTCCTTTACTATTGAAGATGGAGCTCCAAGTAAGAAAAGGAAGAGAGGTATTTATTCAATAAATAACATTTACTATTATATATTAATATTTAATAATATATTTTCTACTACTTATTAATCATTTTGTCTGTTGTCTATATAGGTGCAAGAAATTTAAATGCTAAGAATAAGAAGGGAACATCTATCATAGGGGATGATGAGAGTGAAACCAAAGAGATAATTTCAAATGGAGAAGAAGGAGAAAAGCATATGTTAGGGAAGAAGAGGATGAATTGAGTGATGTTAATCTCGGAAATGATGACTAACAATGACACACATTTAGTTTATAAATTTTAGGATCTTATTGATTTTCTTTTGGGACTAAATTTATGTTTATCACTTTTGATTTTATTTTTTATAATTCAATTTAGATTAATTTAAATTTTATTTGACATATTATATTTATGTATTGAGTTATTCACTTATTCAAGTTATATACATTGGTTATATTTAATGATCATGTATCTTACGATTCACGATTCAAAAAATAAAATTTCTGATTCACAATACGAATCTCAATTTGATAAACATGTTGTCAACATCCACTTATTTTTAAGAATTATGGATATTTTTGGGTAAATAGTTTAATTAAATAATTATTCAACAAGGTTTTCATACAAAACCTGTCAAAGTAAATGGGTAGAGCCTATAAGATCATAACTAAATTTCATAAATTGAAATATATTTTGGCCTTTTTAAAATGTTCCTAATTAGTGCTTAATAGTTAATATTCTAATAAATTATCTAAAAATCCTATTTGTTTTAATTTCTATTTTTTTTCTCAACACCAATATATGCATATCATGAATGAACAAGTTGGTCCTTCTATTTTTTTCTCGTTAAAGTAGTCCCCAAAGATTACTTCACCTTGATGAAGAAGAAGATTTGGAGGAGAAATTAGAATCAAATAGTGGAAGTTTCAGAGAAAGAAGACGATATCGAGAAGAAAAAGAATGAACCCAAAACTTATCTTGAGTGGATAGAAAAGTGGAGCATGTGTTTGATTGTCATAATTACTCAAAGGAAAAAAGGTAAAACTAGCCACTATATCTTTTAACGATTATGCTAATATTTGGTTGGACCAGTTTGGGCTTAATAGAAGGAGGTATGGAGAGAGACTTATCCAAGCAGGGGAAGAGTTGAAGGTAGCCATGAGAAAAAGATTTGTGCCAAATCACTATCATAGGGACTTACACCATAATTTGCAAAGTCTTACTCAAGGTGCCATGGGTGTTGTAGATTATTACAAGGAGATGAAAATTTCCATGATAAGAGATAATATAGAGGAGGACAAAGAAGACACTATGAAAAAATTCATTGGAGGACTAAAAAGAGAGATAATTGATGTGGTGGAGCTACAATATTATGTGGAGATGGAGGAATTCCTTCATAAAGCTATTCAAGCGGAAAGATAACTTAAATCTAGGAGCACTCATAAATATTCTTCTAATTCATCATGGAAGTCTAATTGGTCCAATAAGAAGGAAGGTCCAAAACTAAAGGAGAAATCTCAGGGAAAGTCAGCACTACATATTTCCAGAGGTAAATTTGAAATTAAATCCTCTTATAAGTCAGGTCACATTCGTTGCTTTAAGTGTCAAGGTCTAGAGCATATTGCTTCTCAATGTCCAAACAAAAGGACCATGACCATTCTTGATGACGATGAAGTAGAGAGTGTGAGCTCAAAGGAAGAAGAAATGCTGAAGTTGGAGGATTATAGTGATGTGGAGGTAGCAAAACCTATGCATGGAGATATCTTGGTCACAAGATGTGTATTGAACATTCAACCAAAGGACGAAGGAGATTTAGAGCAAAGGAGACATATCTTTTATACTTGTTGTCATGTGAACAACAAGGTATATAGTATGATTATAGACAGTGCTAGTTGCACCAATGTTGCTAGTACCTTACTAGTGGAGAAATTAAACTTGCCTTCTAAGAAGCATCCTAACCCTTATAGGGTGCAATGGATGAATGATTGTGGGGATGTATGGGTTAGTAAGATTTTTTATAGGAAATTACAAGGATGCAGTGTTGTGTGGAGTTGCCTCTATGCATGTAGGACACTTATTGTTAAGACGTTATTGATAATACGATAAGAAGGTTACACATGATAGATTTAAAAATAAATATTTCTTGTAGTGGATAATCAAACAATAGTATTGTCCCCATTAAAGCCTATTGAGGCTTATTTTGACCATTTCAAAAGAATATAAAATGAGAGAAAAAGAATTAGAAAATCAAGAGAAAAAGAGAGAGAAAACTAAGAGTGTAGAAAAAGTAGAAAGTCAAAAAAAGAGTGAGGGTGAAAAGAAAGAAAAATCAATAAATAAAGAAAAAGAAAAGAAAATTTGTGTATTTTCTTACAAAAGGGAGGTCAAGAGTGTTTTGAGGGAAAAAGGAGCAAGTTCTTGTATTCATGTACAAGGATATTTATTTTACTAACAATCATAACTCGTATTTCCCTAGTGTGGTTGAATCTTTGTTGTAGGAATTTGATGATGTATTTCCTAGAGAATCACCAAAAATTTTGTCTCCTATAAGAGGCATTGAACACCAAATTGATTTTATTTCTGACACTGTGACTCTAAACCAACGAACCTATAAAACTAGTCATGAAGAGGCCAAGGAGATTCAAATGCAAGAAGAGGAGTTGATGCAGAAAGGTTGTGTGGGGGAAAGTCTTAACTCGTGTGCGGTTCCCATTATCTTGGTACCAAAGAAGGATGGGACTTAGCGCATATGCATGGACTGTAGAATCGTCAACAAAATTACGGTAAAGTATTAATATCCTATTCCGAGGTTAGATGATTTATTAAATGAACTGTATGTCTCTTGTTTGTTCTCTAAAATTGATTTAAAAGTAGATATCACTAAATTCATTTAAAGAAGGGTGATGAGTGAAAGACTAATTTAAAACAAAATATGAGTTATATGAGTGGGTTGTCATGCCATTTGGTCTTTCTAATGTACCGACCATCATAAGATTAATGCATTATGTTTTGCAAACTTTTATTAAAAAATTTATTATCTATTTTGATGATATTTTAATATATAGCAAGATAATGCATGACCACTTAGATCACTTATGTGCTGTGTGTACTACCTTACGAAGCCATGAATTGCATGCTAATCTTGAAAAGTGCATGTTCTGTATGGAATCAGTTGTCTTCTTAGGATTTATTGTGAGTTCTAAGGAATTTAGTGTTAATGAAGAAAAAGTTAAGGCAATTAGAGAATGGCCCATGCCTACAAATGCTAATGAGTTAAGGAGCTTCCATGGTTTAACAAGTTTTTATATGAGGTTTGTACAAAATTTTAGTTCTATAGTTGCACCCTTTAAATTAACTTGTTAAAAAGAATGTTAATTTTAAATGGGATAAAAAATATGAACAAACTTTTAATTTACTAAAGGATAAGTTAATCAATGTTGCTATGTTAAATTTACCTAATTTTGATATAGTTTTTGAAAATTGAATGTGATGCCTCTAGAGTGGGTATAAGAGTTGTTTTAATACAAGATTCCAAACTTGTCACATATTTTATTGAGAAACTTAGTGGAGCAATGCTCAATTATCCAAGCTATGATAAGAAGCTTTATGCCTTGGTGAGGGCCTTAAAAACTTGGCAACATTACCTTTAGTTGAGAGAATGTGTCATCCATTCTGATCATATCGGCTTGAAGTTTTTAAAGTCCCAAAGTAAGCTTAATAAAAGACATTCCAAGTGGCTAGAATTTATTGAGATGTTTACTTATGTTATCAAGTACAAAAAGGGAAAGGAAAACATTGTAACTGATGTTTTGTCGCGAAGGTATGTATTACTTATGACTCTACAAACTAAATTACTTGGATTTGAATTACTAAAAACCATGTATAGTAATGATATTAAATTTGAACAAATGTGGGAAACATGTTCTAACCATTGTTTTGAAGACTATTTTAGGCAAGATGGATATTTATTTAAGTATAGCGTAAGAGAAATGTTTATTAGAGAGGTTCATGTGGGAGGATTAATAGGACACTTTGGCATTCAAAAATCTTATGATGTTTTACATGAACATTTTTTTTTTTGGCCAAAAATGAAGTATTATGTTAATGCCCCATGACTTGCATATACCCTTACTTGTTCCTTAATATCTTTGGACTGATATTTCTATGGATTTTGTACTGGGGATGCCTAGGACCTTAAAAGGAAAAGATATTATTTTTGTGGTTATAAATATGTTTAACAAAATAGTATATTTTATTGATTGTTCTAAAACTAATGATATCAATTATATTATTGATTTATTTTTCAAAGAGATTGTGTGTTTACATGGCTTACTTAAAACTATTGTAAGTGATCGGGATGTTAAATTTCTTAGTCACTTTTGGAGAACCTTACGGGGAAAGTTGGGCATTAAATTATTATTCACTACTGTGACTTATACACAAACAGATGAACAAACTGAAGTTGTGAATAGAACTTTAAGAACCTTATTACGTATTATAATTTAAAAGAATTTAAAAGATTGGGAGAATTGTTTGTCTTATTTCGAATTTGCATATAATAGGGTTGTTTATATATCTACTTCTTTTTCACCTTTATGAATTTAATCTTTTATCGCCTTTATATGTTTTACCATTTCCTACCAATGACTCTCTTAATTTGGATGGAAAGAAAAAGGCTGAATTTGTACAAAAATTACATGCCAAAGTTTGTGCTAATATTGAGAAATAAAGGACACACCAAGGTGATATTTGAACCTGGTGATTGGATGTGGGTTCATTTACGAAAGGAGAGGTATCCAAGTCAAAGAAGTTCCAAACTACATCATAGAGGAGATAATCCATTTAAAGTAATTGAAAGGACCAACGATAAAGCCTATAAAATCGACCTTTGAGTAGCTACTGTAATATGAGTGCTACTTTCCATGTTTCTAATTTATCATTATTTGATGGGGGTGACCTTCAAGATTCGAGGATGAATCCTCTCAGAGAAAAACAGAATGATGTGAACGTGAACACCATATTAAGCAAAAGAGATCATCTAAAAGATTTTCTACAAGGAATGAGAGGTCCTATGATGAGAAATAAAACCAAATGTATGGAACAAACACTTCAAGATCTCATAAAGGAAGTTCAAGAAAAGGACTGTGTGGATCCAAATCCAAATCCAATATAGGTTAATTTATATAGTCATATTACTGAAGATCTTAAGTGATAAGGTTAATGATTTATAATTAATTTTCTATAGATTGCATTAGGATTTGATATTTATTTACAAGTTATTTGATTTAAATTATTTGCAAATCAAATTAAGATTCTAGATTGATTTGAAATTTAATTAAGATTTCATGTTTGCTTTCTTTTTATTAGATTTTCTCCATATTTAGGTCAATTAAGTTATCTATATAATAAAAGTTAGGAATTCAGAAAAAAAGTAATTTTTGATAAATAATAATATTTCTCTTTGAGAATTTTCATCTCTATGTAAGTTAATTTTCTTGATTCTTGAGGAAAGAACTATCCTTTATACCGTTGGTTCTTCTGACAGATTGCGTAAGAGTCACATTCATTTTGATAACTTTGGTACTTTCCGGTAGGTCACAGTTTATATCGGATTCCTTTATCTTATTATCTTGATTCTCAAGACATTCTAAATATTGTTTCTACATTCTGATTTATTTATGTAGGATGAATTATATTAATAATTTTTATTTTTAAATTTATTATGTGTACTTGGTGAAGAAACAGGACATGTTATGTTGGCAAGTTTTGGTATGAAGTCTAATGAATTAGGAGTCATTTGAATGAAAAAAATTTATTATAAAAATAATTGATGTGTCCTAAATTTTTTTTAGTTACTTTCAAGAAATTAAATTTTTTGTTAGTGTATAATATTTTAGTATATGACTGACTCATCAAGTTTTTAAAAGTAATATTGTAATATTATTTACAACTAGATTAGAGGAATGATATTTAAAATTTAATTTTTTTTATTAATTTAAAATATATATAGTGATTTTTGTCTATATTTATAACGATTTTTAACCGTTATTAACAATAATTATTGATAATATTTGTATGTTCAATATTTTTCTAAAACGTTACTAATAACATTTATGAAGATCTTTAACTGTAAAAAAAAATATTTTTAAGTTGTGAAAATAATATTTTTATAATGCCTGCTTTAAAAAAATGTGGTTTAGACATCAAGTGACATTCCTAGAAGCATGGTTTATATTGGAAACTAAAACCCATAATCTTTACCTGTTTTAGAAAATTATGACTTAAATTTCCAACCACATTATTGAAATCGATGTTTGAAACTGAAGCTGAAAATCGTGATTTAGGACTTCTTCAAAAAATTATGACTTATTCCAGTACTTTAAAATAATGATTTTTTGTAGATATGTGATAAATAATAATAATAATTGATACCTGTTACAACAGAATAAGATTGTACAGACCATGCCAAAAAAATCAATTATCAAATTGTTGCCATAATTTTTTGTTACAATTATTTTTACTTGAGGCCGTATTTTTTTAGGGAATTTTTTTTATATATATAAATAGTAGTATATATTTATTTATATTTAGGTATAAATTATTGAATTTATTGAATTTTTTATTTTTAATTTTAAAAAATAATCTACTAGAATATAAAATGTAGATGGATAGATGATATTATGTATATATAAGAGAATTATTATTAATATTTTTATTATCAAAATGTTATAGTGCATGTTACCATTAAATCCTTTGGATTTAGAACGTTTGTAATGCTAAATTTTGTTATTTTTAAAATATTTTTAAAATATTTTTAAATTTAAATTTAATTTAATTCTAAGAAAGAGATATTATCTTTTCTTAGCACTGTTAATCACGGTCTTTGTTTCGTCTTTTCTAACAACGGAGGAAAAGATAGTGTGAATTACGAAAGCACCTTCACATATTTTCTTTCGCACAATGATGCAGTTACGGATGTTTGTGGTACAAGCTAAAATGGTTTATTTTTAATTTTATTTAACTTAGATTTTTTATAGGACCAATTATTTAAATTTGATTTGATTAAGATTCAATTCAATTTCTTGATATAATAAATTAATTTTAATATTACGTATATAAATTAAAAAATTAAAAAATTTAATATTAAAATTAAACTATATTTTAATTTTTAAGTATATATTTTAAATAAATAATATTAATATAAATATAAAATTATGTTATATAAAATATTTTTTATTAAATTAAAATATCTTATTATTATTATATAACTATTAAAAATATATATCATTTTTAAATAAAATATAGGGCATCGAGTCGGATTAAAAAGCCGATCAAAATAAAATTTAAAACCGTTCTTAAAATATATTAATTTTATATTTTAAAATTCAAATCTATCAAAATTAACATTGGACTGATCTGGATTATAAACAATCCTAAATTTTAAAATAAATTTAACGATTATTGAAAGGTATAATTTACCTGTAATTAACTTACTTGTATATCCCTAATAATGATTCACTATTCACTCACACGCACGATATAATAATTAGAGTCTTAAATTTATGCTGGCCACAAAAAATGCTTGCTAATTACTATCGCCGCTGACTCGCCCTTCACAAATTTTGTTCAGATCTCAAATATCGAAACCTCTTTTGTCAATTTTTTTGTGTTTGATAAGGTGTTCTGTCTTTGATATCCGAATAATTTTTGTTTCGGAATGTTATTCTTTCTCATCTTCTCTCTTCATCCTAAACAAAAACCTTTGAATAAAGGAATTCTTAAAACGTCCCTTAGAGGTTCTAGGGGTCAATTTATGTTGTGTATCGGATTAATTAGGTGCAGCTATCAAGATCTAATCTAATTGAATGGATTCAAGTTCATCCAACTTTGCCATGTGACAATACTGTTTTTTTTTCTTCTTTTTGCTTCTCCCTTTCTTAATTATTAATTTTTCATTAATTTGACGAGAATCAAATAGATATTTTTAATAATTTTTCTTAAAAAATTTATATTAATCTAACTGTCAATTTGTTTTATATTATCATCATAATTAAAGATATACAATTTTAATCAATTTAAATATTTATAAAATATATTTTTAATAGTAATTACTCCTTTATATTTTAAATATATATTAAAATAAAGTAGAACGATAAAATGTTAAATTACTTTTAGACTATATACAATTTTGCTAATATAATTTATAAGGATTTTAAATTTAACGATTAAATTAATAATATATATATATATATATATATATATATATATATATATATATATATATATATATTGCATGATCCTGTTTAATAATTATGAATAGATGACAACCAGTCACCTTATACAAACACGAGTACACGACGCAAACAGAAATTTTAACTTCCTTTTTAGGTGTGAAGCAACCTGGGTATGACCCTTCCCATGAAATTTCACCAAGAATCAAAATATAAACTAAGTAAATAGTTATTTTATTTTTAAAAAAATTAGGAATCAGTTATATTATTCTTTAAAAGTTTAATATTATATTTTGAATTTTGAAAGATAAATAATTAATTTTTTCAATTTTTGAAAAATATAACAGCTGATTACTTTAACTTTTGTAAAAAAATAAAATAACCTAAGCTTTAAGATAATGTATGAAATAACCTAAATTTATTTTAACTAACTAAAAGATAAAATTAATAAATAAAAAGTTTATTAAGATAAAATAATTTATTTTAATAATTACTAGTTTTTTTAGATAAAATAATTTATTTTAATAATTACTAGTTTTTTTTAGATAATTATTAATATTTTTTTAAGAAATTTTTTAAGTAATTTTTATGCATTTTAATTTTTAATTAAAATATTTTTCTATTTTTATCTTTAATATATTTTTATGATATGATTATTTATAAATTTTATATTATTTTATTTTTTCATAATAATATTATAAATATTATTGATTTATTTTTATATTATCATAAAATATTATATTTTAAATTATTATTTAATATATATTATTTATTTTATTTTTAAAAAAAATATTGAATCATTTGATAAAAATAAAATAAAAAAATATTTTAAAAAAAATATTATTTAAATTTTATTTATATAAAAATTAAAAATATTTCTATTTTAAATAAATAAAATTTATTTCATTTAATTTTAATATATTTTTTATTAAAAATATATATCAAACTTATTATGTTTTAATCTATTAGTTAATTATATCTTTATTTATTATTTTATATTTATCAATTAGTTAAACAGTCAATTTATCATCTATTTTTAATTCAATTAGTAATTTATTAATTTTTAATTTTTAACTTTTATCTAACTGATCTGTTAATTTTATCAAATATATTATAATTTTTAAAAACGATAATAATAATAAATTTTATTTTTTTATATAATTAATTTCTAATTTTTCAATGATCAAAATGAATTTTTATTTAAAAATATACACAAGAGAAAAAATATGGAATAAGATGATTAACTTGACAAACAAAAATAGAGAAAATGAATTATAGAAAGGACTACTGTTTGAATTCATTAGTAAATTCAAAGGTTTAGGGTTGGTCAAAATTCACATAAGTGTTTAAAAATTAGAAATTCTTATTTTTATTTTAAAAAAAATTGTTCATTTTAATATTTTTAATCCCTTTTAATCTTTTAAAAAAATTAACATGAATGAGTTTTATCACTCAAAAATAAAAATAACTTTCATCCTTCAGATATTAATATGATCAAAGGGAGGTTCAATCATAAATTTATTCTATAAATAATGTAACTTCATAAATATTTATGATCAAGTCACAGTTGTAATTATGTCAGCAACAGCAGAAAAAGGGAGAAAAGCAACACACTTAAAAAAACTAAGCCTATTTTATTTCATTTAATTGTTTAATTGAAAGAAAAAACAATAGTCGTTTGAGAGATGTGGAGGTTCGATAGGGTTGATTTCTTTGTAGTTTATTATAATTGAAAGGAAACAAAGAAAAACGCCATCTTAAGGCTAAGGCTACTTGCACACCCAGCAGCGTCATCATCATTCAGGGAAGGATCACATTATCTAAACATGGTACCGCATTATTAAACTTCCCCAGATCTGGATTTATAACGAAGCTTCAAACTAGAAATCATAATTAAATTTTAGGATTGGTTTAATGATGAAAGGTTGGATATTAAAATAGTTTTACGTAAAATTTTATATTCAAATTTCGTAACTTTTCAGATTGTAAAAAAAAAAAATTAGGAATCATATATTAATGCCTTCCTATGCAATATATATTCTAAGTCCAAATTTTCGTTTGTCTCCGTTTTCAAAACATGAACGTCTGTAAATCACGAAAGATCTTGGCAAAAGTTAAGATCGAAAAATGAAAACTTTTTTTCATTCCGTTTTTTTGAAAGGGTAAGTGATTCTTCTTTGCTTTATCTTAAATCTTTCTAACTAGTGATTAGAACTTTGTATTAGGATGGTTACCTCTTGTACCGTATTTTATTTATGTTTTATCTGTATGGTAATAAAATAAAAAGAAAGAAAGAAAAATTGTTCTCGGTTACATACAACTAAAACGGTTAGTAACATGTAATTCAAGCAAACTTCTAAATTAGTTCCATCATTTTTATGTTATGTTAAATTGGCACTTAAATTTTTTTAGTCATAATAATTTTCAAAAAAGGTTAAATCATACAAAAAAATAATATTGGAAGATTAATATAATCAATAAAAATAATTGAAAAATATTTACTATTTAAAAGAAATCAGGTTCTTGAAGTCATAAAGCTATCACATGGCTGTGGATCAGATTTAGATAGAACCATAAGGAGCATAATTATGTTTTTATTTTATCATTTATAATAATATATGTGTGTGTTAAATTTGAAAAGTAATGAACATAAGATATAGAAAATGAAAAAATGTATGTACGTGTCAGTTAATTAATGGGCAATATTTTTTTCGAAAATTAATTTTATCTTTTTAATGACTAAATTATTTAATGCCATTATCTTAAGTGACAAAATATAATTATTGTCACGTAAGAGTTAGTTAAAATTAACCTAATAATAGCATCAACTAATTCTTGTTTTCCAAAGAATATGTTTAATTTAATAACATAAAAAATTTAAGAATGTGAAAAAAGATAATAATTTATTAATTAGCTTCAACTCAAAATGATTTAACCTTAATTTGATATTTAATATCAATATTACCAGCAGTAATTTCCCTTGTCCTGTAAGTATTTTTAATTTTATGTAAAATTTATAAATAACAATAAATTTTTAGACATAATATCTTTTATTAACATTACACCTCTTCCTATGTTTTTCACAAACAAGATCTCAAAAGTAGATAAAAAAAAATTGTATGAACTGTGGCAAAAAATTATCTCCAAATCCATCCAAGCTACAACTGATTTTCATAACAAATGATGAGTTGTAGGTTAAAAATGAATAATTTAGAGACTCGTTACTTACCTGACAAATTTTGCTATACTTGGAAGTTGCAATACTCTATCATCCAATTGAAAAACACACTATCTTTGAATAAAAAATCTCATCTCTGTTAATATCATATATCATAATTTAAAAATCAAAATTAATTTGGAATTTATTAAAATTACAATAAACTTAAGTTTAATATATTTAATATATTGACGTTTAAAATTTAATATTAATTAAATTTAGGTGATAATATTTCAAAATATAAAAATTTAAAATAAAATAAAATATTCAATAAAAAATTATAAATAAAAACATTAAAAGGGAACAAATTTTAGCAGTACCGTTATAGTTGATGATGAACTTGCTTTAAAAAAAATGTATTAGTAACTTTTATTTCATGGGAAACTTACAA
Organism: Canavalia ensiformis; assembly: GCA_026541065.1. NCBI lineage: Eukaryota > Viridiplantae > Streptophyta > Magnoliopsida > Fabales > Fabaceae > Canavalia > Canavalia ensiformis. Next base: position 217,774 of record JAMKYM010000177.1, on the reverse strand, counting down.
TTTTAAAAATGTTGTACTCATTAATAAACGTTTGGTTTATAAAGATATTTTACTTTTTTTTTATATATGTAAATATAAAATTCATACTTATATATATATGATAAGGTATATGGTTTTAGAAGAATCTCTAGAAAAATTTTGTACCTAAAAGCTCATTATCATTTACTTCAAAATTTAGACAAAAATAAAATCATGATCTTGAAATTTTAGCTAGAAACACGCTACATTTAATGAATACTTTTTTTTACATTACTTTGCTTCAAAAACGAAACTTTAAATGTATAAGGAATTGTCAACACATTTGACGGTGCAGATGTTGAGGAGAACACAGCAATGGATATCCACAAATTTCAATTCATAAATGCCAATTCATTTCTCCGGTGTTATTGAGGACGAGGCTGGAGCGATGAGGGCTTCTATGGTGGCATTGCAAACAGAGGGAGGGAGAATGGAGGTTTGCGTCGAAGATTCCAGATAACAGAGGCCGTCATTGATGCTAGGTGGTTACTGGGAAGGGAAAATGAATGTGAGAACATGTTATTGAAACTAAAGAAGAAAGTAGAGAATTAGGTTTTAAGTATCTTAAGATTTAAGTTTGTGTCCGTAATCTGTTAAGGATTTTTTTTAAGAATTTTATTTTTTATCAAGGTTTGATGGATTTAAAGTTTACAAACTTAAAAATATTTACAAATTTAAAATTTAAAAGGTAAATATTGTATAAATATAATATATTAAAATAAATATAAATATATAATATATAAATAAATTTTTAAATAGGTTAAATAGATATTTTTTTATAAATCTAGACCTAATTTATTTATTTAAAAAATTTTAAAAAAAAAATTAAATTTATCTATTTATTAAATAAGTCAAATCAAATTAGATTTTAAATAAATCGAACCATAAATCTATAGCGGATGATCTTCTTTAATTTCATCCCCTATTTACTTTTATCTCTATCTCAACCAAAAATGATCGTCCATATGCAAATATTACTCCTTCTCGGATGTAAAATGATTTGGTTGTTGCCTACATGTATAGAACAACCTACATATATAAATATTTTTAATTTTCTACTAAAAAATAATAAAATATTAAAAATTATTAATGTTGTAACATTTAGTTTAACTCACACCTTTTTCATATATAGATATTTTAAATGATTCATTTATTAATTTATCGATAAAATTAATGATCCACTAACTTACTCTGTTGATAAAGTTAACAATCCATCTAATATTTTATATTCCTTTATTTCAACCAAATTATTTTTTAAATTAAAAATTTGTTAAATTAGTAATTTTGAGAATATATATATATATATATAATATTTTTATTTTATATTATTTTTTCACCAAATAATTACATTAATATAACTACACGCTTATATACAAATAAAGAAATTACGCGACTGAAGAAAAAGTAGAAAAAAATATTCAGCATTAGAGCACCTAGAGATTATTAATGTTGCAACATTTTGTGTAACTTTTAATTGTTTTCCATGTGAAACTTTATGCTTAGTTTTTTTTTTTTAAGGTGATCTTATGCTTTGTTAAAAGTAATCGAGATTTATATTCCAAAATTTTTAACCCATTATTTTTTTCTTTTAATTATATGTTCAAATTATAATTAAAATTATTTAATTTGTTTTTATCATTTAATAATTAATTATTTAACCATTTAATAGCATAGTTAACTTAGTTTTTAAATAATTTTTAAATTAATCTATTAATTTCTAAAATTTGTAAACTTAAAATTAGTAAAAAAAATCTTAATTAATTTTATTATTTTTTATTATCATAACTTCCTAATTATTTATATTTTTTATTTTTACTAATACCTCTTTAATCATCAATCATATAAATGTATTTAATTACAAGTAAATTTTTTCTTATATATATATATATATACCACAAATCAAACACATACATTATATTTGCTAAAAATTATAATATAAAAGCTTTGACTAACATCGACGGTAGACAATCCTGAAAAATATAATAAGTGGTACAAAAATTAAAAATATATAAATAAAAAATAGAAATACCAAACAACAAGATTTTATCTATTAGCCATCTTAGTATCATTTTATTTAACATCTCACCCTTAGTAGTAAGGAGTTCTCTATCATTTTACTGAAAACGGAAATAATTGGATTAATAAAGTTAAGGGTGTAGAAATTTATACTTCAAAGTGAAAGGGAGTTTGAGTTTTTGCTTGAAAATATTGAGTTCAATAACTTTTTCTTCTTAATCCAAAGTAGTAACTTATCCACGGGTCATGAGTTAAGGTATGGTAATGATTTCGGCACTTCAAAATATTCCTAGGCTAAACCTTTGACTTTACCTGTATATTCACAAATCAAACTAATTTATAGTAGATTCTTAACAAGATATCTAAAGGCTTCTTACATCACCTTGATAGTGAAATCAATACTGTAATAAATATCCTCAATGGTAAGGTATGTAATGAAATTTTATAAATTAAAGAAAACTATTTTCTTTCCTAGAAGCTTCCAATTTTTTAAAGCTATGATTTTTTTTATAGTACTTAAAAATGATCTTCCTAAAACAATAGGAATTTAAGCATCTTTCTCCATTTCTAAAATCATAAAATTAGTAAGGAAGAAAAATTTACCTACTTTGATGAATACATCTTCTATGATGTTTATGGAGAATTCAATCGATCCATTCATCAATTAAAATATATTCTAGTAGATTTTAATTCTTCTAGATGCTCTATCAAAACTCATATTTTCTATCATGCAAGGTATAAAGAAGCTACTTGATCCTTTAGCTTTAATGGAAGTTTGTTATGTATTAGGGCATTCCACTCTTCATTAAGTGTCACTATTCCATCTTCCTTTTGTTAACTATAATAATATCCTTTAGAAATTTTGTATAGCTAGTCATTTGTTAGAGTGCATCCATGAATGAAACATTGATCTAAAATTTATTCAGGACTTCTAAAAACTTTCAAATTGCTTGTCCAACTTGGACTTAGTTAGGCGTTTAGAAATGGTATGGGAAGTTTATATTGCTTATCTTCTCCCATCTTTTTTTGTTTTGTCTTTTTCTTCTTCTTCCTTAGCTGATGATTGAGTACCTTTCTCTTCCTTATCCTCTGATTTGGGCTTCTGGGGTTCCAATAGCTTCCCACTCCTTAAAGTGACAAACATGGTATCATCGCTAGGATTCCTTTAGCTATCCAAGGAAGGTTCCATGGGACCTAGAGTAGGAGACTACTTGTTAAGAAATTTGAGTTTCCAGCATCTTGTTATGAAATGCTAAAGGGTCCAGTTTAGAGGTCAATTACTTGATGGCCTTATAAAACTCTTCATTTTGCTTCATCTAGGATGCTACAAAGGTTTCCATAAGCGACTTTAGCTTGGATTTATAAGGGGAGGTAGAAACTTGGGGGCTGTAATTTTTAGGTCTACCTTGGGCCTACTGGCTTCTATTTTGAAAATGTTGGAGTCTTGAAACAGAGTTATAGTTTATGCTAAAATTGTTGACAACTTCTACTTGTTATACCTTTTGATTAGGTGCGTTAGCCAAATGCACTTAACAACACAAAGCATTGGGTCTTGCATTACCATATAACTCACAGACCATGTTAGTAGCACTTACTATGTTTAACTTATCAACTTTTTGAGTTAGAGCTTCAAATTTAGCAATTATAAGAGAAAAAACATCAACATTGTACTTACCTAGATTTTTGACATTTTAGATTCTCTCAAAAGACTATTTATAGTAATTTTGGGTTATTTCTTCTATTAGGTTATAGCCCTCTACGAGATTTTTCTCATGAAAATGCCTCCATTCATGACATCTAGAGTAAGTTTTTACTATTGTTTCAATCCATTGTAGAAAATATGGATTGTTAATCATCGCTTAGTTCCATGGTGTGAAAATTCTTGGAGTAGTTCCTTATACCTTTTCCAAGCCTCATAAAGAGATTTATCATCCTTCTGAATGAATGTTATAATCTACTTCCTTAATGATTCATCTTGCTTCTCAAAAAGTATTTGTTGAGGAAGGCTTGAGAAAGTTAGGTACATGCGGTTATGAAACCCTCTAGGAGTGAGTATAACTAAAGTCCCGTTTTGTCTCTTAAGGAGAATGGAAGATTCTTAACCAAATAGCATCCTACATAACCCCATTGATTTTGAGTGTATCACAGTATTCTAGAAATATATGCAATTGGAGATTGGGGTCTTCAAATTGATAATCTTCTAAAATTATTTAGTTGCACCATTGATAGAAGAGATAACTCAAAGTTATTAGCTACAATGGAAAGCCTGTTGATTTGTTGTGACATTTTCTACAAAATCTCTTAGGATTTAGTTGTTGTTTTGCCCTGACATTTTCTCAAGAAAAAAACATTGTCTCCTTACTCTTGTGTTTGCTTTGGTAGTGCATTCTATTTTAAAATCAAATTCCAAGCATTTTTTTATTGGGTATTTCTTTTTTCCATGCACAAAGATAAACCTGAAAGGGGTAGACGACAAAACACAAGGAGTAATAGTGGTGGGAGATAAAAATGAAAAAAAAACATAATGTCCAATCAAATCAAATTACAAGCTTGTTGATATGAACGAGGACAATTATCATAAAGAGTTATTGTATCAATAGGGATTGTGTTGTTGAGTATCAAAATTAATAGTTTAGTTAGTCAAACAACGTTGATTTCAATGAGATATCGTAAGAGTAATAGAAAATTTATATTCCAAATGAAGATGATAAGATGAAAACAAGATAGGTCAATCCTTATGACTTGAGGTTACTACAATTTAGGATATAAGATCTTAAAAGTTATCCATTTTTTTAATCTTTAAAATTCTTGAGAAAAAATTCCAATAGGTGATCCAATAATTCTTCTCAAAATTTGAGGGTATATTTGATCGCCTATCATCCTACTTTCATGGTATCTTAATTCAATTAAATCTCTTAAGATTAGTGAAAGGCTAGGTATTCCTCTAAAGAGTTGAAACTTGCTTTTGCAATTATAGCTTCAAACTTAATTTTATGAGTCCTAGTATCAAACTTTACCTTTTGGTGTTGCGCTTGACAAAGAGGTCAAGATTGGTTATTTCTAAAATACACACATGCATTAAGATCATTCCTAATAATTGAACCAATAATTTAAAGACCTAAAGAAATTGAAATTTAATACATTAAAATATTTTCTCAATATTCTAAATTACAATAATCACAAATTCTAAGATTAGAGTAATTACAAATACATAGCTCCTATAATCTATAGGGTATGATCACATATAGATCTCATAGGATATAGAGAATGAAAACCACAAGATTCAAGATGAAGTTTATCTTGATCTAATATTCCTCTAATCTATCCAAGTTATTATTATACTTCCCTTTTTCCTACTTATTTTTTCCCTTTGTTTTTCTGTAATCTTCTGTTTCTAGGATCTATTTTTGTTTCTTTTTAAAAGATAGAATGTTCTCCCTTGTTTTTGAACCATGGGTGTGGTCACCACCGAAGGATGTCTGTGGTTCTCTTGGAGCAAGGAGCTTCTTTTTTTTCCTATTGGCAACCATGGACATGGTTGCTACCACAAGCTAGGTGTGGTCCTTATTATTGTAACTTCTTGACTCTAATTTTATCCTTTTAGAATACCTACAAATAAAAAATGTAAAAGAAATGATGGTTTCTGAAAAAAGAGACTTTATAATGTTAAATGCATAAAACATGTTATCATAAAGGTGGATTATGGGTAAAATAATGTTCATGATGTACCTATATCATTAAGTTAAGACCTAAACTTCTCTTACTTAAATCCTTCTTTAGGACTTGAATAACTCATTCATCTTCTTAATAATTAGAGTCTTTTAAACTCATTCACCTAATTAATTTCATTAAACATTAATTTTCTTGCAAATGTAGCCAAATGCATCGTAATTCACTTTAGACTTAGATTTTTATCATTTTCATGACTACTAGTGAATAGTCCTCACATGTGATGATCTAGGGAGTTTGAATTTATGTCCATTATGAATTAAATCACTATATTCCCTAATTAATTATCTATGACCAAATCATCCTTTTGGATTTAATTCATAAAATTTCATTATTTTTCTTGTCTTTGGTCATTTTAAAGTTTATGGTTTCTTTTCAATAATATTCGTTATGGTTTGTTTGGATCTTCATCTCTTATTAAACATTAATCCATGTGTTTCAAGTAATAAGTTTTGTTCTCCATGCTCAAGAGTGTGTTGTTTAGTCCATAAAGATATTTTCACAAGCTCATAATTTTTAATCTTACCATAAAATCTTAAAGCTTCAAAGTTGGTGCTTAGGACTTTGGTTTTTATGTTTAGGAATTATGAAAAGGTACTTTAGCACCAATAAAAATATGAAAAATAGTTTAATAACATAAGTTCAAGGGGAAAATCATAAGATCTAAGCTCATGGAAGCAAAAACATGCATTTTAAGCACAAAATCCACTAAAATTAGGTCAAAGGAGTAGATCTAAACTTTGTAAGCAACCACTACATAGATAAACTTTTTGAAAACTTTTAGAAAGGTTTCCAAATCTGTTCTAAGTGGTAAAAAATGATTCATAAGAAAGTTTATATGATTAAAATGTTTAATAGAAAAAAGGATGCATTATAACTACTTAAAACTTCCAATCAAAATTTTAGAAAGGTTTAAAGTAAACAAAATTCATTCTTTCCACTTAGGAAAATTTTAACACAACAAAAGGTTTTTCATAAAGTTTAAGAATAAAGAAAATTAGGAATGAGAAGATAAAAATAAAAAATCAAAATATCATTTTCATTCATAAAAAGAAATAAAATTAAGAATAGAATTACCTTTTTAGTTGGACACCTTTTGAAAGGGGAATTAAAGACTCATCCTTGTATTCCCTTAAGATATTTGAATCTTGACGAGGAAAAAAGAAGGCTTGAGATATTTTACCTAAATCGGAATATGAAAACGTTAATTGAAACATTTTGAAAATCAAGATATGATAAGATAAAGGAACTCAACAAAAAGTGTGACCTGCCAAAGAGCATTGAAGTCATCAAAGAGAAATGTGACCCTTACCACGACCTGTTGAAAGAACCAATGTTATCAAGGATAGTTTTCCGCCTAAGAATTAATGGAATTAACTCACATGGTGATGAAAAGTCTTAAAGAGAAGTATTTTTATTCATCAAAACTTGTTCTTACATTGAATTCCTAAATCTTATTATATAGATAACCTAATTAACCTAAATTAGGAGAAAATATAATAAAAATAAAACAAATATGAAATTCTAATTAAATTGTAAATAAATCTAAAATCTTAATTTGAGTTGCAACTATTTTAAAACAAATAACTTGTAAATAAATATCAAATCCTAATGTAATTTATGGCAAATCAATTACAAATTATAAATTTTATCACTTAAGATGCTCAATAATATGACTACATAAATTAACCCATATTGGATTTGAGTTTGGATCAACATAGTCCTTTTCTGGAACTTCCTTGATGAGACATTGAAGTGTTTGTTCCATACGTTTGGTCCTATTTCTTGTCATAGGACCTCTCATTCCTTGTAGATAAGCTTTATAATGATGTCTTTTACTTAACCTGATGCTCACGTTCACATCATTCTCTCCTTCTCCGAGAGGATTCATCCTCAAATCTTGTAGGTCCTCTACATGTAATTAGGATAAACAAAAATCATTGAAAGTGACACTCACATTATCATAACTACTAGAAGGTCGATTTTATAGGGATTATCATTCATCCTTTCAATCACTTAAAATAGACCATCTCCTTTAAGATGTAGTTTGGAGCTTCTTTGACTTGGAAACCTCTCCTTTCACAAGTAAACCTACACCCAATTACAAGGTTCAAACACTAGACAAATCCTTTGTTTGCTTTCTGAGCATAATGTTCATTTTTCTTCTTAATATTATCGCGAACCTTGACATGTAACTTCCGCACAAATTCAGCCTTTTTCTTTCCGTCCAAATTAAAAGAGTTATTTGTAGGAAACCTCAGAAGGTGAAAAGGAAGTAGATATATGAATCCTATTATATGCAAATTCCACATAAGGAAAACAATTCTCCTAATCTTTTAAATTCTTTTGAATTATAGTACATAATAAATGCTTAAAGTTCTATTCACAACTTTAGTTTGTCCATCTATTTGTAAATGTGCCATAATAGAGAATAACAACTTAGTGCCCAACTTACCCCACAAGGTTCTCCAGAAGTGACTAAGGAATTTAACATCTCAATCACTTACAATAGTTTTAAGTAAGTCGTGCAAACACATAATCTCTTTGATAAATAAACCAGCAATGTGAGGGACATCATTAGTTTTAGAACAAGTAATAAAATGTTCCATTTTTTCTAAACCTATCCACAACCACAAAAATATTATCTTTTCCTTTTAGGGTCCTAAGGAGCCCCAATACAAAATCTATAGAAATACCAGTCCAAGGATATTCAAGAGCAAGTAAAGGTCTATACAAACCATGGGGCATTACCTTATATTTTGCTTGTCATTAAGTAATTTATTTTTCACAAATAAGTTTAACATTATGCTTTATTTTGGACCAAAAAAAAAAATTCATGTAAAACTTCATAAGTTTTATGAATATTAAAGTGTTCCATTAATCCTTCCCTATGAGCCTCTCTAATAAGCATTTCCCTTACACTATATTTAGGCACACAATTTATTTTACTTAAAAAATATTCATTTTGCGTAAAATAATCTTCAAAATCATGGTTAGAACACGTTTCCCACAATTGTCCAAATTCAATGTCATCAGTATACATGATTTTTAATAATTCAAATTCAATTAATTTGGTTTGTAGAGTAGTAAGTAACACATACCTTCAAGATAATGCATCAACTACAATATTTTCCTTTCCCTTTTTTTACTTGATAACACAAGGAAACATCTCAATAAATTCTAGCCACTTGACATATTGTCGCAACCGTAATTCCGACGAGACGACGAACTCGCTAGAAATTTAAAAATAGAATTTAATTGTATGTGGAGCCGCCACCAAATTTTATTTTAAGGGAAAACATTTGGAAAAACCCTAACTTGAGGAAGAAAATCTAGGTTCGAGAGTCTGTTATGAGTAAGGAAGGTATTAGGCACCCTACTCGCCCGTTCCAAGGAACGGTACCTTTCAACTGAGCGTGTGATATTTTGAAAACTATTTGATCCCTTAAAATAGAATAGAAAATAAATAGGTTCATGGAAAATAGCCTGACAGGACTTGATCCTGCTCCTACGTCTTCCCGGGTGCAATGGGAAACTCAAGGCTACGTAGTTCTCGTTTTGAAAATTATTTTGGTAGAGGGGAATAATTTTGGAAGGAGGTTAAAAGGAAGATCCTCAGTCCACGTGCACAGAGTCGAAGGCAAGCGAAGGTTGCACGACAACTCCTATGATTTTACAAACATCGAAAGACATGTTATGCTGCACTTTCAACTTCGGCACTCATTGCGTGAGATCTTGGGTCTTTTTAGGAATTTTGGAAATTATTTTGGAAGAAAAAGAATAATTTTTGAAAGGATATTAGAAGGGATATCCTCAATCCACGTGCACAGAGTCGAAGGCAAGCGAAGGTTGCACGACGATTCATATGATTCTCTAAACGTCGAAAGACAGGGTATGCTGCACTTTCAACTTTGGAGCTCATTGCGTGAGATCTTGGGTCTTTTAGGAATTTTGGAAATTATTTTGGAAGAAAAAGAATAATTTTTGAAAGGATATTAGAAGGGATATCCTCAATCCACGTGCACAGAGTCGAAGGCAAGCGAAGGTTGCACGACGATTCATATGATTCTCCAAACGTCGAAAGACAGGGTATGCTGCACTTTCAACTTTGGAGCTCATTGCGTGAGATCTTGGGTCTTTTAGGAATTTTGGAAATTATTTTGGAAGAAAAGAAATAATTTTGAAAGGAGATTAAGAAGAAGATCCTTAATCCACATGCACAGAATCGAAGGCAAGCGAAGGTTGCACGATGATTCATATGATTCTCCAAACGTCGAAAGACAGGGTATGCTGCACTTTCAATTTTGGAGCTCATTGCGTGAGATCTTGGATTTTCTAGGAATTTTGAAAATTATTTTGGAAGAAAAGGAGTAATTTTGAAAGGAGATTAAGAAGAAGATCCTCAATCCACATGCACAAAATCGAAGGCAAGCGAAGGTTGCACGACGATTCATATGATTCTCCAAACGTCGAAAGACAGGGTATGCTGCACTTTCAAGACTTGATCCTGCTCCTACGTATTCCCGGGTGCAATGGGAAACTCAAGGCTACGTAGTTCTGGTTTTGAAAATTATTTTGGTAGAGGGGAATAATTTTGGAAGGAGGTTAAAAGGAAGATCCTCAGTCCACGTACACAGAGTCGAAGGCAAGCGAAGGTTGCACGACAACTCCTATGATTTTACAAACATCGAAAGACAGGGTATGCTGCACTTTCAACTTCGGAACTCATTGCGTGAGATCTTGGGTCTTTTTAGGAATTTTGGAAATTATTTTGGAAGAAAAAGAATAATTTTTGAAAGGATATTAGAAGGGATATCCTCAATCCACGTGCACAGAGTCGAAGGCAAGCGAAGGTTGCACGACGATTCATATGATTCTCCAAACGTCGAAAGACAGGGTATGCTGCACTTTCAACTTTGGAGCTCATTGCGTGAGATCTTGGGTCTTTTAGGAATTTTGGAAATTATTTTGGAAGAAAAGGAATAATTTTGAAAGGAGATTAAGAAGAAGATCCTCAATCCACATGCACAGAATCGAAGGCAAGCGAAGGTTGCACGACGATTCATATGATTCTCCAAACGTCGAAAGACAGGGTATGCTGCACTTTCAACTTCGGAGTTCATTGCGTGAGATCTTAGATCTTTTAAAGCTTTGAATGTTTTCGTTTAGAAAAATGGAATTTTTGAAGATTTGATTTATAAAGGAGGACATATAAACATAAAAAAAATAGAAATAAATACATATAGAAGGATCCACACATGGAAACTAATACCTAAACAAATTTAAAAGGACAAGATCTAAACAAGAACTTCAAAAACACAAGAGATTTTAGCACCAAAATTTGAATTCAAATATCAGAATTTTTAGAAAATATTTTTTGGTATATCTAAAAATTCAAACCAACCAATTGAAATATATGGATCATAGTAATCAAACAAAATAAGTTTGACACAAATCTAACAAGAAATGAGCAAGGTATGCACAAATCAAATGAGCTAGGTTCATTTACACATCAAGATGAACATACTTCAGTAATCAGGTGATAGAAATTTCATTTTAGATCCAAATTAGACAAATAATATCATTCCTGAAACTAGAGAAAAAGAGGAGGATAAAGAAATAAAAATCACTGAAATAGGAGATCTTTTACCTGATCAAAAGTAAAAACGAAAAACAGAGACGAAAATGAACTTCAAGAACACCGAGTTTTTGGAGCCAAAATTTGAATTCAAATCTCAGAATTTTTAGAAAATATTTTTTGGTAGATCTTGAAAACTTAAAAGAAACAAATTGAAATATATAGATCATAGGAATAAAACAAAACAAATTTGACAAAAATCAGGCCAGAAATGAGCAAAGTATGCACAAATCAAATAAGCTAGGTTCATTTGCACATTAGGACGAACATCCTTCAGTAATCAGGTCCTAGAGACTTCATTTCATATCCAAATTAGACAAATAATATCATTTCAGAAACTAGAAAGAAAGAAAAAGAGAACGCAACAAAAATCACTAAAATCTGAGATCATTGGATTGATCAAAAACAAAAACGAAAAACAGAGACGAAAATGAACTTCAAGAACATCAAGTTTTTGGCGCCAAAATTTGAATTCAAATCTCAGAATTTTTAGAAAATATTTTTTGGTAGATCTTGAAAACTTAAAAGCAAAAAATTGAAATATATAGATCATAGGAATCAAACAAAATAAATTTGACAAAAATCAGGCCAGAAATGAGCAAAGTATGCACAAATCAAATAAGCTAGGTTCATTTGCACATCAGGACGAACATCCTTCAGTAATCAGATCATAGAGACTTCATTTCAGATCCAAATTGGACAAATAATATCATTTCAGAAACTATAAAGAAAGCCGAAGAGAACGCAACAAAAATCACTGAAATCGGAGATCATTTGACCGATCAAAAATGAAAATGAAAACAGAGACGAAGATGAACTCGGAAATCCGAGAATACGCAAGAAAATTAAACGAAATAGAAGCAAGATCTAACCTCCATTGATGTTCTTGAATGCCACTTGATAGAATCTTGGAAGATGATGAATAACTGATTCCATGGAGGCCAAGGAGGTGCTCAATTGGATGTAGAATTCAAGAGTCTCTTTGGTGCTCCCCTTAGAAAAAATCTAAAAGCCCCCTTTCAATGACCCCAAAATGCTCCTCTCTCTCCCTCCTTAGAAATTGTAAAATTTTTTTAAAAATGAAGAATCCCCCTTGAACTAAATGAAAGTCCCTATTTATAGATCAAATTTCAAAAAAAGAAAGGGAAAAATTTTTTAGAAGTAAAGAAGCTTCCCCCTTTTGTTTTCTAATTTTTCTCTTTTTTGTTTTCTTTTCATTATTTTCTTTATTTTTATTTTTTTTATTTTTCTCTTTTTTTTCTTTTTTCTCTAACTAATTCTTAACCATCATTAACTAATCCAACTAACTTTCTAACTAAATTCTTAACTAAAAAATTATTTTTCTTTCTTTTTCTTTTTCTTTTCTTTCTTTTTTCTCTAACTAATTCTTAACCATCATTAACTAAACTAACTTTCTAACTAAATTCTTAACTAAAAAATTATTTTTCTTTCTTTTTCTTTTTTCTCTTTTTTTTCTTTTTTCTCTAACTAATTTTTAACCATCATTAACTAATCCAACTAACTTTCTAACTAAATTCTTAACTAAAAAAATATTTTTCTTTCTTTTTCAATTCTTTTTTTTTTCTTATTTTTTGATTTTAGACTAAAAAACAAAATGATTTATTTTGGGTTTTAAATTTATCCTCGAACATAATTCAGTGTTCACACATATCTTTTATTGAGCTTACTTTAGGACTTTAAAAATTTCAAGTTGAGATGATCAGAATGGATGACAAACTTCCTTGTCCAAAGGTAATATTTCTATGTTTGTAAGGCACCGACTAAGACATAGAGCTTCTTATCATAGGTTGGATAGTTGAGCTTCCCTTTGCCAAGTTTCTCACTAAAATATGCCATAGGTTTGGAATCATGCATTAAAACAACTCTTATACCCACTCCAGAGGCATTATATTTAATCACAAAAACTTTATCAAAATTAGACAAACTTAACATAAGGGAATTGATTAACTTATCATTTAGCAAATTAAAAGCTCTTTCATATTTCTCATCAATTTAAAATTAACATTCTTTTTAACAAGTTCATTTAAAGGGATGGCTATAGAACTAAAATTTTGTACAAATCTCCTATAAAAAAACCATGGAAGCACTTTGCCTCATTAACATTTGTAAACATTGACCATTATGTAATTGTCTTGACTTTTTTTTCATCAACACTAACTTCCTAAGAACTTACAATAAATCTTAACAGTACAACTAATTTCATAGAAAAACTAAACTTCTTAATATTAGCATGCAATTCATGATTTAGTAAGCAGCACGCATAACATGTAAGTGATCTAAGTGTTCATCCATTGTCTTGCTATATATTAAAATATATCAAAATAGACAACAAACAATTTTTCAATAAAAGTTTGCAAAATATGATGCATTAATCTCATGAAAATACTTAGTGCATTAAAAAGACCAAATGACATGACAGTCCATTTGATATAATCCATATTTTATTTTAGAAGCGATCATTTTTCACTCATCACCCTTTATCATACGAATTTGATGATACCCACTTTTTAAATCAATTTTAGAGAACAAAAAAGAACCACACAATTAATCAAGTAAATCATCTAACCTCGGAATTGGATATCGATACTTTACCATAATATTGTTAACAACTCTAGAGTCCACGCACATGCATCATGTCCTATCCTTCTTTGTTACCAAGATAATAAGAACCACACATAGGCTTAGACTTTCCCTCATATACCCTTTCTGCATCAACTCATCTACTTGCCTTTGAATTTTCTTGGCCTCTTCAAGATAAGTTTTATAGGCTGGCCGGCTTGGAATTGTACTACCGAGGATAAAATCAATTTGATACTCAATGCTTCTTATAGGAGGCAAATTTTTTTATGGTTCTCTAGGAAATATATCATCAAATTTCTGCAACAAAAATTTAACCACACTAGGAAAAGAAAGGTTATGATTGTTAGTAAAATAAATATCCTTGTACATGAGTACAAGAACTTGCTCCTTTACCTTCAAAACATTCTAAATTTCTCCTTTTTGAGCAAATACACAAACGCTTTTTTTTCCTTTTTTTTATTTTTATTTCTTTTTACTCTTACTCTTTTTATGATTTTCTATTTTTTCTTCATTCTTAATTTTTTTCTTCTTTTCTCTTTTTTGATTTTCTAATTTTTTTCTCTCATTTTACATTCTTTTGAAATTATCATTTGTTCAGAATAAGCCTTAATAAGGTTAATATAATTGTTCGATTATCTATTTTAAATCCATCATGTGTAACCTTTTTTTATCGTATTACCAAGGATTTTCTAACAATAAGTGACCTACATACATAGGGGTAACATCACACAACACAACATCCTTATACTTGCCTATAGAAAAGGACTTTAAGACTTGCTTACAAACTCTTAAATCCCCACAATCATTCATCCACTTGAGCTTATAAGAATTAGGATGCTTATCAATAGGCAAGTTTAATTTATCCACTAGTAAGGTACTAGCAATGTTGGTGCAACTGCCACTGTCTATAATCATACTATATACCTTGTTGTTCACATGAAAACAAGTATAAAAGATATGTTCTCTTTACTATAAATCTCCTTTATCCTTTGGTTGAATTTTCAATGCACATCTTATAACCAAGATATCTCCATGCACAAGTTCTACCATATCCACATCATTATAGGTCTCCAACTCCAGTATTTCTTCTTCCTCCGAGCTCACACTCTCCACTTCATCATTGTCAAGAATGATCATGGTTATTTGATTTGGACATTGAGAAGTAATGTGCCCCGGACCTTGACACTTAAAGCAACAAATATGACGTGACATGTAAGAGGATTTAGTTTTATGATTTACCTTTGGAAATAGGTATTGCTGACTTCCCTATAGATTCCTCCTTTGGTTTAAAATCTTCCTTTTTTGTTGAACCAATTAGACTTCCCTGATGAACTAGAAGCATATTTGGGAATGATCCTAGATTTAAGTTGTCTTTCCACCTAAATAGCTTTATCAAGAAATTCCTCCATCTCCATATAATGTTGTAACTCCACCATATCAGCTATCTCTCTTTTAAGTCATCCAATGAATCTTGCCATAGTGGCTTCTCTGTCCTCCTCAACATTAGCTCTTTTCATGACAATTTCCACCAATAATCTTCAACATCTATGGCATCTTGAGTAAGACTCTATAGCTTTTGATACAAGTTTTTGGGAGAAAAACAGAGCAGAGAGGGGGGAGATTCTTGAATTGTGGGGTTTTTCTTCATTCTGGATTATGAGGGGAAGCCTTCTCTTTCTCGGCTGGATCCAAAAAGGAGAATTCCAGTGAAGAAGAAGCATTTCTCTGTGGATATTCTGGGCTTAAGAGGTAGCCAAAACTATCGGAGCATAGGTCCGCCATTCTTGGATCATCCGGAAGTTGTTCCCCAGTTCCTCTTTATCAGAAATACGGAAAAGTGAGGGACCTAAGCTTCATTTGCTAAGCTTTCCAGGTAAGTGAATACATCAATCTCTAGAGTAGATTCTTGAACATATTGGATCATGTTTCATGCATGGAATTCAATGCATTAGATTAATATTGAATTACTTCTGGATCGTGGCGCTCATGTTATTTGATTCTATATCAGGATCCGTATAAGCAAGATACAATTCTGATGTAGTCTCTGAAATGCTCTAGTTAGAACCAGTAATTGTGCGCCTAAGAATTAGGAGACATTAGACAAGCAAACACTCAGCTCAACCTTCTTTAATTCAATAGTATTTCGATATAACATTCATGCTCCAAGGTATTAGTATCAACGTCAGGGGAGTGAGGTCTATCAAGCCAAAAAATGTCTCTAGGTAAGAGTAATCTTAGTTTTGACTAATCTTTAAGAAGATTGAGAGAAGGAATTCTGTAAATTTGTTGTTTGCTACAATTTGATAAAGATCTTGGAGTTGAAAGATCATGCAGAATCCTGCATATTTATCTCTGGTGCGGGTTTTGTTCTAACACAGGAGAAATCGGGGGTGTGATTTGAATTTGATTTGAGTTGCTGGATGCAAGTGATTCTCCAATTACAACAAGACTAGTTGCACTCATGGCACATTAGAATTAAAGCAATGGTGAGCAAGGGACAATACACTTGGCAGCCTTGAGTGCAGTACTTAGATTCGGCAGATTCGAATCTCCTATCACAGTTGATTGCCAAAGCAAGCAGGAGGGAGTATGTTGGAATTGAATACAAGCGCTTTGGAAGTAATATCAGAGCTGGTAGGGGCTGTGTCAAGTTCACAGGATATGGTTTAATCACTCACAATTTTTGAGCCAGAACAGGGACTGATGATTTATCCAATTTGCAACAATTGTGGGTCGATGGAACTTCACATTCTCAAAATTGTAGTTTGATCGGCGTCTCCTCAATTAAGCAGCAACTACACCCATTTTTCTTATGATCTTGACGCTATCCACCAGCAAGGATCAAGGTAGGATCAGGTTTCAGAATATGCCCATGGTCGAATGAATCGAGTGCGAATGGCACGTCATCATAAGTGGCGAGACAACGTTCGTACACACCCCAAGAAGTGTGACGGGTAAGCTTGAGCACATGGCCTATGCAGTTTGTGTATGGACCATGTACCCCAAAATACATGGCTGGTATATCACAGTCGGTGGATTCCTCACGCCATGCAACTCAGTAGGTTGTAAACTCCAAGGGCAAGTGACCGTCCAGTAGAGATAGCAATGGAGGAAGTCACCAAGTAAGGTAGTAAAATAGCCCAGCATAATCGCAGACCAGGCGGTCTTAAGAGGCCCGAGGTTCGGTTTTGAGGGGATCACGTCCATCCCATGCAACCCACATGCACGTAGGAGTAAACCTTCAAGCACAAGGGTGAATTGAAATCAGGGAGGAGCCCCATTGGCATCTAGTGTCATACACCCAAAGCTGAGTAGATAGCGGTACGAGAAGCATGCATAGGGTCCTGGTAGTGGGTGGTTTCACACCATGCAACTGAACATGTTCGTGAGGGAGGCATTAGTTCATAAAAGGGCCACATTGCTCACCAGCAACTAGAGATTTTGTGGGCATGACATAAGACCCACCTACAACCAGAATGATTCGGATTGCAGCCCCCACAATGGCAGGAGAGACCCAGCAGTGGCATAGGAGTTGGCTCGAACCAAGTTGGTTGTAACATAGGTCCCTAATAAAGTTGAAAACAAAGCCCAGATTGCCTCTCTCCCAATGTGTATAGATATGCAGAGGGTTCCACTAAACATGCATAGAAATCTGATTTCGACGTACCTTTGCATGGCCCACGTCCTGATCAGGTCTCGTCTATTCCACTTTTGCCCAGTTTTTATTACATTATCGAGCCATATAAATTAGTTGCCAGCCTTGGTCCAATTGGTTGAGTGGCCGCTCTACATCCCTCAAGGCCCAGGTTCGAGTCCTAACTTCCAGTTTTTGTTGATTTAATACGTACAGGTCAAGCATAGTTTACATTAAAATAGAGGTACCATAAGCCCAACCATGAGCATGGCTTGGTGGTGCTACTGGTGGTCCACCGCTTCCAGGACGCGGGTTCGAAACCCCCTGGACCAATTTTGATTTTAATTTGGTCAAGCATCCAAGCCGCATATGAGCTGCCTAAGCCGTGGGAGCCACCAAGCCCCTTCTAAGCTCCTCCAAGCCACGTGAGCCATCTAGCCTCCAGCCAAGCCATTTAAGCCCTACACTTCCAGATATTGCATGCAGACCCCTATACTTTCCAAAATTCAAGTTCTGCCCCTAAACTCCTCAAAATTCAAATTCTGCCCCTACACTTTCTAACATCACAATTTTACCCCCAAACTTTCCATAATCCAAATTTAACCCCCAAGTTTCCCATAATTCAAATTTAACCCCCATTCTTTCCATAATCTAAATTTAACCACCAAATTTTCCATAATTCAAGTACTTCCCGTTACCCAAAACTTAACGACCAATTCATCTTGTTACCACTCTGGTCATGCAATATAAAACTATTTTCAAAAGATTTTGGGATCGATAGTCTCAAGCGACGAGCTCTAAATGGGAAACTGGCGGTCTACACTGCTGTTCGATGTTTAGTGGTTCGTATAGGCCCCCGTGCTGCCTTAGCCGCCTCGGACCTTGTGCATGAGGGGACTAAAGGTCCCTTCAAAAAATAAAATTCTTTTCAAAAGATTTTGGGATCGATAGTCTCACGCGACGAGCCCTAAACGGGAAACTGACGGTCTACACTGCTGTTCGATGTTTAGTAGTTCGTATAGGCCCCCGTGCTGCCTTAGTCACCTTGGACTTTGTGCATGAGTGGACTAAAGGTCCCTTCAAAAAATAAAATTCTTTTCAAATGCTTTGGGATCTACGGTCTCACGCGACAAGCTCTAAATGGGAAACTGGCGGTCTACACTGCTGTTCGATGTTTAGTGGTTCGTATAGGCCCCCGTGCTGCCTTAGCCGCCTCAGACCTTGTGCAGGAGTGGACTAAAGGTCCCTTCAAAATTAAAATTTCCTCAAAATATCACATTCGTTTTCAAACTTTTCCGAAGGTCAAGCCTTCAAACCAGAACTACGTAAGCCTTAAGTTTCCCATTGCATCGGAGAATACGTAGGAGCAGGATCATGTCCTGCCAGGCTAACCTCCATCAAGTAATTTATTTCCATGCTAATTAAGGGATCAAACAATTTCAAAATCACACACTCGGTTTAAGGGTACCGTTCTTCGGAACGGGCGAGTGGGGTGCCTAACACCTTCCCCATTCGTAACCGACTCCTGAACCAAAATCTCTTCCTCGAGTCAGGGTTTTTTCCAAGTAATTTCCCTTAAATAAAAATTTGATGGCGACTCCACATAAAATCAAATAAATTCAATTTTAAAATTTTAGTGAGTTCGTCGTATCGTCGGAATTACGGTTGCGACACCTCATGTTGAACTTTTGGAATTGATCTTGAAAAGATTTTATAAATATTTTTAGATCTGTTTCATTTTGATGGAGTTCACCAATGATGTTGGAAATGATATAAATTGAATAAAATAAATTAGTATAATAAAACCTCGCCAATCACTCCCTTAGTGTTTACCTTTAATATTGACGTTCTTCACTCGTGTTTACACTTAAATTGGCTTTTCCTATAATTCTCTCACCAACTCTTGCCTTAAACCTCTTGATTCTCCTTATAAGCCTTTAAACCAAAAACTTCACAAGTTGATTTCCTAACAGATAACAAAAGAATCATGGATACACAAGATGAATAAAGTAGGGATACTAGTTAAAGAAATAAAGGATTAGGATAATCCAGAATAAAGAGCTTAAATATTATACCTAACTAAGGCTGAATTTTTTTTTAATATCAAATTGTCTTGAACTCTTTTTTTTTTTTTAAATAAAATTGAATTTCTATCATAATTTTTCTTTTAATTTTTTCTTATTTTTTCACTTATTTATGGAATACTTGGTAGACAGGAACTTTAATGGTGCAAGAGATAGATATATAATTTTTTTAAAGAGAATTTATAGGGTAGGTGATAGAACAAAAAGAAGGATAAACAAAAGATGAACAAGAACAAGAAGGATAATGGAAAACAAGAAAGACATGAATAAAATAAAACAAAGGATAAATGACACTTGATCCGAAGAATTAAACTCTAATACCAGATGATATGATTTACATTATGTGAATGAATCGAAATGTGAAAACGTTAATTAAAATGTCTTGAGAATCAAGATATGATAAGGTAAAGGAACAAGACGCAAACCATAACCTTTCTGAGAGCACCAAAGTTATCAAAGAGAAACATGACCATTACAATGACCTGCCGGAAAAACCGATGTTATCAAGGGTAGTTTTTACCCAAGAACTAAGGAAATCAACTCACACGAAGATGAAAACTCTCAAAAGAGAAGTATTATTATTCATCAAAATTGGTCCTTACACTGAATTTATAAATCCTATTATATGGAAACCTAATTGACCTAAATTGGAAGAAAATCTAGTAAAAAAAATAAATATAAAGTTCTAATTAAATTTCAAATCAATCCAAAATCTTAATTTAATTTTCAACTAATTTAAAACAAATAACTTGTAAATTAATATCAAATCCTAATGTAATTTATAGCAAATCAATTACAAATCATAAATCTTATCACTTAAAATCCTCTATAATATGACCATATATATTAACCTATGTTGGATTTGAATTTGGATTAATATAATCCTTTCTTGAACTTCCTTGATGATACTTTGAAATGCTTAGTCTATACGTTTGGTCTTATTTTTCATCATAGGACCTCTTATTTCTTGTAAAATATCTTTTAAATGACCTCTTTTATTTAACGTGATGCTCACATTTACATCAGATGGGAAGCTTTGAGAGGGAATAAAGGGATGTCTGGGAAGAATGATTTTTACCCTTCTCTTAATGAGGAAGAGGAAGCATGAGAAGAAAATAAAGAGGAGAAGAAGGGGCAAGACATGATTCAACCATGGAAAAATGAAATAAAGAAAAAAATGTAAACTTTTACTTAAGTATGTGAAGATTCTTTTTCCTCATAAATAAAACTTAAATATTTTTAATTTTTTTTTAAAACTAAAGTATTTTTGAATTTTTTTTAAAACATAAAAAAGAAAATAGACATCATGCATGATAGTTGAAAGATTTTAAAAAATTTTCTTAGACAAGGCTTAGGCGTAAATACATAATCCATAAATTATAAAAAAAAAATTATCTTGTATATAAAAATACTTTTTTATTACTTTGATTAAATTTAATATAAATATCTTACTTTTTAGAGGAGTGCGTGGCACCAAATACGAGCTCTTAATCACCATGATTAGTAGTTTTAATTAATGATTAGGAAGGATTAATTTTAATTGATAAAATTAATTTACTTAATTAGTTACTAATTATATTAATTAGGCTAAGCTATATAGTTAGTGACTAATCAATCTTAACTAAGGATTTTTCATCCTCTCGTAATTTTTTTTTCTTCTACTTAGAGTTTGTTAATCATTATTCTAGATTATTAATCTTTAATTATCTAGTGTTACAAAGTAATCTCAAGTAAATAAAAAATTAAAATTTACATATATAGATAAACATATTATTTTAAATTATTTTATATATACTAACAAGTTATTCAATTAATTTTATTAAATACATTCAATTTAATTTTTAATAGAGTTAGTTCAAGTGAAACTAGTTTAATTTTCTTTAAATAACGGTGTATGAAAAAAGTTCTACTAAAAAAATTAATTTCACCATGTTATAAATGTTCCTATTTTAAACAAGTTATCTTTTGTGCTTAAATTTAAATATATTCAATTCAATGAACTAATTTTATACTTTTCCAACTCTCGGTACTTTTCAATTATCAATATAGTTATACCAAACAAATCTCAAACTTGCTTGGAAGGCAGCATACATAACATGTTTTCACTTTAGAGAAAAAATTTACATGCTAGCTCTCATTTAATTTGTGCATGTCTATTTCAAAATGAAGCTATATATAACACCCAGTGTAGCTTGAAATTAAATATGATATTTTTAGGATGGTTTTTGTAAATCTCAATTTTAGGATTGATTTTAATATAATAAATAAATAAATATCATATTAAAAATTAAAAATTTTAATAAATACCTTTTAATAAAAATTTATCACTTTCAAATACCTAAAATCAACGCTAAAAGAAAATTAAGGTTAACAAATTTTTTAGAAACCCTAAAATTATTACCGATTATGGATGGGACATATTTTTGAAAAATAGATATTTTAATATTGCTCTTCAAAATTACTCAACAATATATACGTCCCTAGGTGCTAGTTTGATGTTGAATTTGTGGCAAAAATATACGTGAAAGTGTTATGGTTTCAACTTTACAATGTTTAATTTATCGATATGATATGATTAAGACAAGGAACATGGTTCTTAACTTGCACAAAAAAAGGAGAGTAGGGAATTAAGTAAACAACCAATCAAGTTGGAGCCGTGATGAGCCTGACAACTTGTGATTAGTAATGAACGAATTATTTTTCTCTTATTCTTGGGCCCTTTTGGGCGGCAATTTCTTCATCAATTCAGATTTGTGCGCATGAATGTATTATTTAAAGTCTAAGGGCGAAGACAAAGTTTGTGCACTTTTTTGACTGAATTTAGTGTCCAAATTCCACCTAGATTATTCCTTTGAGTTTGAAGAGGCTGAACTGAATCTTGCTTTCCACCCTTTAATTGCAATGCTAAACCCATTAATTTGATTCCCCACTTCTGACAATGACATTCGCACTATTGTATGATACAAAAAAGTTTATTTACATTTTTATTATTAATATAATTATTCTTAATTTAAAACCACAAATATCTTTTATATAAAATAATTTTCTTCATATCAGAAATATTAATATATCTAATATAGTGGGTTTAACTAGCTCTTCTAACGGAAGTTTTTTTTTTTTTACATACAAAACATAAATTTTAAACCTAATTTTAAGGAGAATCGTATATATACTATTTGGATCAATTATATAGTTAATTAATCATTTTATCATCCTCATCCACTATGGTGACTAATTCATTCCGGATTATCCAAAGCAGAACCAGTGACTTGTTATAGATTTCTTAATAGAAATTGACCCCAATGGAAATGCTGATAATTTTATCCAACTTGTTTTGTTTTTATTAATTTGTTTTTTTCGCTAAAATTTGTGCTCATTACGTGACAGACCGCTTAGCTTGCAAAACAATTTGATTACAATATAATAACAAAAGACAGATACTACATTGGGTGTTTCCAATTAATTTATTCTATATAATGATGTATTATAATTAGGGTGGTGGTCACGAAACCTAACCATTTACAGATATTGGATACTCCCAATGAAATCAGTTCCGTCAATAATGAAGTTTATAAAATGTATTCTTTAAGTATATATATTCCTTTGGAACAGTAAAAGTCAATATAGTATATATATATATATATATATATATATATATATATATATATATATATATTTTAACAAGAAAACAATTGCTTTATTAATGAGGATTCGAAGAAATTATCGAACAGTGCGAAAGCGAAAAAATGAATCCTTGTTGTCGGGGAATGGCAAAGAAAAAAAAATGAAAAAAAAGAAAAGAAAAAAAGGAGAGCATCATGATCATTAAAATATTTTTAAAAAAATGAAAAATTGTAGTTAGGCATGGCAGACCCGTTCCCGCTCTTTCGATAGAAAAAATATGAGTTTATTAAGATTGGAAAAGAGTAAAATCTGATTTTTAAAAATAAAGATAGGGCAAATATGTGGATATTCCGATCCGTTTCATTTCTATCTTTGTACTTGAATGTTCTATTTTTAAAATTATTAAAATATTTATATTATTTTAAAATATTATATAAAATTTATAAAATTATAAAAATAATAAACTTTTTAAAAAATATAATAATTTAATAAATTATAAAAAATAAAAATAAAAATATAAAAAATAAAAAAAAGACAGGCACAAGACAGATCTTTCCAACCCGAAACGAATACAGAATTAAGTTTAATATTTTAAACTTAGCGAGAACATAGATAGAGATGGATACAAGATGGGTAACGGTAACAGGAAACGTGAAATTCATCTCAACCTGCCTCGTTATCATAAAAGATAAAATCTGGTATCATCATGATATAAAAATCGTATAAAAAATGTCATAAATAAACTAAATAAAAAAATTAACTTGGAGCACAATATTTTAAAAAATAAATTAATGGTTAAATTAGTAAAAATATTTTGATTTACATTTTTTAAATTCAACTGTGATTCAATATCAGTTAAACTAACAGCAATTAAGTATAATTTTTAATATTATATAATATATTAAATAATAAATAAAATTTATTATATATCATATAAAATAAAAATGATGATAAGAAGTTAAATAATAGTCCATTAAAAAATACTACATTGAGTGAGTTTATATTTTAAAGTTCTACATTAAACATTAAGTAAAACAAAAAAAAAATTAGTAAAGTGATATTTTAATAATATTTTTTAATTTAATCATTAATTTCTATAATATTATCATGATAATTATATATATATATATATAATATTTTATATGATTTAAATATTTATAAATACAATTTAATAATAATTACTTATTTATATTTTAAATAATATATTGTATATTAAAATTAGGTATGACGATAAAATATTAATTAAATTTTAAATTATGTAAAATTTTATAAATCTAATATAATTGATTTAATAAAATTTATTTTTTTAAAAAAATGAAAATATTATTTTTTATTAAATTTAATATTTGATATATTTTATCCTATTTCGCACATCCACGTTGTAAAAGAGATTGTAATTCAAAATCCTTGTATATCCAGGTGATTAGAACATTCTAATTTTAACACATTTAAAAGTTAAGTGGAGGAAGTTAAGATAGTAAAAGGTTTAGTCAATTTTCATTTGCCTTTTATTCTGTGTTCTTTTATTTTTGATTTAATCACCTATATACAAACTCATACAGAATTGTCGTAGTTTTTTTTAGGATAGAATAGATATAAGAAGACACTATCTACATATAACTATATCTCATAATTGTATCCTCTATCACTAATCATACATAGAATTGATATTATCTATATTTAGCTAAACAATCCATTAAGTGTTGTGTTCAGGCGTGGAAGCATGATGTGATCTATCATGCGTGTCTTCATCAACAAGAGTTTCCAACACAAAAGACCTAGCAAGCCCAACTAGAGCCTGGGAACGTATTTTTAGCAAAATGAAAATCACGAGAGAAAAAAAACTTTT
This sequence comes from Canavalia ensiformis, assembly GCA_026541065.1. Lineage (NCBI taxonomy): Eukaryota > Viridiplantae > Streptophyta > Magnoliopsida > Fabales > Fabaceae > Canavalia > Canavalia ensiformis. Next base: position 192,581 of record JAMKYM010000177.1, on the reverse strand, counting down.
TTTCTAAATCAAAAAGCTTCTATCCTTTTTTTGCCCAAATGGATACCCGATAAACACACATTTGCAATTATGACTGTCAAACTTGTTTTTATTCCTATTTTGATTGTTAGCATATTACAACGAGCCAAAAACCCACAAATGCTCGTAGCCTGGTACTTTTTCATAGATGACTTTATAAGGAAGATTTTCTTCCAATATTGAGGATAGTGTAAAATTAATTAAGTATTTAGTAGTTAAGACATTCTTCCCAAAATTGGATAGGAAGATTGCCTTGAAACTGTAATAATCGAGCAACATTTAGAATATGTCGACGCTTGCGCTTCACTCTTCCATTTTGCTGCGGTTCATTGGTACATGAAGTTTGATGAACAATGCCTTGTTGCACGAAGTATTATTTTAAATATATAAATTTCGTTCCATTGTCAGATCACATTATTTTAACATGCTAGTTGTATTGTTACTCAACTAGGATGAAAATTTTTTTAGCGTGACCGACACTTCCATCTTTTCTTTCAAAGTATATCCAAATTGTATATGAGCAATCATCTATTATAGTTAAGAAATATGTAACATCCCACGATGAAGGAGTTCTATAAGATCTCCACAATTCACAATAGACTAGATAAAAAACATTCGAAGTCACAAAGGAAACTTATCTTTTGTTTGTTTGAATTTTTGACAAATTTCAAAAATTTTATCTTGTTCATCACTTGTGCATTTGTCATTTATATTAGGAAGTATTTTCACAATTTCAAAGGATGAATGTCCTAGTTTTTGGTGCCAAAGTATTAGTTGATTCTTTGTTCTAACATGACAAGTTTGAGTCTTGTGTACTCTACGATACCAATAAAGTCCATCCTTCTATTCACCCACTCCAATTAGTGTGCTCGAAATGTAGTCCTTCCATTGTTTAGTGGTGAATCCTATCATCTCAAGTTTCTTATCTTCCACTTCATTCGCATGCAACACACACACTTCTTCTACTTAGTGTGCGTTCTACGTTTGCATGTGTTGAAGTTCCGTGGTTATCTCATCTCTTACATGCGTCTCAAACCTTTGATCGATTTACCATCATTCGCTTCTTTGATAGTCGATCCCACCGTTTAGGATGTCCCACAAGTTGGAAAGCGTCCTTTCATCGGTACGTCCCACTTTTTTTCAGAGATTAGATCACTGCCGCCGATTTCTTTTCCATGATCAAGCTCATCCTCTTCCTGTAGTTACACTTGCTTGCATCATCTAAGTCATCACTACCATCCTTCTTTCTTTTGTCGATTTAGAAATTGTTTTCACCCTCTCTTCTTACATCATCATCGCATACACATGAGTCAGCCATGGCGATCAGTACTAAAATCGACAGTATTGCACTCATGTTCCATAGCTTTAGCACCGTCTAGTCTGACACATCAAGAAATTGGTGGATCTTCTCTTTCTTCCCTTCGTTTCATAAGTTGATATGCCAATCGCACTATGCATCGCTACTACGTTGCACTTAGGGATTTACCTGCTGTAGTTTCTAAATTCGCCCAAAAGGACCTTCAATTTATCATAGTATGTTACCATGGTCTTACCTTTTTATTTGCATCTTGTCAAATCTATCTTCAATTGGTGTATTCTAGGCCTGTTCAAACTAAGAGGCGTTCTTCAATATCTTCCCACATCGTCTACGTAACCTCTAAATCGACATCGGTAGACCGCAAGCTTCGACTCACCGTGTTCAAAGATCCTAGACACGATCATGGAGGTAAGTGGCCGAGTCTACCAAATTCGGTTGCATTTGTGAGTTCCATCTATGAACCCCATTTTCTTCGAGCTCAAAGCGATACCTTCACAACTCTAGCCCATTCACCATAATTTTCTCTCATGCAATCGTCATTTGCATAGTCTATATTACTGCTAGCTGTTGTCTACAAGTCGCCTCAGCTAGGGAGAGTGAATTTTCTTCATTTCTCCCCCTTGAGTTGAGTTTATGGTATATCTGATACTATGATAGAAAAAAGTTTGGTCAATTTTCATTCATCTTTTATTTCATATCCCTTCATCTTTAGTTTAATCACCTATATATACAAACTCATATGCAGAGTTGTCATAGTTCCTTCCTAAGATAGAATAAATATAAAAAAATACTATCTACATATAAATATATTTCCTACTTATATTTCTATCACTAATCATATACAGAGTTAATACTATCTATACTTAACTAAGCAATTAGCTAATAAATTCATTAATAATTTATCTTGTATTGCTTATACAAAGTTTCCAAATGTAATAAGCATTACAACTGTATTTTTCTCAAAATATTTTTATTTAATTAAAAATCAAATTTTTTATTTAATTAAAAAATTAAAGCATACAATAAATTTAATTCTTTTTTTCACATGCTGATGTTTATGAACCGGTTCATTCAACTTTAGACTAATTTAACCTCTTTTCTACTTAGTAAGTTTTGTTTATTTAATTGGAATTGACCGGTGTATTTTCTCTTCAAATCGATTAATAAAACCTACATACTATGTAATTTTTTGGGATTTACCTCCTAAACCATTAAAAAGAATTTCTTTTAAAAAGATTTTAAAAAACAGCATCTCAACTTCTTATGACTTATCATATGCATGAATGATGAAGTGCATTTTGAAGTTGTCCCACAGTTAAAACATATTTCATGCGTTTTCACCCAATTAAATCAATGAATGTCAGTAAGGAAGTGACATGGCTGATGAACCCAATTAAACCTTTTGGTAATGGAAAGCCCATTAAGGTTACTTAGTAATATTGAGAATTCTCTAGTTGAAATTCCATCATGCTTTTTAGATGAATATAGTTAGTTACACTTTTTGGGTATTTTCTGATACGCCTCTTTGCAAGATGCAGTGTTATGCAATGGGACAAGACTTGAGTCTAATATATATTTTCTTTTTTGGGAAACGAAGATTTGGCTATCTATATATATATATATTTATCAACCCTATGGGTGGCTAAAGTTATTTCTTCCGAATCCATTGTAAGAATAATTGCAGATCTATTGTTTTTGAATATATACGGGTATCTCTATCTAACATTTAATTATTTCACTATAGATGCCAATAACAATATTCTATAATTTTAAGATGATTAATTAGTATTTAGTAATAGTTTTTTGGGAGCAATTTTAAACCTCTATTTGTGTGATTCATCTAAGCTTGGTTGCCTGTACCTTTCATCTTTCCTATTATTCTTCTTCATTTAATTTAAAATTCATGTGAAGACAACATTAGACAAAACTAATTGTTTTTTTATAGAGCTTTGTTCTTCTTAGTGTTGAGTACTTCGGTTGTGTCAATAGATAACTGTTTCATTCCTATCCTATTTAAAGAATAAAAACTAATGACTTTGCATGGTAGCATTTGGAGAAATTAGATTCAAATCTTATTCTTTAAGCCTTCAGGAATATAAAGACACAACTTTATGCCATAAGGCTAGAATTTACCATTACCATCTTACCTTTTCCAATCTCCTTCTAGCTCTTGTTTTCTTCTTCCTTTCATTCACCCTTCTATTTGATACCCCTTAATAAGTATGAACCTTATGCATGCTACTAGAGAAATTTGAACTGTTGTATCTTGAGTGTCAGATTTTGAAGGGGCATTTTGTTGGGGGCTTATAAATGAACCAGAACAAGATTGATTGTCTTCAACAAAACTATGGTTTAAATGGTGATTTCAATTCTGAGTTTGGCATTCATTCTTGTCAATATTTTGATATGAGACAGGCTTCAAATATGGGAACTTGCAATCAGCCACTTGGCATGGCTTGTATTGGAGGAGTGGAACAGCAACCATACATAGGCCAAAGCAAATCATCTAGCACTAGCAGCATTATCAGCCGTTTTGAGTCACCAACTTCAGCCTTTTATGCAACAGAAATTTGCATGGGCTTTTCACAATATGATAGCCAAGTTGGTAACCCCTCTTTGATATCTCAATTCTCTAAGATCAATGATTTCGAGTTCCCTTTGTATCAATCTCCCAGGGAAAACCTTTTCTTGGATTCACAACCAAACCAACCTGCCCCCAACTTTGAGTTGTCATCAAATCCCTTGCAAGCAATGCTGAAACCTCAATCTAATAGTGATCAATGTTGTAGATCTTCTGAAAATTCTAATAAAATCCCATGTGGGAATTTTCCTGGCAGCAATTTTCTTCCAATTGAACAACCCAAGTTGTTCATTGATGATGATGCCTCTGTTAGTAGGAGCCCATCAATTCCTTCTAAAGGAAATCAGGATCAAACGGTAAGTTTGTAATTGGTTTAACTTATTTTAAAGAAATAATAGCTTATTTTTAACAACCTTTTGAAAGAACTTTAAAAAAACAAGCATTTAGTTTGGCAAATTTAGGCGATTCCAAAAATGTTATAAGTGTTTTTGTACACCCCATATTTAATTGTCCATTCACTGGTTGGCTTATATGTTTATTGCATCTTTCTCTGTCCTGCAGGTTTCATGTGGCTCATATAATATACCTCTTACACAGCTTAGCTTTTCTTCTCAGCAAGAGAAGCTGTCTCCAACAGGTAGTGTTTCTGTTACTTCAGGAAACCCTGCTTCTAATGGATCAGTAGTCTCAAATAAAGCGCGAATAAGATGGACTCAGGATCTTCATGAGAAGTTTGTTGAGTGTGTGAATCGCCTTGGAGGTGCTGAGAGTAAGTAACTTGCTATATTTTTTACATTGCAAAAAATAAGAATTCAATATCTGATAGCCTCCTTGGCTTGATTGTAGAGGCAACACCAAAAGCTATATTGAGGTTGATGGAATCAGATGGATTGACCATCTTCCATGTTAAAAGTCATTTGCAGAAATATAGAATTGCCAAATACATGCCAGAGTCAAGTCATGGTAATTTTTTAGCATAGTTGCATTGTAGTTTTTATGCAATGTCAAGTACATTTCTTGGCTTGATATTTATTGCATTCACATAATAAATAGGGAGCAAATGTTCAGTTATCAGTGTCTTGTTGTATATATAGCTAAATCTGAAGGGGTTGAATAGGCCTTTCCGGATTGAATTCACTTCCAGGTATAGGAAGTTGCAATGAAGAGAAAATACACTAATTTTATTGCATATGTAGAAAGCTTGAATTATTAAATGGCAAATGCAATTACTTTATACATTAAGTTGCTAAGGCTTTAGATAGTTGTAGTGAAAATTACCTCTACAGCTTTATTATTCTCCCACAATTCATGATCTTCAATGCCCCCTTAATGTTATTATTCACTTTCAAATTAGCAGGTTCACTCCTTATACTAGATCTAAGCAAGCTGTTATCATGTTTCAGGGAAATCTGACAAAAGAACCCATGTAGAGAATATGCATCTTGATGTCAAAACGTAATGCTACTTCTTTTACCTGAGCTACTGTAGTCATTCTACAATTCCAGTGCTTCCATTCTTGGTTATTCTTATATTGGCATCAGATACTGTTACTTTATTAAACTAAATAACATGTTATTTATTTGTAGTGGCTTGCAAATTAGAGAGGCACTTCAGCTGCAGCTAGATGTTCAGAGGCGTCTTCATGAACAGCTAGAGGTACATCCTTTTGCTACTTATATCTTATAAGACTTTTTAGCTTCTATGGCCTAATTTGGATAAACTTATCAATTAACACTGGTAGAAAAGACAATAAGGAGATAAAATGGATCAAACTTTTTATTTTCCAACCTACAAGTACTTGTTAAGTATATCCAAAATGATCCCACATCTTATGGTCCAAAGCTTGTAGGTTCATTTTGTACTTCATAGTTATGTTATGTTCACATTGTGCTCTGACTTCAAATTTTCTTTTTTATTTACTTTCTGGTTTCAGATTCAGAGAAAATTACAGTTGCGGATTGAAGAACAAGGTAAGAAGTTGAAGATGATGTTTGACCAACAGCAGAAGACAAGTAATAGTCTCTTGAATACTCAGAATTTGGGGAATACAGCTAATAGTGATATACCAATTAGTCCTAAAAATGTTCAGGTTTCCATTTCTGAAGGGTCTGAAAATTCCTTATTCCCTTCCAAGATAAGTTAGCTCTCAAAATCTCATACTTTTCTGGCTATATACATAAGTAAATTAATTGCAGAAGTACAGTGTGCCAACAAATCTTATTCCTTGTAAGAGAGTCTTTCCATTTTCTTTTTTTTATAGCCCTTGTAAGAGAGTCAAAACTCAAACCATACCATACAATTTCGTTTTCCAGCAAGTGCAAACGCAATAAATTAGTGCATAGTAGATGAGTGTGCTACCTTTGCATTACTTGAAGAACACATCAAAATTGGTTAATTGTAATTTTCATATAGATAGCCTTTGTATCAGTTCAGCATAGTCTTGTTGTCTTGCTTCCTCTGCCCTTCCTTCATAAACAACCCTCTACTTTGAGATATCTGAAGAAACTTTACTTCGGATTTGCTTGAAGAAAAAGTGAAAAAGAAAAAAGCAAACACAGCACAAAAAAAATAACATCACTGAATTGAAATATCTAGCTTTTGAAAGGGGAGTATGTGACAAACACCCTCAAATATGACAAAATGCAAATGGGGCATATCAATTTTTAATTCATATTGTCCTCTTTCATCCACTTATTTTCAGCAGTTAACAAACATGAACTTTTGGAGGTGCCGAAATCTGGTTGATTGATATTTATAATTATTGGAAAGTTTAAATATGTTTTTAATTTTTTGGTGTACTATTATGAAAGTACTAAGATTTGAATTCGAAATCTTATTTAATTTCCTGAATTTTTCATCATAGACTATTGTTTAATAATTTAAATATGTTTTCAACTTGTATAAATACGATAAAATTTGATTTTGTTTATCTATTTTTTATTTTAATCTTCATAAATTTTAAAATAATTTGTTACCATGTTATAATGATATGTTATGCGTAGTAATAAATACATAATTTGATTTTATTTAGTCTGCGTACAAAATACCTAAATAAATACACCAACATAGTAAAGTCAAAAATCCAATCAATGTTAGCACACTGCATCCAGTAAAATGTGTCCGTTATCACATCTTTAAAAATATAAATTTTATTTTAATTTAATTATATTTTTAGTTTATTTTTAATTTAATTTTTAATGATTTTCATCCTTTAATTTTGAAATTTTATGATTTAATCTTTTTATTAATTTTTATCAAATAATTAAAAATTAATAAATTAGATAAAAGATCAAGTTAAATTATTCAGTTATAGTACGAAATTAAGTTAATTAATAATTAATTAATAATATTGGATAGATAATCAAACAGGTGGTTTTAATTATTGGATAGAAAATTAATGGTTGAATTGAAATCATTAAATTTTAAAATTTTAAAATTGAGAGAATTAAATCGTTAAAAATAAATAGGAAGATCAATATTGTCAAATCTTAAAATTATGGAAACTAAAAATGCAATTTGATGGGAGAGACCTATAAATTCTCTCCAAAGATATCTTGATTGACGTTCAGAAAATCATCAATAAACTTGTGGTTAAAATAAGATTAATGTCATCACAGTCTAGGCTGGAAATACTGTGGAAAAGCACGTTTTCGGCCTTAAGAAATCCCGAAACCACAATAAGAGAAGAAAAGTCAACCCTAAAAAAAAATTGGTGCAACAAACGTCTTGACCATGTTAATTAGTATAGTTATCACACTAATATCTTGATAATTATCATGTTATGGAGGAAAAACTCAACAAACTACAAATTAATACCATCATCATAGACTTTCATTGATAAAAAGTCACTAAACCATGCTACCAATGTAGAGATTAACATAATATCCTAACTACACTCCATCGATATATATATATATATATATATATATATATATATATATAGGCATCAATCAGATATGCTTCATATAAGTTGCAAACACTCTCCCTAAACCCCTACTATCGAGCATTGTAGTTTTTTTGCTGGGCCTCCCTACACTTACCACACAAGGAAGAAAATAGAACTTCAAAATACCTCTACAATGGAAGAGTACCTTGAGAAATTCGTGAAGAACATTGTTTTCACAATTTAACATTTATTTTATTTAAAATGAAAAGTATAATAATAAATTTTTACGATATTTTTTTTGAAATGTTTGTATTTGATATTTGTAAAATGTTTCATATTAATATCTTCATTAAACTATTTTACAGAAAAATTATAAAATATATTAAATCTTTCTTTCTACCAATGTATATGAAATGTACATGTCTTTCTATTTTAATAATTACGTCTTTATTACTAAGTGAGTAAATTAATTATGATATAATTTCATAGTATTGTAAAAAATTTTATGGAATAAATATAAGAGGTTAAACCAATATTATTAAATATCCTTTATATGTTTTGTTAAATTTTTTTTAAATAATATTATGCAACTAACCAAACTAATAAAAGATAAAACTAACACATATAAAGTACGCAACTAACCTAAATGATAAAAGATAAAATCAACATATAAAAAAAATACACAACTAACTTGAAAATTAAAATTAACAAATAAAGATATATTACAATTTTATTATTTCTTTTTTCTTAAAGTTGCACTTTATCTTCAAGTAGTAAGTTAAAATAATGGTATTGCAAAACTTTCACAATTTCCTATGTTGCATCTTCCTCCGATAGTACATTCCCTTTTATTAGAGCTTTGAGTATGATTTTATTGGTAGACGTCTTGATAATACATTAGCTACATTACTTGGCAGTGCAAGCACTAGTGTGGTTGTTATGTCTATTTTTAAGGCTTTAAAGACATGTTCAATTTCATCTCCCCATTTGAAGCATACATTCCTTAATAATTGTGTAAGAGATTTTGCAATCCCTTTATAATATCATACAAACTTTCAATAGTAACCAGTGAAACCTATGAAACCCTTAAGCGACATGGTGGTCACAAGTCTCAATTAGTTTATCATAGCCTTAACTTTTTCAAGTCAGCTCAAACACCTATTCTTGAAATAAAATTCCCTAAATACTCACCTCAATTTGTCCAAAGTAGCACTTCAAGAATTTCACAAAGAATTAGTGCTTCTGCAAGATGAGCAAAACATATCTGAGATGATGATCCACATGAAAGTTCTATGTGGTACTATAAATTAAAATATCATAAAAGAAAATAAACATGAATTTATGACTGTGGAACCATAGGAAACACACAAAAAGAATGTTGGATGATGTTTTGTAAATAATATAATATTTTTAAATATTGCTCCTAATATACTAGACAAATTAAAGAAATGGAAAAAAAAAAGATTTGCACCAAAAATTATATTGATTCATCTTTATTAACCAAGAACTATATCCAGTTCCTATTATCACACAACAAGTATTTTTCATTATGAAAGTTTGTACAAAAATTTCAACCAAAAATACAACCCTATTATTTTTGCACCAACCTCTCCAAATTTAATATTTCCAATGAATATAGAGTAGACACTTCCTATCTAGCTTTTTTATTTCCATAATAACACTTTTGATACAAAGAGAATGAAAGAAGTTTGGTGCACAAGTTATGAACAAAGTATATGAGTAAATATAAGTTTAATTATGTTCGTTATCTTTTGTACATAAGTTTTTCTTTTTATGTAGTAGTAGAGAAAATATTCGTTGAAAGAGAAAGGTGTTTTCAACATATTTTACACATCCATTAATTACATAGCATTGGATTAGGTGAAAAAAGTGCTATTATGGATAAGAGATTTTATCTTATGGTAGTTTTACTTTCACCTTGTTTTTTGCTTTATAGCACATTTTTTTTTTTCTTTTAAGCTTAAGTAAACTCTTTATTAAATCATAGATTATTCCTTTTGTCATGTGAGAACACAAAATTGGTAGATTATTCCTTTTGGATGAGCTTGTTGGTACTCTTTGCATATTAGACGACTTAATGTTTGCTTGAGAAGATGTTTCTAAGAATGTTTTCTTTTATACCTGTCTTAGAAAGGATTTTTGCATATATTCTTGTCAGCATCAAAATATTAGAAATTTCTTGGGACTCTTTATTAATAAATTAAATAATTTTTAGGCTCTAACAATCTCTCCTTTTTTATGATGAAAAAAATTCTTTTTTCGATAGTTGAATTTATCATGTTATCATGTGAATCTTAGACAAGTTATGTTATAAGATAAGTAGAGAAATGAATGAATTGTACAAATAATATGGTCAAGAAAATACTATTGAGTAAACATAGATAATATATAATTGTTCTAGCTTTGATCAACACAAAATTCAATAGAAAATTATTTCTTCTCATATTTTTGCAAATAAAAAAAAAAACAAATAGCACCCAAAACTCTCAAATTATGCTTGAACTAGCTAGACCATCTCATCATACATTTCTTCAAGTGTTTGGTCCATATGCCTTTTAAACTGCCTAAGTTTATTTATAAGGATCGTTTAACTCTATTTAAGCTATTGTAGCTAATGTTGGTTTTGATACTAACATTCTTTAATAGCTTTTAGACCAGAGATGAGTACTATTCAACAAGATGTTAAATTTGATGAGATGAGGTGTGAGGTTTATGAAGCAATACAATTGGAAAATGAAGATACCTAATGAGGAAAGGAAAATATTAGGGATCATAATAGAGAGGGTTGGGATGGGGATAGAAGAAAAGATGGAAAAGGAATAAGGGAAAAAGAATGGGAAATAGATAAGAAATAATAAATGGAAGCAAAGGAATAGTGTATAATAAATCCAATAATAATGAAAACAAATAAGACGACCCTTGTAAAAATAATAAAAATAGAATGGGGATAAAGAAAAGGGGAAAGGAAACATTGTTCACACAAGAAAACCTAGTAAGGGGCAAGTAGGAGGAACAATAATGTTGACAACGAGGCTAAGCATGACACTCAACAACCTTCTATTCTTCATAAATTCTTCATGAAGAACATTGAGTCTTGTTCACACAGTTATAATAATTTTGGAGCCATCAAGAGTGCTTAGAGTCAATAAGGCCTCTACAAGCACGAAGTTCCTCTTGTTGATCATCAGAAATTTTATCTAGGATGGGTGCCAGGAATAGTTTTCACTAGAAAAGATTTGAGCTTGAGATTCGAGGATACAAATAGATAAGGAGCAAGGCGGTCTAGCTAATTCTTGATTTTGGTGAAGAGGTCACGGATGTCATAGGATCAAGATGTTACTAGAGAGTGAAGAGCATGAATCTTTTTGAATTGCGAAGCTCTGCAATGGTGGATCCTAACTATGATCTCCAAATGCTGACCAGAGAGCCCAGACATGATCGAGTTAATCATAAAGATAAACTTAAAAATGTAGTAAGGGCGAAAGGTACACAGATTAATGCAAATTTTACCATCCCGACAAATAGAGGAATGAGATAGATGGGGTCAAATCTTGAATAGAAGGTGAGGAAAAATGGCTAGCAGAGTTGGGCCTTAGGATGTAGCAGAGGAAGATGGGGTTGACCTTATTGGGGATGATGGTGTGGGAGTTGAGGAAGGGAGGTTCAAAAACAGCAAGGTTATGTAGGTATTTTTCGAATTGTTGGGAGGCAACAAGGGTGAAGTCATTTATAGTGGACATGTGTGACTTAGAAGAGGGTGGTGGTGGTAGTGAAGGGTTTTGGTTTTCTAATGCTGAGATGAGACGGGTGAGACGGGTGAGCGGATTGCCGAACCCAGATCTGGCATCTACGACGAACTCGCTAAAAATTTTTTAGAAATGGATATGTTTTTGATCAATGTGGAGTCGCCACCAAATTTTTATTTGAGGGAAAAATATTTGGAAAAACCCTGGATGAGATTTAGGTTCTGGAGCTCTGCTACTGCCAGGGAAGGTGTTGTTAGCACTCCCACTGCCTGCTCCTGAAGAACGCACTTTAAACGAAAAAAGGATTTTGAAAACCTGCTTGATCCCTTTAATGTGAAAATAATTTGATGAGGTTAGCCTGACAGACTTGATCCCTCGTCTCTAATGAGATTCCCCGCAGTGCGGGAAACTCAAGGCTTACGTAGTTCTAGCTTGTTTTGAAGGCTCGACCTTCGAGTGCTTGGAAAAAGATTATTTGGTTTCGGGCGAAGGTCGACCTTCAAAATGCTCGAAAGGATTTTTGATCTTGTTTTGAGAAAATTTTATTTTTGAGAGGGATTTTGGTCCACTCATGCACAAAGTCCGAGGCGCTGACAAAGACGGGGACTCATATATTTAACTACTAAACGTTGAACAAGGAAAAACGCTTAGCCCAAGTTTGAGCCCATCGCGTTGAGACCTAGAATCCCAAAACATTTAGGAAAAGATATCTTTTGTTTGAAAAGGACCTAAAGCCCACTTCATGCACAAGGTCCAAGGCGCTAAGGCAAAGACAAGGACCTATACGAACTACTAAATGTTGAACAAACAGTAAACCGCCTGGGCTCCCTAATTAGAGTCTATCAAGCGTGAGACTTAAAGATCCCAAAACATCAAAAGAGATGGAAATAATTTGTAAAGGATATCAATCTTTGAAAAAGAAAGCTTGAATATCATAAAAGATTCTCCATTTTTTCGCTTACCGTATTTTCGTAAATTTTCTGTATTTTATAAATTTTATGAATTTTGAATGTTTATTAATGTTTATGGATTTTTCTGAATTTTTTATTAATTTTCTGATTTTCTAGAATTTCTATTTATTTTAGAAATTTCCTATCAAATTTTTGGAACTTTTCTTTTGTTAATTTTCTGAATTTTCTCATTTTTCTGTAATTTTCTGAATTTTCTCATTTTTCTGTGTTTCCTAAAAATTTTTTTTTTATATTTTCTTAATTTCTGAAATTTTTTATATTTTCTTAATTTCTGAGATTTTTATTTATTAAATTTTATTAATTATATTTTCTGGAAATCTTTATTTTCTGAAATTTTTATTTATTTTCTATTTTCTAGAATTTTTATGAATTTTCTAAAATTTTTATTTAATTTCTATAATTTTCTGAATTCTGTAATTTTTTATTAAATTTTCTATTTTCTGTAAATTTTCATTAAATTTTCTATTTTCTGTAAATTTTTATTAAATTTTTATGTAATAAATTTTTAGTTTTTGGTAATTTTTATTAAATTTCTGTGATTTCCTGATTTTTTCTGTAATTTTCCTTAAATTTTCTAGGGTTAAAATGGTAAATACTGGTCATAGGGTAGAATGGGTATTATGGGATTTTCTAGGGGTATTAGGGTAATTACAACAGGAGGGGGCAGAATGGGTATTATAGGGTTTTCCTAAGGACAGTGTGGTCATTTCCATAGTAGGGGCAGGATGGGTATTATGGGATTTTCCTAAGGACAGTGTGGTCATTTCCATAGTAGGGGCAGGATGGGTATTATGGGATTTTCCTAAGGACAGTGTGGTCATTTCCATAGTAGCAAGAGGTTTGTGGCATAAAAGGGGAAATTTGTTCCCTGGCAGGCTCGAACCTTCGACCCAGGCGTGGGTGGTGACACGTCTAGCCACTAAGCCACCTCTGATTGTGTTTATGACCACTTGCTTATTATGCCTATAAGGTGATCCTTATTTAAATCCTCATTTCTCTTGAAAACAGCGTGTAAGGGATTCGAACCCCTTACCGAAGACTCAAAGACCATGCTTCTCCTACCACTAGACCGAGCTCTTGCTCATACTGTTCGACGCATTCGACTAATTTACAAAGAGAGTACTTCACAAGCTACCAAATTCAGGTTTTGCATGGCCAACTTATTAATTGGCCTCAGACATCGTAGAGGTCTGGGCCTTGAACCATCGATACTTACAATTCCTCCTTCTTTGGTACTCAAGGTGACCTTACAAGCTTCTCTTACTTCTCAATTTCTTCAGCTAAGACCCGCTTAACATCTAATTCTCCTTTCCCTTTGATCATGTTATGGTTAGTGTCAGGTGGGGATTCACAGTTTTTGGTCAGAGCCATCTGGGATCAAACTACCCAAGGTTATTTGCTGGCTAACATCGTGTACGGTAGGCTTCCATCCTAAGGGCTTTTGCTTGAGTACTTATCAACTCATGCATGCGGTGTGAGGGAATTCTGTGGTCTCCATTCAAGAAATTCTTCACTGCATTCGTGAACAGAGCATGTACTCTTAGGAACAGTGTAACAGAGTGTGTGGTTAAGAGGATTTTGCAAGATTTTTCCACCTCGTGGCTTCTCAGACCGTTGGTCCAGCCCCCTGCAAGTTCTCAAAGGCCATTATGTTTTGAGGGAATGCAGGATGAGGTACCCTAACTCAGGCCCGATCCCTAATGTCAGGGATGTTGTTGGCCATTCAGGGGAAGGTGGTTTATTGAGGTCGTTCCTTAAACTGTGTACTGATCATCATCAACCGCTAGCCTCATGATAAAGTCGACTATCTTCTCCTAGCGGTCTTGAGAGAAACCATGTCCATGCCCAAAGTCAGTACTCCGATACACCATCCTTGAGCGAAGAATCGGATTCATTCATATGCAACCCTTAGGCACTAACCAGTTCTATCATGCATGATTCTTGAGCAAGAAACCAATTCTAACTATATATAATTAAGCAAGAAACTGATTCTGACCACGCACGATTTTCAGGCAAGAAACCAATCTTATCATGCACAATTCTTAAGCAAGAAATCGATTCCAACTACGTACGATTATCAAGCAAGAAACTGATTCTAACCATGCACAATTTTCAGGCAAGAAACCAATCTTATCATGTACAATTCTTAAGCAAGAAATCGATTCCAACTATGTACGATTATCAAGCAAGAAACTGATTCTAACCATGCACAATTTTCAGGCAAGAAACCAATCTTATCATGCACAATTCTTAAGCAAGAAATCGATTCCAACTATGTACGATTATCAAGCAAGAAACTGATTCTAACCATGCACAATTTTCAGGCAAGAGACCAATCTTATCATGCCCAATTCTTAAGTAAAACGATCGGATCTATAGTGAGATTTCTTGATAAAATCATACATCGCTGGGTTCATGCAGTGTCTATGTAGGATTCGTGTAGAATAATCAAACGACCAACCTGTTGTAGGGTCGAAAATGGTGAGGCTCTGCACGATGTAGGCTCTTTGCTCCTTGAATCCGCTTGGAGATTTCTGATTTCTTCACAGAGAATTCTTTTCCCAGGGACGCGATTCCTTTTCCAAAAGAGACTTCTAACCAACCTCTTGCCCAGCTTCTCTGCACTCCTTTTATAGGGCTTCAGAGACCACCTTTCCTCTTTTTGTTTTTGTCCTTCTTTGCAAATAAACAAAACTTGGCTTTTTCTTTTATTTTGCATTTTCGCCTTTTTTTAGTTTTGGCCTCTTTTGCAAATTTCCAAAAAGCAGAAAAATAAATAATTTTCATTTCATTTCTGTTTTCATTATTTTTATTATTACTATTTTTTTAGAATTATTTTTTTTCAGAATCAGTTTTTATTTATTTATTCCACTTATTTATTCATTTATTCATTTTTATTATTTTTCTTTCTTTTATTTTATTTATTTTTCTTTTTGTTCAGAATTTTCAGATTTTAATTTTGATTATTATTATGAAATTTTTTGTTGTTTTATTTTATTTTTGGTTGTTAAAAACTAAATGACTTTTTGTCCGTTTTCTTTCTTTCGTTTTCTCGTTTTCGTTTCTCCGTTTGTTTTTCGTTTTTTTTTTTTGTTTTTCTTTTTTAATTGTCTTTCTTTTTTTTTTATTAGTTAATTTTGATTTAGGACCAAATTACCAATTCATTTTTATTTTCATTTTTTATTTATTATTTTTTTTGAAAAAGCCTTGAATGTCTGCTTTTTGTTTTTATGCATTGTCTGTTTTGGATTTCGTTTGTTTTTGATTTTGGATTATTAGTTTTGAATTTTTCCTTTGATTATAAATTTAATTTATTTTGGATTAATCACCTAAAAGAGGTCTCGACATAATCAGTGTTTTACGGTTGCCCCTTTACTTGTTTTCTTACTCGATAATGTGAGAAGCAATTCTCTCGAATTATCGTGGGTAGGAAATGAGTAAAGATGTGAACACCTCATGTCCGAGACAAACCCCTTTTTGAAAAGAAACTCCAAGAGTGTTGTGATGCTGAAATCAGGAGCGAGACTTAAGCGCAGGGCCCGACAACATAGGCTTAACAACAAGAAACTAAACTAGGCGGCCCGACAACATAGGCCTAAAAGCGAAATCTAATCTAGGGCTGCCGACAACATAGGCCCGAAAGAAGAAATCTAATCTAGGGCGGCCCGACAACATAGGCCCGAAAAAGCCGCAAATCTAACCCACGGCTTACCGACAACATAGGCCCGAAAAGCAAGAATGAATCTAGGCTAGCTCGACAACATAGGGCCCGAAAAGCAAAGAATTACCCACGGCGGTCTGACAACATAGGCCTGAAAGCGGAAATCTACTAGGGCGGCCCGACAACATAGGCCCGAAAAGCGGTAAATCTAATCTACGGCGCCCGACAACATAGGCCTAAAAAGCAAGAAATCTAATGGCGGCCTCGACAACATAGCCTAAAAATGTAACTAATCTAGGGCGCCCGACAACATAGGCCTAAAAGCGTGAACGACCCATTCTACGGCGGCCTGAAACATAGGCCTAAAAAGCAAGAATCTATCTAGGGCGCTCGACAACATAGGCTAAAAGCGATAAATCTATGGGCGCCGACAACGTAGGGCTCCGAAAAGCAAGAAATCTAAACTAGGGCGGCTCGACAACATAGGCCTAAAAAGCGTAAATCTAAACTAGGGCGCTCGACAACATAGGCCTAAAAGGCAAGAATTAATCTAGGCGGCCCGACAACATAGGCCTAAAAAAGAATGAACTAGGGCGCCTCCACAACATAGGCCCTAAAAGCAGAATCAAAAGAAGGCTACTCGACAACATAGGCCCGAAAGCAAGAAATCTAATCTACGGCGGCCTGACAACATAGGCCCTAAAGCAAGAATTATGCTTGTGTCCACAACATAGGTCTGAAAAGCAGAAATCTAAACTAGGGCGGCCGACAACATAGGCCTAAAAGCAGAAATCTAATCTAGGCGCCCGACAACGTAGGCCCGAAAAGCAAGAATCTAAACTAGGGCTACCACAACATAGGGCCTAAAAGCGTGAATCTAAGCTAGGGCTACTGACAACATAGGCCTAAAAAGCGAAATCTAGTTAGAAGCTACCACAACATAAAGGCTCGAAAAGCAAATCTAAACTAGGCGCCTGACAACATAGGCCCGAAAGAAAGAACGATCTAAGGCTACCGACAACATAGCCTAAAAAGCAAGAAATCTAATCTACAAATACCCGACAACATAGCCTGAAAAGTGAAAAGAAATCTAATCTAGGGCCTACGACAACATAGGCCTAAAAAGCAAGAATCTAATCTACAACACCACAACATAGTCCCAAAAGCAAAATTATCTATGGCTACGACAACATAAAGCCTAAAAAGCAAGAATTAATACAATGTACTCGACAACATAGCCCGAAAAGCAGAAATCTAACCTTAGGCGTACCTGACAACATAGGCCTAAAAAGCAGAAAATCTAATCTACAATACTCGACAACATAGGCCCGAAAGCAAAGAAATCTAATCTATGGCGGCCCACAACATAGGCCTAAAAGCAAGAAATCTAATCTAGGGGCTCTGACAATATAGGCCTGAAAAGCAAGAAATCTAAAACTAGGCGCCCGACAACATAGGCCTAAAAAAGCAGAATCTAATCTAGGGCGGCTCGACAACATAGGCTCCCGAAATGTAGAATTAACTAGGCGCCCACAACACAGCCCGAAAAACTAAGAACGACCCACGGCGCCGACAACATAGGGCCTAAAAGAAATGCGAGGATGTATTGCCATGGCCTGACCACATAGGCCGCGTTGACAGGAATGCATGTGATGCTATGGCCCGACAACATAGGCCAAAAGCAGAACGCAGATGTGATGCTATGGCCTGACAACATAGGCCAGCTGAGCGTGAATGCAACGTGATGCTATGGCCTCACAACATGTGCCAACACAGAGATGGGGGAGGCAATGCTATGGCCCCACAACATAGGCCGTTGAGCAAGAATGCAGATGATGCTATGGCCTGACAACATAGCCAAATGAGCAGAAAGTAAAGATGCGATGCTTTAGCCCGACAACATAGGCCAAGAGCAAGAACCAGATGTGGTAATGCTACGGCCCGACAACATAGGCCAGAGCCAAGAATGCAGATGCGATGCTATGGCCGACAACATAGGCCAAGGAGCGTGAGCAAAGATGCGATGTTTTAGTCTCGACAACATAGGCCGCGGAGCGGGGTGAGCAGAGGTGGCGATGCTTAGCCGACAACATAGGCCGAAAGCAGAAAGTGTAGGTAATGCTAGCGGGCCCGACAACATGGGCCGCTGAGCAAGATGCAGAGATGTAATGCTATGGCCCGACAACATAGGCTGAGCAAGGTGCAGGATAATGCTATGGCCTCGACAACATAGGCCAAGGAGCAAGATGCGGAGAGATAATGCTATGGCCTCGACAACATAGCCGATGAGCAAGATGCGAGAGATACGCGCGGCTAACGACAACATGGCCGTTGAGCAAGATGCAGAGATATAATGCTATGGCCTGGCTGTACAACATAGGCCAGTGAGCAAGATGCAGGTATAATGCTATGGCCTCGACAACATAGGCCGCTGAGCAAGATGCAGAGATATAATGCTATGGCCCGACAACATAGGCCTGATGAGCAAGATCTTGAGATGTTTTCCATCCGTAGGGTTTGGGCAGAGGAACCTCATAATTTTGTTTGCGGACTCTAACTCCCCTTTCTTCAAGACCGTAAGGATCTTTAGTGAATTGGATCGTTTGTTTCTTTGATGATTTTGGGAGACATATCGCTTGCATGCGCCGCTAGTAAGATATTTGGGTCAAAAGAGCTTGTCATTAAGAAAATTCGACATAACTTTTACTTTGCATAGCGTTAGTAACCAAAGAATTGTCATTAAAAAATGAGATATTACATTCGCATATATATTTGACAGAGAAAACACAGCTTGCATGTGATAGGGAATTAACAAGATAGGTCGAAAGACATAGGTGTTTTTGTGGGTATGTGTTTGGTGAAATAGTTTTGGTCACAGGATGCCTTTGAGACGATTAGTGCTAGTATTGTATTTTGGCGATCTCTTCGTGCATTGCTATCCCATTTCAAAAGCCAAAATTTTGCCTTTGAATTCAGCCTTGCCTCGACCGGTCTTGAACCTTTCACCAACTATGGATATCTGCTCCATTCTCGTCTCCAGACATTTAGTTGCCCCAAGATAGATGGAGATCGTTATTTGCTCTAATCAGAGAGCGAATTTTGTTTGCCGATGTCCGTTCTTGTTTAAACCGCCTTTCAGGTTTTCGTTAAACCGTTTCTACTTGAACCGCCCGATTTTTGCCTAGGTCAATGATGATGGTGGACCTAGCGGGCTCTTGTATTGCCCTAACTTTTTGCCTGTGGTTCTTTGTGAGATTGACCTAGCAGGCTTTCTCTTTGTATCGCCCTAACTTTGCCTAGTCTTTTTGATGGTTGATCTCCATGCTTTTTTTTGTATTGCCCTAACTTTTTGCCTAGGTCTTTTGGTGATTGACTCAGCGAGGCTTTCTTCTTTCTTCTTTTTATATTGCCCCAACTTTTGCTCTAGGTCTTTTTGATGATTGACCTAGCGGGCTTTTTTTTTCGCATTGCCCTAACTTTTGCCTAGGTCTTTTTGATGGTCGACCTAGCGGCTTTTTTTTCTTTTAAGCATAATACTTCGACGGCATCCGAATTGACAGGTTAGGGAAAATCTTTTCCATCCATGTCGGCCAAGATCAAGGCACCTCCTGAGAAAAGCCTTAACTACATAAGGTCCATGTAAATCCGAGACCATTTCCCTTGTAGTGCTTTTTGCATAGGCACAAACTTTTTTACCACCAAATCTCCTTCAAACTCCCGAGATTGATCTTCTTATCGAAAGCTCTCTTCATTCGTCTTTGGTATAATTGGCCATGCAGCATACCTTTCACAACCTCTTCTCTTCGATTAGGTTTAGCTGATCCATCCGGCCCTGACCCATTCCTTTCTTCCACTTAGATCCATCAGATTCCTCAATGAGGAATCTCACCTCGATCGGGGAGTCGCCTCCATCCCGTATACTAGTGAGAATGGTGTTGCCCCAAGAGATGTACGGACAGGTCCCGTATGCATGCAATGCATATGGGAGCATTTCATGCCTCTGCAAGTGGAGGAGAGAACCATTTTCCGAATTATTTTCTAATGTTCTTGTTGGCAGCTGACCGCTCCATTCATCTTTGGTCGGTAATTAGGATGAGTTGTGATGTTGGATCTTGAACTGGTCACATAATTCGACATCATCCTATTGTTAAGATTTAAGCCATTGTCCTGTGGACTTAGCCATCAAGTAATCCATGTCGTGTTTCTCTTTTCGAATCGACTACCACATTGCGAGTTACACTAGCATATCGAGATGCAAATTTCTAATCTATTTTGTGAAATAGTCGATACGACTAATACGGTGTCCGTTGGATGCTTTGGGGCCTACTCCACACGATCTATTCCCCACATGGCGAACGGCCATGGCGAAGACAAAGACGTCAATAACGTTGGACGGCGCATGATATTGTTTCCGCGTGATACCCGACATACTTCAGGCAAAGTTTTGACGTATTTGCAGTCATGCCAGCTTCCATGGCCAACCAATAATATCCAGCCCTGAGGATTTTTCTTGCCATGGCATGCCCATTGGCATGGGTACCAAAAGATCCTTCTGTGAACTTCCTCAGGAATCTGTTTCCGTCGCGTCCACGCATCCAGCACCATGCTCATGATTCCTCTTGTATAGGACTTCTCCATTGAGGGAGCCAGCTAATCCCGCGCCAACCTTCGTAGGTCCTCTTGTCGCTCTCGCATGCATCGGCGGGGTATTCTTTGTTCCTTAAAAATTGGCGTATGCCGTGATACCATGGTTTTCCGTCCGGTTCCACCTCCACCGTTTCGGATGTCGTGCGGAACGATCTTTGGATGCGGAATGAGAGGCATATCTTCTTCTTTGTCCAATTTCAAACATAGAGGACAAGGTGGCTAAAATCGCCAGCTATTGATTATCTTCCCGCTATATGCGAGAAGGTGATCTCCTCAAAGTATTCTAGCAAGTTGGAGACGGGCCCACGGCACTAGCTTTGCTTTGGTCTCCCATTCTCCCCTGACCTGGTGGATAACCAAGGCCGAGTCACCAAAGACCTTTAGGCGCTTTACTTTAGCCGATCAAGTGATCGAATCCCTAAGATACAAGCTTCATATTCTCGCCATATTATTTGTGCAATCGAAGGTTAGCCCAAGCAAGTGATAGATATATACCGTCTTTTCCGAGAAATCAATTAACTCCATACCGCGGCCCATCATATTGACGCCATCAAATAACATTGTCCATTTCTCTCCATCTATCTTTTCCTTCTTCACCAAAGATCGTCATCGATCTTCATCAGAAATTCCTACCGCATGGCCTGGTAGTCTTCCAAATGTTGGGCTAAATATTCTGCAAGTGCACTGCTCGGGATGATTTCATGCCACATACAGGATATCATATTCCGATAGCACCATTTGCTATTTGCAATCCGTCCTGATAGTCGCAAAGCTTCAAATATGTATTTGATCGATCCATCCCGATATCAACCATGTGGTGTGACTTAAGATATATGCCTTAGGCAAAGTCCGCCCATGCCGAGCACACACAGGAACGTTCTAAGAGAGAATATCTAGCTTCTCCACTTGTGAACTTTTGCTTAAGTAATATATCGCCCGCTCCTTTCTCCCGGATTCGTCGTGTTGACCGAGCACACAACCCATCGACCGGTCCGTAACCGTCGATATAAGATCAAGGCCTTCAAAGAATCGTTTATTTCAAGACCGTGGTTCTCAGAGGGTATGATTTGATCTTTTCAAAAGCTTCGCAATCCCTGGACCCCAGTCCGGGTCGATTCTCAGCAATAGCTTAAAGATCGCTCGCATGTAGTCATAACCGAAAAATGAACCGAGAGATATAGTTGAGTCTTCCTAGAAACTCCTGATCTCTTTTCTCTCGTTTGAGCCGGCATGTCTATAATCGCACGGGCTTTGTCGTGGTCAACTTCAATGCCTTTCTCGTCGACAATAAACCTAAAGTCTTCTTCCCACCTAACCTCAAAGGTGCATTTAGCCGGATTCAACCGTTAGCTTTTGAATTTTCTCGAGCCTCTCAAAACAACCTTTTCAAATCCGTGAGATGGTCATCCTCTGTCCGGATTTGGCAATCATGTCCCACGTAGACTTCTATCTCCTTGTGAATCATGTCATGGGAACAAAGGTTACTACGGCCCTTTGATAAGTTGCCCATTTTTTAATCCGAAGGGCATGACTTGTAACAAAAGGTTCCCTGTCCGTAATAAAGGTGGTCTTTCTCCCGTCTATCTTCTGCCCATCTTAATCTGCTTATAGCCCGAGAAACCGTCCATGAAAGAAAAGTGAGGAGAACCGCGCATTATCAACCAGACATCGATGCGGGTAGTGGGAAAGTCATCCTTGGGCTGGCTCGATTGAGATCCTATAGTCTACGCACATCCCACCTTGCCATCTTTCTTGGGGACCGGACATGCTATGTTAGGCGACCCACTGGGTAGTTTGCAATGTGCCTGAAGTTTGCCACAACCGTCCCTCATTTCTTCCCGATTTTCGCAGACATTTCCGGTTTCATCCTTCTTAACTTTTGTTTGACCGGTGCATATCCAAGCCATAGGCAGCTTATGCTCTACTATAGAAGTATCTAGGCCTCGGTATGTCTTGATAAGACCAAGCAAAGATATCGCGTATAGTCTTGTAAAAGTGAGATCAACCGCTCACGATTGTCTCCGACAATAAGTGTGCCTATCTTGATCTCTCTCTCTTATTTTCTTCTCGTCCCAAATTGATTAAATCCACGGGTTCCCGATGAGGTTCAATTGCTTTAGATTCACGTTCCACCAATCTCAACATCTCGTCGGTGGGTTCGCATTCAAATCCGCTCTTTCGACCAGTCGTCCAACACAACAAATGCCTAATACAATACTAGCATCATCGTCATACGAGGCGGTTTCAGACGGACTGCGTGTCGGGTATGAGAAGAAAGAAAAAAATAAGATATATATATGGACAGAGGAAATATTGAGCGGTAGAAGAGGATATTTTTGGATAATGCAACCCAGTATTTATTATTTGTCAAAAATATGTACAAAATGTTTTATGAAAATTTATTATGACAATTACAGAATTACATTTGAACCGAACCAAAAGTGAGAGGTAGATCGAAAATTTCCCAATTAGTCAGTTCTTTCCAGGGGGACAAGGCATCACCAAATCTTCGAGAGTTGACGCCCCCTTCTCGTCTATGAATCGCGATCATGTTTGAGTTTTCGAAGCCGCACTTCGAAACTTCTTTGATATAAGTAATAGGGACCTTGTTATAACGGGTCTTACTGCCCTATCCTCTTCGGGTTGGTTGATATCCCAACCCATATCGCCGTTCTTCTTTTTCTCGCAATGGCCGAGATAAGCCGCCTTTTATTTTGCCTGAGCTTTTTCTTTGAACCCGTTCTTTAGCATCACCCGGCTATCATCATCAAAGCCTAGGGGTTGCTTATGATCAACCACCTCTCCTTCTTTTATGGTGGTGACATTGGCAATTTTCCAAGGCTTTGGAATTGAGTCTCCAGAGCCTCTTCTGCCCTCAATATATGGAGGATTGGTGGGTTTTCTTGACCAAATAGTCCTCTTCCGCCGACACGACGATAATTAGTCTATCATCCATGATGAACTTCAACTTTGATGTAAGTTGAAGGGACCGCTTTGGCGGAATGTATCCAAGGCCTCCGCCTAGTAGGCAACCGTAGGTGCTGAATATCCATTACTTGGAAAGTTATGCTCGAAGGTGACCTGCCGATTTGAACCGGCAAGTCTATTTCACGATAACTTCGTCTGACCTATCAACGCTCTTACTACCGTAGCTAGGCCTCATGGATCCCTTTGTGCGGCAAATGCTTGGAAAAAGTCGGGAGGCATCACGTTCAAAGAAGAGCCATGTCTATCAAGACTCGCCAGGGATATGATCCATGCATTTGACAGATATACGTAATGCCCTATTTGTCTTGCCCTTCCTCCGGATTTCACGGCTACTAGCAGTTGCCATGAAGTTGTTGGCGGTCGTATTGTTGGCGATTCCCCAAATTTGTCCACCGAGATGTTGTGGACTACATGAGCCTCATTTAAGATCTTCAAGAAGATTCCTTCCGATGGGGCTCCGAGTTCATCATAAGAATTCAAAGTAGATTTTAGCTTTGCATGCGATTCACTGCTCAATCACCGCATACTCGCTTTTGCCTTATTATTTTTAGGAATTCACAGTGCCTCTTCATCTCGAGACTCACTTTCTTAATTCCTTCTCCACCTCTTTGACAAGCAGCCAGTTCCCATTTCTTGAATCGGCCTGCCTTCTTGCATCTTCTCAAGAGAGCGTAAATGCGACCGCTCCCGGTCACTCCTCCTATTCCTATGTTGGTTGTGTCAGGGGAAGAGCTCTCCAACATATCCTTTTCACTTTTTTTTCTCCTAAACTTTCACATCATACCTCCAAGGCACCTCCTTGTTACTATGGGAAATCAGGTCCCTAGATTTTTATTGTAAGAGGTCTCATCCCACAGCGCTCTATGAGACCGACGGCTCGGTAGCGATCACCAAGGGTTTAGAGGCCCCGGGAAGGATTCATTGACCATGTCCACTTCCTCCTCAATTTCAATGCAATTTATTGAGGGTCCCATTTCCCCATGGTTTGGCAAGTCGCTCCCCACACTAGGAGCATCTTTTCAAAGTTGGAGCCATTTGCATTAATCAACTTCGACTTATGTTTCAGGCTGCATTACCAATAGAATGCCCTACCGTCCCAGGGCAGTGGTAGTCGCACTGACCTCCTGATTATACCATTTTGATATGGGGGTTCAAATGGTTCATAGGAACTAGTCTCAAAGAATTTTGAATCAAACGGGGCAAGCGGCCTCCGAATAACTCATCGGAATCGGGTCAAATTGCACCACTTTCCTCGGGTTATTGTTGGTTTTCTATTGAGGTGGGTTAGTATGAGGAAGGTTTGAGGTGATGGAACCGTGATGGTGGTGTTTGATGGTATTGAGTAGGTGGATTATAGGACTTGGTGAGCGAGGTTGGGCGAGGCTACCATATGTGAGTGTGTGGGATATTGTGGATTGGCGGGATGTTTGGTAGTTAGGTGGGGTCGTGGTTGATTGATATACGACGGGATTAGAGGTTGGTCGGTTTGATCCGAGGAAACATAGTGGGCCTCGGCCTCCCTTTTCTTCCATGTATTATTTCATTTGCCATGCCACAAGTTCCACCGACTTTATTGTATAATTTTTCCTCGCGTAGACCACTTTCTACGCGCGTTCTCCTACCAAGTACCATATCTGAGGGTTAATGGAGACACCACCTACCATCTTGTCATAGTAGGGTGCGGGGAGCGTCTCCATGAAGTGTGCGATCATCTCCGCTCCAAACAGGCGTTGGACTTGCGCTAGCTCTCCACCGTTGAGCGTATTCTTTGAAGGACTCATTTTCTTTTCTTGACCATATTTTGCAGTGAGTCTGTCTGTGCCATTTCGATGTTGTATTTGTATTGCCTTAGGAAGGCATCAGCTAAATCCTTCCACGAGCGGATGTGGGACCTCCTGGTCGGGTATACACTGCCGTTTGTCTCCTTAAATCTGTCTTGGAAACAAGAATGAGTGGCTTATCGTCATGTGAATGAGAGGCCATCTTTCCAAGACATCGTTAAATGGCTCTCGGACAGCCCACTCTGCGGTATTTTTCAAACTCCGGAGTTTTGAATTTTTGAGGTATGATGACATCCCGGCACGAGGCGAAGTTCGTAAGCCTCGACTATTCCATATCCGCTCCTTCAATGGGGCTCTAACCTCTTTCTAAAAGGCCCATCTTCCCCAAGGAGGGCTTGTTCCGCCTCATTCTGGGCCATGGCTCATTTAGAGGTCGGCCGGCGTGAGGGGGTAAAGCATAAGGTTCCCCCTGGTCTTGCAAAGATGACCGTAGGGATGTGGGCTGGGCGGAGTTTATCGGATGAACAGCCGACCGGCAATAGTGCATGTAGGATCTTCCGTGTGGTCGCGTTCATAGTGGGCGTAGTCGGGATGTATATTATAGGGATATGTGGTTGATGGGTTAATATGAGGAGGAAAGATGGGTTTGTGTGTGTAGGAAAAGCAGAAGAAGTATTGGTGTTATAAGGGTGGGGTGCGTGTTTGTGTAGGCCGGGGCGTGGTTGGTTGGTAGCCACTCATTAGCGGAGGCGGGTAAGTTGGTGGATTGGTATGAGGGTTGCGGATGTTAAGGTTGGGGTGTGGAGGTCCAAGGAAAGTTTGGGTGAGGCCGATGGGAAGTAAGGTTTATATGGAGGGTATGGCACAGTGGTTTTCACAACCCAAGATCTCTTGAGACCCGTACAGAGGTTCAAAGCTGTGTGGTAGGCCATACTGACCGATCTTGTTCTATGACGATCCAAGAGGCATAGATGTATTGGTCGCCCTGTGTGCCTTGCCTGTGGGGTCCCCCGTGCCTTTCTAGTAGCTTCATGAGCTTGCTACTTGGTCTTTCAATTCAACGACCTCGTTGCGGAGCTCCTCGTTCAGAGTTCAGCTCACTCATGATTTTGGTCTTTGATCTGGTGCTATATGAATCCGGGGAGTCGAAGTCCGCTATTTTGTCACCTTTGTTTAAAAATAATTAAGTTATTTAATTAGTTAGTAATAAAAAAGAATTTGGCTAGGGTGGATGCGAAGGGACCAGAATTGAACAGTGCCAATCGTGGTGCATCTTTCAGGTTGAGCGTGAAAATGGAAATTAATGTGGAATTGCGAGAGAAGAGCTTGTTTTATTCAAAATAGATGATGTCTATTTTTACATTTCTTTCTTCTTGCTTATTGAAGACAATATATTTTTTCATCCTTAAGACTAAGTCTTACAAGTTTGAATGAAAAATATACTTCCCATGGTGTGGAGTGGACGCGAGCTTCCCGCCCTTTGAGTGATCGCGGTAACTCTTCTATGGCCGTATTTGCTAGGCAAGCCAATCTTTGAAAGCATCTAATCCGAGTGTTCAAATGTCTTTATACCATCCGCTTTTGTATGTCCTTTATGCCCTTTTGTGCATCCTTTATGATCTCGAGGACCTTCCATTTTTCCTCATTTACCTCGCCTTGCACAAAGGCTATGAGTAGGCCTTCGATTTGTCTTTCATGTCTTCTATCTTTGCAGCAATTCATCCCTCTCCTTTTGTCACATTGTCCAAAACCTCGCAGAACTTTCCTTTTTGCGCCTAGGATCTGATTTTTCTCTTCTCACTGCTATGACCTTGGCCCTTATTTGCTCCAAGGCATTCCTTAATCGGGTGTTCTCTTTGGAGTGCGGCGTCCTTTTCTTGTGCTCTCATGCCGAGCTCTTTTGTTGGGCTTGCAAATTCATGTACCCGAGAAGCACGCTCGTTCTCCTTTCGCCGATCTCTGATAGAAGCTAAGAGAGCTTTATTCACTTCATCTTCTCTTCGCAACGCAAAGACTCTCTTCGTCGTTCTTTTGTGAGCTCTTCCTCCAGCTGGCGTTCTTTTTGGTCATAGCCTCTAGTTTCTCTCTCGCACTTTTGACAATCTGGTTCAAACACTCACCGGAGTGTCAAGCTGACTCTCGGATGGAGGAAGGTGGTTTTGAATGGCAGCTTTGATGTGTTGCACCCCGTCTCTAACCCACCGCCCTATTCTTCCTTAGCAGACAACAGACTTCCGCTCCTTCCCTTTACGGATGACCTCCCATGCCTCTCTGGACTTTACTTGAGGCTTTCGGCGAAGTCTCCTTCATACTTTAAGTAGAAAGGAGTCAACGATTCATCGTCGACGGGGTGTTTTAATAGGTAGCAAATTGTCCTCGCCCCAATATCGGGTTATAATGTGATAACCTCTAGCTCCCATAAGAGGTACATTTGAGAACCCCCTCAAAGATTTAGATGACCTCGCCTTCTTTGTTGCCACGAAGGTTGCCATCTAACCCGGTCTTCATTGCCGGGGCGAAACGGGAAGACCATTCGAGGTTGCTCATTTGTTTCAGCGCTTGTAGTTTAAGAAGTTCCATATGGATGATGGTGTCTTCGTGTCTCTCTTGAAGATATGGAGCGGATCCATACGAACAACACGGGTAGGCAGCAGACCGCCTTGTTCTCTTTCTTCTCATGACAGTTCAACAGGTAATACACATCCGCAACAAAATGGTCACACGGATTTTCTCGCCTATCTCTTTTGGCTAAGAAGATATCGATTGCAAGGCTCGGATCGACGAAGTCGTCTATGTAAGGGAAGAGTACCAGCCCATAGATGGTAAGGCTAACACATCCATGTATAGCCCATTGGTCAAGGTTCTGGCCAAGGTTGCATATATCTCCAAAATTCTCTAAATGAATCCCTCGACTTGGCCTTTTGTCCGATAACCTGCCAAATGCTCCCCCAGCCTCCGTAATCCCAAGCCCCAGGCGGCAGCCCGGAAAGAGGAATGATGTTCTAGGTACTGGTACGGCCTGTTCCTTCTAATGGCATACAAATCTGCCTTCCTCAACTCTTCCAGAGTTAGAGCCACCCGAAAGTCCGAGAACGTGAAACACCGAGCGGCGTGACGCAATATTGTGTTCATGGCAAGAAGGGCTCCTTCTTCTGCACTTGGACCTTTAAAAGCCTTAGTATGTTACCATACTTTTTGGTGACGGCCATTTGCCGGATACCCGATAACTTGTTCGCAAAACACCTCTAAACTGCCAAGTTCGGTTATTTTGACGCCGATGCGTTCTTCTTCTTCAATCGTTCGTATTCCACATTAATTTCCATTTCACTCTCTTTTAAGATAGTCACTGAGAATCTGGTCCCTCGAAAGAGAAAACAATGTATATGTTAGACTCTAAGTAAATGATGTCAATGCATGGTATATGCGTGAAGGTAATAAAATGTGGTTACTCTTACTATCTTCTCTCTCCCTTTTCTTGTCCATTTTTTCTTTCTTCTCCCTTTTTCATCTCTTTTTGTCCACTTTTCTTTCTTTTTCCTCATTTTGATTTTCTCTTTTTTTCAAAAGATTTTCTCTCATCTTTCTTTTTGGTCTACTTTTCTTTTATTCTCTCTCCTCTCTCTTTTTATCCATTTTCCTTTTTCTTCTCTCCCTCTTTTGTCCACTTTTTTCTTTTATATTTGGAATTCTACAGTCGCAGGTAAATAAAGCTTTGGTAACTGATGTCGTGTAAATGGGCGTGCTCCCTTGTGTCCTAGTGAGACTGACCCTATAGATCTAAGGGTTTTAATGCATGAGCCTTTCCAAGGTAGGTTGTAATCCTAGGGTATAAAGGTCACTGAGCTAAGCCTACCCATAATGCTTGCCACAACAAGAGAAGTAGCCACTATTGCGGGGCATTACGAATAGACGCACTCTAGTCGATTTTCATGATAGCCATACAGACGAAGCCCCATCATGACACTACTGGATCCCTCTAACCCCGGCAAAGACACTCAGACTCCTGCATAGGGCCCCACTCATACACAAATGTAATGCATTTGAGGGCACTTTATTTTGGGATACCTGCACTGGGGAACTTGTACGTATATATAGCAATTTATTGTTTGTCTATCCTAGGGTGTAGAAAGAATAAACAAACAATAAAACAAAAATACATCAATAAATAAATAACATGCGATATTTAAATCATGCACATGAACAATGAAGGAACCAATTATAATGCACACTCAAATAAAATGGGCTAGACTCTCTAATATCCCCAGTGGAGTCGCCATCTGTCGCAACCGTAATTCCGACGAGACGACGAACTCGCTAAAATTTTTTTAGAAATGGATATGTTTTTGATCAATGTGGAGTCGCCACCAAATTTTTATTTGAGGGAAAAATATTTGGAAAAACCCTGGATGAGATTTAGGTTCGGGAGTCGGTTACGAGCGGGGAAGGTGTTAGCACTCCACCTGCCTCCTGCTCACAAGAACAAGACTTTAAACGAAGTGATTTGAAAAACTGTTTGATCCCTTTAATGAAAAATAATTGATGGAGGTTAGCTTTGACAGACTTGGATCCTGCTCCTCGTATTCCCTGCAATGGGAAACTCAAGGCTTACGTAGTTCTAGCTTGTTTTGAAGGCTTGACCTTCGAAAGTGCTTGGAAAAAAGATTATTTGGTTTGCGAAGGCTTGACCTTCAAAAATGCTTGAGAAAGGATTTTTAAGATCTTGTTTTGAGAAAATTTTATTTTTGAGAGGGATTTTTGGTCCACTCATGCACAAAGTCCGAGGCGGCGACAAGAAGACGGACTATACGAACTACTAAATGTCACCAGAATGTAAAAACCGCCGCTCCACGTTTAGAGCCTATATCGCAGAGACCTAGAATCCCAAAACATTTAGGAAAAGATATCTTTTGTTTGAAAAGGACCTAAAGCCCACTTCACGCACAAGGTCCAAGGCGGCAAGGGGCAAAGACAAGGACCTATACGAACTACTAAATCTTGGAATGCAGTAAACCGCCGCTCCCTATTTAGAGCCCATTGCGTGAGACTTAAAGATCCCAAAACATCAAAAAAGAGATGGAAATAATTTGTAAAGGATATCAATCTTTGAAAAGAAAGTCAATATCATAAAAGATTCTCCATTTTTTACCGCGTTTTTACCGTATTTTCGTAAATTTTTCTCGTATTTTTATAAATTTTATGAATTTTGAATGTTTATTAATGTTTATGGATTTTTCTGAATTTTTATTAATTTTCTTGATTTTCTAGAATTTCTATTTATTTTAGAAATTTCCTATCAAATTTTTGGAACTTCTTTCTTTTTGTTAATTTTCCGAATTTTCTCATTTTTTCAGTAATTTTCTGGAATTTTCTCATTTTTCCGTGTTTCCTAAAAATTTTTTTTATATTTTCTTAATTTAAAATTTTTTATATTTTCTTAATTTCTGAGATTTTTATTTATTAAATTTTATTAATTATATTTTCCGGAAATCTTTATTTTAAAATTTTTATTTATTTTCTATTTTCTAGAATTTTTATGAATTTTCTAAAATTTTTTATTTAATTTACTATAATTTTCTGAATTCTGTAATTTTTTATTAAATTTTCTATTTTCTGTAAATTTTCATTAAATTTTCTATTTTCTCGTAAATTTTTATTAAATTTTTATGTAATAAATTTTTAGTTTTTGGTAATTTTTATTAAATTTCTGTGATTTCCTGATTTTTTCTGTAATTTTCCTTAAATTTTCTAGGGTTAAAATGGTAAATACTGGTCATAGGGTAGAATGGGTATTATGGGATTTTCTAGGGGTATTAGGGTAATTACAACAGAGGGCGAGAATGGGTATTATAGGTTTTCCTAAGGACAAAGTGTGGTCATTTCCATAAGGGGGCGGGGATGGGTATTATGGGATTTTCCTGGGACAAGTGTGGTCATTTCCATAAGAGGGGATGGGGTATTATGGGATTTTCCTAAGGGACAAGGTGTCATTTCCATAGTAAAGAAGAGGTTTGTGGCATAAAAGGGGAAATTTGTTCCCTGGCAGGCTCGAACCTTCGACCGAGGCGTGGGTGGTGACACGTCTAGCCACTAAGCCACCTCTGATTGTGTTTATGACCACTTGCTTATTATGCCTATAAGGTGATCCTTATTTAAATCCTCATTTCTCTTGAAAACAGCGTGTAAGGGATTCGAACCCCTTACCGAAGACTCAAAGACCATGCTTCTCCTACCACTAGACCGAGCTCTTGCTCATACTGTTCGACGCATTCGACTAATTTACAAAGAGAGTACTTCACAAGCTACCAAATTCAGGTTTTGCATGGCCAACTTATTAATTGGCCTCAGGACATCGTAGAGGTCTGGGCCTTGAACCATCGATACTTACAATTCCTCCTTCTTTGGTACTCAAGGTGACCTTACAAGCTTCTCTTACTTCTCAATTTCTTCAGCTAAGACCCGCTTAACATCTAATTCTCCTTTCCCTTTGATCATGTGCCATGGTTAGTGTCGGGTGGGATTCACAAGTTTTGGTCGAGCATCCTGGGATCAAACTACCCAAGGTTATTTGCTGGCTAACATCGTGTACGGTAGGCTTCCATCCTAAGGGCTTTTGCTTGAGTACTTATCAACTCATGCATGCGGTGTGAGGGAATTCTGTGATCTCCATTCAAGAAATTCTTCACTGCATTCGTGAACGAGCATGTACTGCTTAGGAACAGTGTGATGCGTGGTTAAGGATCAGTTGTAAGATTTTTCCACCTCGTGGCTTCTCAGACGTTGGTTCCAGCCCCCTGCAAGTTCTCAAAGGCCATTATGTTTTGAGGGAATGCAGGATGAGGTACCCTAACTCAGGCCCGATCCCTAATGTCAGGGATGTTGTTGGCCATTCAGGGGAAGGTGGTTTATTGAGGTCGTTCCTTAAACTGTGTACTGATCATCATCAACCGCTAGCCTCATGATAAAGTCACCATCTTCTCCCTGGCAGTGGCGAGAGAAACCATGTCCATGCCTGAAGTCAAGATTCAGATACACCATCCTTGAGCGAAGAATCGGATTCATTCATATGCAACCCTTAGGCACTAACCAGTTCTATCATGCATGATTCTTGAGCAAGAAACCAATTCTAACTATATATAATTAAGCAAGAAAACTTGATTCTCCGACCACGCACGATTTTCAGGCAAGAAAACCAATCTTATCATGCACACAATTCTTAAGCAAGAAATCGATTCCAACTACGTGCGATTATCAAGCAAGAACCGATTCTAACCATGCACATTTTCAGCAAGAAACCAATCTTATCATGTACAATTCTTAAGCAAGAAATCGATTCCAACTATGTACGATTATCAAGCAAGAAACTGATTCTAACCTTGCACAATTTTCAGGCAAGAAACCAATCTTATCATGCACAATTCTTAAGCAAGAAATCGATTCCAACTATGTACGATTATCAAGCAAGAAACTGATTCTAACCATGCACAATTTTCAGGCAAGAGACCAATCTTATCATGCCCAATTCTTAAGTAAAACGATCGGATCTATAGTGAGATTTCTTGATAAAATCATACATCATTGGTTCATGCGATTAATCATGTAGGATTCGTAGAATAATCAAACGACCAACCTGTTGTAGGGTCGAAAATGGTGAGGCTCTGCACGATGTAGGCTCTTTGCTCCTTGAATCCGCTTGGAGATTTCTGATTTCTTCACAGAGAATTCTTTTCCCAGGGACGCGATTCCTTTTCCAAAAGAGACTTCTAACCAACCTCTTGCCCAGCTTCTCTGCACTCCTTTTATAGGCTTCAGGAGACCACCTCTTCCTCTTCTTTTGTTTTTGTCCTTCTTTGCAAATAAACAAAACTTGGCTTTTTCTTTTATTTTGCATTTTCGCCTTTTTTTAGTTTTGGCCTCTTTTGCAAATTTCCAAAAAGCAGAAAAATAAATAATTTTCATTTCATTTCTGTTTTCATTATTTTTATTATTACTATTTTTTTAGAATTATTTTTTTTCAGAATCAGTTTTTATTTATTTATTCCACTTATTTATTCATTTATTCATTTTTATTATTTTTCTTTCTTTTATTTTATTTATTTTTCTTTTTGTTCAGAATTTTCAGATTTTAATTTTGATTATTATTATGAAATTTTTGTTGTTTTATTTTATTTTTGGTTGTTAAAAAACTAAATGACTTTTGTCTGTTTTCTGTTTTCTGTTTTCTGTTTTCTGTTTGTTTTTCTGTTTTCTGTTTTCTGTTTGTTTTTCTTTTAATTGTCTTTCTTTTTTTTTTATTAGTTAATTTTGATTTAGGACCAAATTACCAATTCATTTTTATTTTCATTTTTTATTTATTATTTTTTTTGGAAAAGCCTTCAATGTCTGTTTTTGTTTGTCTGTTGTCTGTTTTGGATTTCTGTTTGTTTTTGATTTTGGATTATTAGTTTTGAATTTTTCCTTTGATTATAAATTTAATTTATTTTGGATTAATCACCTAAAAGAGGGTCTCGGACATAATTGGGTGTTTACAGTGATATTTAGGAAGAGGCATAAGGTGTGTAGACTTAGGGGAATGGGGTTATAGTTGAATGAAGGGGGTGAGGAGATGGATGTAAAAGGGATAGTGTAAAAAGTTTTGGAGAAGGAAGGTTTAGAGAAAATGGTGATATCTTTGTCTTCGTTTATAATAATTAGATGAGGATATTTGGATGGAGATCCAGGATGAGTTAGACAAGTTGATCGTATTTTGATAGAGATTGGCCATGGTGGTGGTGGTTAGATGGATGGTACATTAGATGAATCGACATCTATTCATCTCTTTGTTCTTCATTTCTAAGGTTCCCCCCAAAGGGAGCATGCCTCTTTCCAGAGCTGTCATCATTAGATGAGCTCAAGTTTTCAGGTGAGGTAACAAGGTAGTACTTATTAAACTTGGCATGCATATTTGCTTAAAATCATCCTTTGGAGGAAATCATGATTAGGAAGTTAAACTTCATCATCTTGATCTCCAAATACTCAATTGTCTTCATTATGGTCACTTCCATCTTCCAAAAATGGATGTGGTGGTCAAGAATAAGACGTTGGACCAATCTTGTAATATTGTTTCCATAGGGAACATATTTTCTCTTATCCTTTACTACCTTTCACATGTAGAGGAAGATAGGGGAAGGAATATTTGTGATGCTTCATCATCAGATAGAATAGACAACCATTTCAGAGACAAGACATGATTGTGTGAACCTATCTAAAGGTAGACCATGCTTCTAAGAATAACATGAATGACACTTGTATGGTCATTCATTTTAGCATTCTGGAAGTCATAGGAGGCAATATCTATATGCAACATAATCAACATTGTTAGGAATATACTTTCCTATTTAGGGGTAAATTTTTCCCCCTCAACATTGCATTTGAGCACTTTGCTTAAAATCTCTTCAGAAATGAAGATTCTCTCCTCAAGCACATTCATCACCAACTTGAGGATGCCCTTAGCAACCATCATAAATGCATCTTTCTATAACTTCACTGTGACTTCTTTATACTATTTTGAATCAAAAGCATTAAATAAGTTTAGCCAACCTACAACACTAACGTAGTCATACACAGGAATACCTTCCTCATTGAGAAACTGTGAGGAAAGCAGACTTACATTGAATGGCTTAGTGGTTTGCTTGTTGATATGGATCCTTTCCGGGTGCCATGGTTGAGGATTGCTTAGGGTTCGAGAGGAAGATGAAGGGAATGAGAAGAGTGAGAGAATAAGAATGAGTGTTAAGGAGAAAGAGAAAAATTATTTTTAAGTTATAAGCAAGGGAAAAAGAAATAGTCCAGGAAAGTGTCAATGAGGCGCATGAATTTATCTCCATTAAAAGAAGAGAGAATAAGTGTTGCACCATAAATATGACACATCCCATCACTTGGAACCCATCTCTTTAGTTTCAAAAAAGTAATGATAAATGCTATAGAAAAAGTAAGTTGTGGGATGCGTGGCAACATAGGAAAATGCATATATTTTTAGGGCAACTCAACTAGATATTACAGACAAGCATTATATAAGTTTCTTTTAGGAATTTATAAAGCTCATATTTAAAAATTTTCTAATAAAGATAAATTGACCTTCAAGTAAGGGTTTTTTTTTAGAATATCAGCTAATTGATGTTTAGTATTTACAAATTGAATATTAAACATCTCTTTCTTAACATAATCCCTAATAAATGATGTCTAATCTCTATATGTTTGACATGTGAGTGCTGAATCTGATTTTTAGACAAGCTAATAATAAAGATATTATAATAAAAAAATGAGAATATTATGTTAAAAAATATTGTAGTTTTCTAATTGATACTACAACACAGTTCCATTATTATACTATTACTTTATTAAGCAAAATCTTTAGAAAATAATTATTAGTGAAAATATGATAATTTTTTATTTAAAACATCTTAATATAAAATGAAAGCCTCGTAATCAGAAATACTGTCGTATCGAAAAATAAATAAGCAGATAATCCTTGCTCACGTGTAATAATAAATTGTATATGTGCTTTTACCAATTTTCTACTCTATGCTAAGCAGAATTATAGGTTATTATAGTTATAACTATCTTTGAAATTATACAAACTTTATAACTTTACAGTCCATAATTATACAAACTTATTTAGGTTAAGGCTTCTATGCCTTTTCACACCTAGTTACATATTTATAGTTACTATCACTATATACATACATCGCATAGATTATGATAAAAACTTCATGCTAAGTAATTAAAATACAATCGTCCAATTATTTACAAATTGTACATTATGGAAATGACTTGACTTCTCCTTCCTCAAAAATAGAACCAAGAAAATACTTTAGGACTGGTAGTGATATTGCTCCAACCATAACTCTCATCTAATGAGACGAAGGTCCCATCTGCCATCTCCTGGAACAGTTGGAACAGATATATCCTGGGAAACAGGGAACTACCCTAAGGCAACTAGACATATGAGGTGTTGTAGTAGTGGAATGGTGTTTACAGGTCAATCTCCCCTTTTGATGACGATGAGTCTTCAGTGGATGCTGCTGGAGGTGCTTAGTAACTAGTTGGGGGTGGAAACACCCATGAGGGAGGAAGGCTTCTAGAGGGATAATAAACTTGATGGTGGAGAAATCTAGGATCATCACAATAGAAACAAATAAGTGATCCAAAGAAAAATAAAATTGCATATTAGCTTGAACGATGATCATCAGTCCATAAGCGTTCACAGTCCAGTTAGCATTACTCAACTTCACGAAGAATATTGCGTTCATAAAATACATTAGGGGCGTCTAGGAAGAAAATGGTGGAATAAAAGGGTGAGAAATTAAGTTTCTTAGTAGGATTCTACTCTTGGATTAACGAAATCACTTTCATCCCAACCACTTTAGTTTATTAGAAAATATGTCATGCACACAGGTTCACTTTTAATCTTTAGAAAATGTTAGTTGAATTAGATTTATTTTACATAAAGAAGTACTCGTTTCTATTTAAGCATACAAATTGCATAAGTATTATGAACCTTTTGGATCACATCATAGATATCATTTGACTATCATTTCATCTATATCTTAACATAATTCTTTTCTTTTCTCTATCACTTTTTCAATGATAATTCAAGACATAGGTATACAATACTACTTAGTCAAACAATATCTTCTCACTAGCTCTGTTACTCTACCTTTTATTTTTAGGACATGAGCTCATTCCTCGATAGTTGTCACCATCATAAATATTGAATACTTGACGCTTCATAATAGAAGGATTTTTAAAGAACCATCTTGTTTCCACTCTAGAAGGACCTAGTGGCTTCTGAATATGCACAAGACACATTAAGAGTTGTATTAACTTTTCACATAAGTTATTTCTTTAATGATCCTTTATTTAATTAGGTTCCTCTTTAAAAGCTTCCAAATAATATGCATGCTCAAACAATCCAACTAATATGCCATGCACATTTAGACTCTATTTTCAAACTAATTTCACATCATCATTCATACATGATCATCACATAACACATTACTCTTTAAACAATCAAGAGTATTATCCATATACTTTACATACATCCTCGTGTACTCACATCACATAATACATTATTCTTTAAACAATCAAAAGTATTATCCATACATTTTACATACATCTCTATGTACTCACAAATCCATACAAGTTGGCATGATATTTCTAACTAGAAAGTAATCTTTTGATCAAAACTTTGTTAACTAAGCTTGATATTACTATCTTGGGTAGCATGTATACTTACTCCCATAGCTAATCCAACTTGCTCAATTCATAAGATTTATGATGAATCACTCATAGGATCTTAGTCCACACATTCTTCTAAGTTACCTTTGAACCTTTCCTTTTCTCAAAGATTAAGTTCTTCTTAATATTTTCAATATAAGATTATGGAATGTAACACTTCTTCTCTAGTTGGCTAAACAAGCCTTCATAGTTGTTTACTCTTTGTGTTACTTAAATTGAATGCCTTATGCACAATTTACTTAATTCAAGTTTAAATGTTATATATTTTATGCTTCTTAACTAATAACTTAGCTAGTTATATTTTATTAGGACTTCGGCTACAAGTTCATACCACCCTTAGAAATTTTTAGGATTTTTTCCTCTTTACTTTATGTGAGTGGCCAAATGCTCATTTTTCTTTCTCTACCCATAATTACTTTCTAATCATCTCCTTAAGCATGTTTAGGTCCATTCTTAAGTTCTAGCAAGATTTTAGTATGTTTTTACCCATTTAAACCAATATGACTAAATGAGCACTTTACTAATTTCAAGCCCCTTTCAAATTTATAATTACGTAACTATACTTGATTAAGTTCTTCTTTATACCCTAATCAAAATTTTAAACTCAAGATTCCTTAATTAACTATGAAGTGACTAAATGCTCAAGATGACTTATACAAAGGTCCTTTTACAAATTTCTTGCCATATGATCTTGGTGTCATGAAATTTAGCACTTAGTACACCATATGTTCTTAGATTTATTCATAATTTTTTCTTACTCCATAGCTTTGGTCATGGTCATAGGAGATCTTAAGTGATTTGTTCATCTTTTGGTCCAACATTCGACCTTTACTCTTAGTAGTTTTTAAGTCCAAGTCCAACTTAAGTTTATGGATCTTATTACATAATCTTTATTAGTCTTTTAAGACTTTTAATATATGAGTCTAGATCTAGACTTTATTCAAGATAACTTCATGATTAAATATTTTAAAAAGAGATATAAGCAAGTTTCCAACATTGAACATTAAGATCTTAATGAAAGCATTTTTCATGGCAAACATGTGTAGATCTACTCCAAGATCTATCCACCCCTTACTTTGAGCACTTTAAAAAAAATTTCATAAACTCTCAAATCTAACCCAAAGGATAAAAAATTGATTTTAAGAAATTTTAATTGATTAAATTGCTCCTAAGATTGATAGAAGCACTTTAATTCATCAAAACTTTCTTTAACTTTCAAAAATCACTAAAAAAATTGTGATGCTCACATTTAACCATCAAGGGAAATTTGAGCCCCAACCAACTCAAAATGAAAAAGGATCCATAGATCTTAGAGGGAGATCCACCAAAAAGAAGAAAGTCTACTTGTTGACGACTTTTGTGATGGGTTTGGTGGGGCCTTGGTGGTCCATACAAGATCTCTTAGTGTTAGTGGTAGAGCTTCATGGATTTGTCTTGATTTAAGTTAAACATCAAAATTGAAACTTTAAGCTTAGTGTAAATTTTGGATTTTAGGATTAGTCTGAGTTCAGAGAGAGTTTATAAGATTTTTCTAAGTATTTAAAAGATGCAATGTGAAGCAAATGAGCCCTCCCAAGGCTAAGATAGGATTCGGCTACTTAAGGGTATTTTGGTATATTTGCATGTAATTTCTATTTTTTAAAATAAATATAAATGTAAGCAATTATCCTTTTAAAATTAGATTAATGCTAATTATTCTAAATTTATCACTAATAAAGGTTAACTTATCTAAGCATAGTTAATTTTAATTAAAAAATATTAATTTACTTTAACCATGGTTAATATCTCTTTTATTTCTTATTTTTGTCTTATATGATATTAATGAAGTGATGACTCATATGATGAGTCATCACCATATTTTATACATGCTATTTTCGTTCACAAGAGGTGGGGGCCACTTCCTGACTTTTTCTTCGTATTTTCGTGCCTTACTAGGCTTCAAGGAGCATTTCAGTAATTTTTCTCAGCATTTCCTGGAAGGTTCCCAAATTGTTTTTTTGGTATTTCTAACATTTATTGGTAAACTCTGGAATCATTTTTATGTCATTTGTTTTTTTTTTTCTGAAAACACAGTTTAACCTTTATGGAAGACAAAACTATCTAAAGATATTTTGGACATTTCTGGAGTTTTCTAATGACTTTTTCTTCCTTTCTTTGTTCCTATTCATTTCTTATAAATTTTAATCATCCTTAATGTATTTAAATTCCTTAAACTGTATTTTAACCTTTATTTTAGGCATATTATTTGGGTTATCCTAGTGTATAAGTATTTCATTATTTGCTAAAAACTTTCTAATTTCTCTAAGTTTTGCTCTTATCTCTACTTTATTTCTTACTAAAGGGTATTTGTAGCCTAGAAAGTTAATTATGAAAAATTATGGGTGTTACATTATCCATAGCAACTATGAGCAATAACCTGAGGTTGAGATATATTTGGCTTCAACTGTAGACAAAGTAATTGTATTTTATTTCTTGCTAGTCTAAGAAATGACATTTGCTCTGATAAAGTGACATCCTCGATTGGTGATTTTTCTTTCAACTCTATCTCCATAATAATCAGCCTCATAGTAGATGATGCAAAGTCGCTAGGCCTATTAGAACTCATACTAACTAGACTTATTGGACCTCACACATTAGAATAGGATTTAGGTACTTTTTATATTCGAAGAACTAGCAATTCCAATATGTATAGGATTTGGGCTAAATTTTCCTGTATTTTAGCTTAGAATTTTTAGGCCTTCTCTGATCCAATTTGATGTTGATTTTAGGAATAAAGAAGGTACCATTGTTGGCTGAAATCCAAGCCTGATTTAGATTCAAAGCTACCCCTTCATTCCCTCCATTTTTCCTATCTAAAGGCATCACTTATGTAAATTTGAATACTTGGTCCATTCTGAATGAAATTATGAGTTTCACTCAGATTTTTTAGAGCAAATCTCTTCCTACCCTTCTTATAGAACCATACTTTGGGTTAAGGATCCTCTTCATCTATGGCTGCTCATGGTGGCGGAGAAGAAGCTCATCCTCCACAAGATGGGGCACTTCCAAGTCAAGGTATGGCTTCATCATAATTTCACTTTACTTCTCCACCAAATTGAATCTTTCATTGATACAGAAGAACCATCTCCTTTCACCTATGCATTCATAGTCAATTAAATTAAAATCTTCTTGTGCTTTATAGACAAGTCCAAAGTTAGTTGTTCCAACTATATAACAAACAATTCTTTTAATTGCTTTTAAATGAGACTCCTTGTGATCACTTTGAAATATGACATAGAGGCAGATGTTAAACATGATGTTTAGAAGACTTGTAATTAGATAGAGGAAAGATTCAATCATTCCTCTATATAATTTTTTATCTATAAATTGTCCATCTTGATCTTTAGTTAGAATAATAGAAAGGTGCATAAGAGTGGATATTAGTTTTGAGTATGTCATTTTGTGCTTTTGAAGAAGTTTTGTAGTGTACTTATGTTGATGAACATAGAAATACTTCACTTCTTGTTTTATTTGAAGCTGAAGGAAGAACTTTAGTTCTTCCATATTACTCATTTTAAATTCATTCTATATCAGCTTAGCGAATTCTTTGCATAGGATTTCATTAGAATCTTCAAAGATAATGTTGTTTATATATATTTGGACAATGATAAGTGCAGTTTGGTAATATTTTCGAAAAAAAGGTTATGTCTATTTTTCCTCTTGTAAAGTTACTTTCATGATAAAAGAACTAAGCCTATCATACCAAGTTGTAGAAGCTTGTTTTAATCCATTTAAAGCTTTCTTTAATTTATAAATGTGTTCAGGAAGGCTGCAATTAGAAAATCCATAAAGCTGTTTGAAAAATCTTATTTTATGATCCCATTTTTAACATTCATTTGAAAAAGAGTGATATTATATTGAGATACATATACAAGCATTATGTGAATTGCCTCTAATCTAGTTACAAGTGTAAAGGTTTCAGTAAAGTCTATACCTTCTTGTTGTTTATATTCCTGAACAACTAACTTTGCTTTATTCCTTGCCATTTTTCCATCTTCATTGAATTTATTTCTAAATAACCATTTGGTATTGATAAACCATCATTCTGTTGATTTATTTGTGGCAAATTAGTTATAATTATGATATAATTTATAACTATTTTATTCTAATTCTACCAAATTTCCCTTCTTTTTTAGGAATGGTAATGCAAGTAAAAAATAGAAAATAGGCAAGTTTTGGACAAAAAAGATGGTTAAAGGAGCATAAAAAGATAAACCACCTAGTACAACAATGTCACGTCAACCCTACTAATGCAGGAGGCATCCCAGTTAACCTTATGGTGTCGTAAGATGACATAGAATGGTTACAATGGCTAAGGAAGGGACTAGATCAATCCTAATCCATGACACTGAAATCCTAGCCCACACCTAACAAAAGGGGGCTCTATTACCCCATATCACACCACCTTAAGCCCCATAGGTCACATCCCTCTCTAAAGCACAAGCCTGTCACTATCTCGGAGACATACCACTCCATTTTTTCTTTCTTCCAATATCCTGCTGTAGGATCTTGGAGGTAGAGACTCTTTCACAGTGCAAATTACAAGTCCTATTGTCAGCTTTGTCGGCACGACGATTTTATCATTCTTTTTTTAGAATTAGGATTATGGACGGTTTTGCTGGATTAGTATGTTTTTGTTTGTCTTATCTCTCTATGTGTAACTAATCCGCAAATTACAAGACTTTGGTGAAACTTATGATGTAACCAATTAACCCCTTTTCCTTTTTATGAATGATTATGTGTTTTTATTCAATTGTGTTTTCCTTATTATGCTTAATAAATTAGTAAGAATTATCTACTCTTGTTAATTTCTAAGTTAATTGAGGGATAGACGATCTTACCATTGCATAATTAATGGAAATATAAGGTAAATTGAATATAAGAATTTTGGAGGATCAATCGGAATCCTTGATTTCTAACCAGTTATTAATTTAACAAGTCTGAATGTTCTCTATGCTTCCTTAATAATATAGCTTGCATGATCATTGAGGGTAGTAACTTAAGGGAAATAATATTACTATTGCATGATCATTGGGTTGTAATAGAATGAGAACGAATGGTTAGCAATTGACTTTAAATCATTTATAAGAAAGTTAGGAAGAAATTGGGTAAAGTTATAAGGAAAACCAAAGTCTCATGCTTTTCCACAGTTAAATTTGTATCTATGTTCTTTCACCTTTAAATTTCCTCCTCTTATTGCTTTTCCTGTTTATATTTACATTAAAGATTTCCAAACAAAACTACTTTTTAGTGAGCGCAAAAGTTAGGATTCAATCATTCTTTAGAATTTTTGAAATAGTCTTTGTGGGAATAATATTGAAGGTTTTAAATACCTCGTTCAACACCGATGGGTGTACTTACCCGTGAGTAAAACTTTGTACGCATAGTAAACACATAACAAGTTTTTGGCACTGTTGCCAGAGTTTATTTTCCAACGATCTTAGAAGTTTGAATTTTAATTGCTTGAGACGTATATATATTTTATTAAAAAATAAAAATGAAAAAATTTATTGTTATATATTTGTGTAATCTCTTATTTATTTATAGTTACTCCCTCTCAAGGTTCTCAATTACAATGTAATCCTTAGATAGAGAAAACAACTAGAAGTTTGAGATGAGAAACCAAAGCAAGCAAAATGGTAGCACAAAGACAAAAGACATTATTGGATTCCATGGCCCCAAGTGATGAGAGCCTACGAACCAGCATATCAATCTCATCACTAGAAGGTATTTCTAACTTTGAATTTAA
The DNA here is from genome assembly GCA_026541065.1 of Canavalia ensiformis. NCBI lineage: Eukaryota > Viridiplantae > Streptophyta > Magnoliopsida > Fabales > Fabaceae > Canavalia > Canavalia ensiformis. The sequence continues at coordinate 148,899 of JAMKYM010000177.1, read as the reverse complement.
GCCCGCCCTTATCAACATGATTTACAACTCACTTAAATTTGGAAGGATGGTCTCAAAAGACCCACATTTGCACATTAGAAAATTCCCAAGGGTGACAAACACCATCAAAATGAAAGTGTTACGCAAGATGCTGTTAGATTATAATTGTTCCCTTTTTCCATCACTGAAAAGGTGAATGATTGGCTAGACTCTTTTTCGGAAGCATCCATCACTACTTGGAAAAATTACAGCGTCTATTTTTTATGCAATACTTTCCATAGTCAATGAAATCAAGGATCATAGTGGAGATTGCTGACTTCACTCAGTACGAGAATGAGTCCCTGTATGAAGCTTGAGATTTCAGAACCTTCTTCGGAGGTGCCCGTATCACGGGTACTAAATATCTCATCTTGTTCAATTACCCTATAATAGTCTTTTCTATGTCAATAGAGTTATTAAAGATGCAGCATCTGGTGAGGGTATCTTGCATATCCCCTGGAGGATACATGGACAATCATAGGGAACTTAGCTAATAGCAACTAATGGAGATCTGTTGATAGACATGTAAGGAAGAAGGATTCCCAACTGGAAGGAATCTATCAAGTTGACCATACTGCTATGATACCCGGCCAATTAAAGGCCTTAAATAAAAAGATGGAGACACTTATGCAAGCACAAACCCAATGTACCTTGCCTATCCAAACTCCGGTATTATCTAAGCCTTACCTATGTAATCTTTGTAGATCAATAAGCCACGATGATGAAGGATGCACGATTGAAACTAATATAGCCCAACAAAATGAGGAGGCTAACTATGTGGGAAACACTTATAACCCCACTTGGAAGAATCACTCCAACCTCTCTTGACGAGGGAATCAAGGTAATAATTATACTAACAATTCTCAATATGTTTATAGGCTCTCTCACACGCAAAGGAGATCATAGGCAAAAGAAAGGAAGGAGCCAACTTTTTTATAATCTCAAGTCCAAAATATGAAAACCTAATTTTAAAATATAGAGAATCAATTGAGATAATTTGTTAACCTTTTGGCATAACAAGCGCCCAAGACTTTACCTAGCAGCCGAGGTAAACCCAAAGGAGCAAGCTAATGCAATTACTCTTGAAAGCGGGAAAAAGTTGGAGATGCTTGTGGAAAAAGAGAAGGAAAAGGAGCACATGATCACTAACGATCACCAACAAGTTACTAATAACATTTTAACCCCTATGGATGAGAGCCCAAAAGAAAAAATGAAAGAGGTTGAAAAGACTATAGAAAAGGCTCCAAAGAAACCTTATATGGAGCCTTACCAACCCATAATACCCTTTCCTCAGAGATTAAAGGCCAATAGAAAATGTACAATGAAATTGATGGCCTTAGAAGTAGATACACTCAAGGAAGTTGAAGATGGAGGTAATAAATTCAATAGTATAGAGGATCATGGAACCTGTAACCTTAAACCATCAGTTAAAGAACCTTTAGTGCTTGAACTTAAACCTCTTTCCTTAAATCTTAAGTATGCATTTATACCCTTTACTTTTTCTCTTCCTATTATTGTTTCTTCTAACCTTACAGGAAAAATGGAAGAGAAATTATGGAGGGTCTTGCAGGAAAATAAAGAATATTTGGATGGTCCATTGATGACATCAAAGGCATAAGTCCTACACTTTCCATCCACAAGATTCTTATGGAGTAAGAATTTGAACCAAAGGTGTAACCAAAAAGGAAGCTTGACCTAAGCCTCAAGGATGAGCACAAGATTAAAATGCATGTGTCGCAACCGTAATTCCGACGAGACGACGAACTCGCTAAAATTTTGAAAATGAATTTGTTTTGAATTAATGTGGAGTCGCCACCAAATTTTTGTTTAAGGGAAAAAGATTTGGAAAAACCCTGGATGAGATTTAGGTTCGGGAGTCGGTTACGAGTGGGGAAGGTGTTAGGCACCCCACTCGCCTGTTCCGAAGAACAGTACCCTTAAATCGAGTGTGTGATTATTTGAAAATAGTTTGATTCCTTTTATTAGAGTGAAAATAAATACTTGATGGTGGTTAGCCTGACAGGACTTGATCCTGCTCCTACGTATTCTCTGGTGCAATGGGAAACTCAAGGCTTACGTAGTTCTGGTTTATGAAGGCTTGACCTTCAAAAGTGCTTGATAAAAGATTATTTGGTTTATGAAGGCTTGACCTTCGAAAATGCTTGAGAAAATTTTAAAGATCTTGTTTTGAGAAAGTCTTATTTTTGAAAGGGATCTTGACCCACTCGCACAAGGCCCGAGGCGGCTAAGGCAGACAAGGACCTATCTAACTACTAAATGTTGAACAGCAGGTAAACCACCAGTTCCCCATTTAGAGCCCATTGCGTGAGACTTAGAATCCCAAAACACTAAATTTCTGTATTTTATGAAATACAGAATGCTTATTACTGTTTATGGATTTTTCTGAAATTTTATTAATTTTTCTATTCTTGTAGTTTTTCTAGAGTTTTTATTAATTTTTGTAATTTTTATTGGTTTCTTTGATTTCTGGATTTTTTTTAATTTCTCTAATTTCTGTAATTTCTTTTTTGGTTTTCCTAATTTCTGGATTTTTATTGATTTTTTCTAATTTCCTGGATTTTTATTTATTTTCTGAAATTTTTATTTAAATCTGGAAATTTTTATTAAATCTGAATTTTTTTATTAAATCTGGAATTTTTTATTAAATCTGGAATTTTTTATCAAATCTGGAATTTTTTATTAAATCTGGAATTTTTTATTAAATCTGGAATTTTTTATTAAATCTGGAATTTTTTATTAAATCTGGAATTTTTTATTAAATCTGGAATTTTTTATTAAATCTGGAATTTTTTATTAAATCTGGAATTTTTTATTAAATCTGGAATTTTTATTAATCTGGAATTTTTTATTAAATCTGGAATTTTTATTAAATCTGGAATTTTTTATTAAATCTGGAATTTTTTATTAAATCTGGAATTTTTTATTAAATCTGGAATTTTTATTAATTCTGGAATTTTTATTAAATCTGGAATTTTTTATTAAATCTGGAATTTTTATTAAATCTGGAATTTTTTATTAAATCTAGAATTTTTTATTAAATCTGGAATTTTTATTAATTCTGGAATTTTTATTAAATCTGGAATTTTTTATTAATTCTGGAATTTTTTATTAAATCTGAATTTTTATTAAATCTGAATTTTTTATTAATTCTGGAATTTTTTATTAAATCTGAATTTTTTATTAAATCTGAAATAGGAAGGGTAAAATGGTAATTTTAGGCTTCGAGGGGCAGTTTAAATTATTGCAAAAGGTTAGGGGTAATATAGTATCTCAATACAGCAGGGACCTATAGGGAATTTATGAAATTGAAAGGGGTGGTTTAGGTATTCAACACAGCAGGGACATGATGGGTATTTTAGATTTTGAAAGGGGCAGTGTGGTAATTACAATGACATCTGGGGAAATATTTCAAAAATTCATTTCCCAGGATTCGAACCCGTGACGCACAATGTGCTGACGACGCTCCCGCCACTTAGCCATGCCCAAAGGGTCACAGAAACTACACTCTTAGCTATATGATGAGTTAGGGCCTAATGGCTATTAATGAAGCCTAAAGCAATGGACCCCGTTGATAATTCTCTCAATTTAACGGGCAATTGGATTTTTATCGGTATTGGGACATTTTCTATATGATCTAAGCTAGAGTGCTGAAGGGCCTAGCCACCTAACTCCGAGCTCCGCTGTATGGAGGTCGTGAGCCTCTCTAAATTAAGGTGCAAAAGGTGCATTCCCAGCAAGACCCATGGTCTAGTGCAAGCTATCACCCTTTTCTTTTAAAGAATTCAGAACCAGGCCTACACGACGAGCATGTGCAGCCTCTAATCCTATAAAGGTTATACAAATCGGGCGAGGAGAGTAAATAGCCTACGGGATTACGTTCTTACTTTCGTGTTGAGGTTTATGAATTTTCCTTGTAATCTGAGGTTTAATCATCACATTCTTTATTATACTATTGATTAGCAGAGGAATCCAACATTCACAGCAAGGTTTAACAGGCATTGAGGGTAATATTTGCTAAAATCAAATCTTAGTTATGATCTAAATCTTCTACTTCTAAATGGATTAACAAAGATTCAAAGCAAATCATCATGAGATGCATGATAATATTTGATTAATGTGGTGTTCCTATTTCTAGAGAATCATATGGCTAACCCTGTGTGAAATCACTACGTCGCCGCATCAAAGACCACCGTGAACCTTGAAAAATGGATCTTCTCTTGGTTTGTATGGGGAGCGAAGTGAATGGGGATCTCAGTGCAAATTGTTCTAATCTTGGAGGTAAAGAACGCTTAGGACCAATTTCCCCACTAGATGTAGCGATCTTTGATCGGCAAGAACCTGAGAGTTCTTTCCAAGCCATGGCCTCCGATTTCTTCCTCTTCTCCTCTTTTGATCTCCATCTCCTTTTTTCTTCTCCCCTTTTTTTTGTTTCAATTCTTGGAGTCTATTGTTGCTGAAGAATTTCCCCTATCCCAGTAACAAACTTTCCTTCGAAATTGATAAAAGTCCCCCCGGTTCATCTACCACTTTTATATCTTCCCTCCAAAACCTTTTGTTTGCTTTTTGCTTTATTTTATGAATTTTTTTTTTTTTTTTTTTTGTTTACTTATTTTGAAGATTTTAATTTTGATTATTATTATGAAATTTTATACTTTTTATTTTACTTTTGGTTGTTAAAAACTAAATGACGTTAAGTCATTTTTTTGTTTTAACGTACATTGTTTTAAATTGTTTGTTTTTTGTTTTCTGTTTGAATTATTTTTAGTATTAATTTTTTGATTAATTTTATAATTGGGAGCCTCGGACATAAATGGGTGTTCTGAGTTTGCCTCTTTACTCCATTTTCCTACTGATAATGTGAGAAATAATTTTTGAATTATCGAGGTAGGAAATGAGTAAAAACGTGAACACCTAATGTCCGAGTGTTTTTTTTTTATTTTTTTTTTGAAGAAGTCCAAGCGATTGAATGACCTTACCACTTCGTGTGCCGATAGGGTTTGAATGTCTGCAAAGCCGGATGGCATAACCTAAAGTAATTTGAAATGAGTGAAGGCTCATTAGTACATGTGTGGAATGCAATGGGATTGCTTGTTTAGAACAAGCAAAATGAAATGAAAATTGGCCTATTAAACAAGCCAAAGTAGAAGAGAAAGACCCTGTTGTGACGAAGTCGGTGGGGTAAAACGGACTTGTTGAAAAGCGGGGAAACGTGCAAGAACTAAAAAGTAAGGTATACAAGTGGCTTTGACACTATAGGCGAGTGAGTAAAACTAAACTTGATGGGCCCGACAACATAGGCCATGATGCGAAATGTAGGTTTGATGGCGGCACACATTATAGGCCATGATGCGAAACTAAACTTGATGAGGCCTGATAACCTAGGCCTGAAAAGCAGTAAATCTAATCTGGGGCGGCCTGACAACATAGGCCTGAAAAACAGTAAACTTGATGAGGCCTGACACTATAGGCCATGATGCAAGAATTTAAACTTAATGGTGGCACAGACAACATAGGCCTAAAGCGGTAAATCTAATCTAGGGCGGCTGAGGCTGAAAAACGATAAACTTGATGAGGCCTGACAACATAGGCCATGATGCAAGAATTTAAACTTGATGGTGGCCTGACAACATAGGCCATGATGCAGAAATCTAAGCTACGGTGGTCTTCGACAACATAGGCCGAAAAGCGTAAATCTAAGCTAGGGGCGGCCGACAACATAGGCCTAAAAGCGAGTTAAATCTAAGCTAAGGCGGCCCGACAACATAGGCCTAAAAAAGCGGTAAATCTAATCTAGGGCGGCCTGACAACATAGGCCTGAAAAACAGTAAACTTGATGAGGCCTGACACTATAGGCCATGATGCAAGAATGAAAAGGTGCGATGCTTTAGCCTGACAATATAGGCCAGTGAGCAGGAAAGTGGAGGTGCGATGCTTTAGCCTGACAACCTAGGCCAGTGAGCAGGAAAGTAGAGGTAATGCTATGGCCTGACAACATAGGCCAGTGAGCAGGAAAGTAAATGTGATGCTTTAGCCTGACAATACAAGGCCCGGTGAGCAGGAATGCAGATGTGATGTTTTAGCCTGACAACATAGGCCAGTGAGCAAGATGCAGATGTGATGCTTTAGCCTGACAACATAGGCCAGTGAGCAAGAATGCAGATATGATGCTATGGCCTGACAACATAGGCCAGTGAGCAAGATGCAGATGTGATGCTTTAGCGACAACATAGGCGGTGGCGGTGAATGCAGATGTGATGCTTTAGCCTGACAACATAGGCCAGTGAGCAAGATGCAGATGTGATGCTTTAGCCTGACAACATAGGCCAGTGAGCAAGAATGCAGATATGATGCTATGGCCTGACAACATAGGCCAGTGAGCAGGAATGCAAGAAATTTAGAACTTGATGATAGCCTGACAACATAGGCCATGATGCAGAAATTTAAAACTTGATGGTGGCCTGACAACATAGGCCATGATGCAGAAAGGTAAACTTGATGGCCTGACACTATAGGCCTGAAAAGCAATAAATCTAAACTACAGTGGCCTGACAACATAAGCCCTAAAAGCGAAAACTAAACTTGAGGAGGCACGACAACATAGGCCATGATGCAGAAAAAGTAAACTTGAGGAGGGCCGACAACATAGGCCAAGGTGCGAAAAAAGTAAACTTGAGGAGGCACGACAACATAGGCCATGATGCGAGAAAAGTAAACTTGAGGAGGCGACAGCATAGGCCAAGGTGCGAAAAATAAACTTGATGAGGCTCGACAACATAGGCCATGATCTGAAAAATAAAACTTGAGGAGGCCTCGACAACATAGGCCAAGGTCTGTAAAAATAAACTTGATGAGGTTCGACAACATAGGCCATGATGCAGAAAAAGTAAACTTGAGGGAGGCGACAACATAGGCCAAGGTGCGGAAAAATAAACTTGAGGGAGGCCCCGACAACATAGGCCAAGGTGCGAGAAAAATAAACTTGATGAGGCGACAACATAGGCCATGATGCAGAAAAATAAACTTGAGGAGGCCTGACAACATAGGCCAAGGTGCAGAAAAATAAACTTGATGAGGCCTGACAACATAGGCCATGATGCGGAAAAGTAAACTTGAGGAGGCCTGACAACATAGGCCAAGGTGCAGAAAAATAAACTTGATGAGGCCTGACAACATAGGCCATGAATGACTGATGTATACTACCTTGTGTTTTGAAGGTTATTTCCTTGAAGAGACTTGGGCAACCATTTTGCCCTAGTTTGGAAATTTCTTGATAACTGAGAGACGTCTTGATTTGAAAGAATTTTGGGCAAACGTTTTGCCCCAGTTTGAAGGGTTTCAATAAGCTTGACTTGAATTTTTCTGGGCAACCTTGCCCTATTGAACTCAATTGGAGTTGAGGAATTGAGGATTGCCTCAACTTGGGTTTTCTTGGGCAGATGTTTGCCCCAGTTTGAACTTGAATTTAAATCTTTCTTGGGCAAATGTTTGCCTCAATTTGGACTTGATCCAGAATCTGAGGATGAACTCAGATTGAGCTTTTGTGGGCAAGCGTTTGCCCCTGTTTGAACTTATTTGAGAGTTTGAGGATAACCTCAAATTAAATTTTGTGGGCAAACGTTTGCCCCAGTTTGGACTGGATTGAGAATTTGAGGGTAACCTCAAATTAAATTTTGTGGGCAAACGTTTGCCCCAGTTTGGACTTGACTGAGAATTTGAGGATAACCTCAAATTACATTTTGTTGGGCCAGCTTTTGCCCCAGTTTAAGCTTGATTTAGTTTTAAATATGACCAATTCGGGCAATTTTACCTGGATCTTAATTAACTTTGAAAAGTGAGTTATGCAATGCTTGAATAAAAGATGTTCATGTGTTGTTTGAATAAATGAAGAGAATATGGTATTTGTGATGCTTGAATGAATGCAGAAATGATGCGGGGTTCTCATTTTGCTGCTTGAAATAATTATTTGATGAAATAGATGCTATTGAATGGAAACCATGAAATGTTGTAAAACTTTTTGTTTCTCTTGATTGATTTGATTTTTTTTTAATTTTTTGATTTTTCTGACACATCCTTCCTCAACAACCCTCTAGTTGGTGTGAAAGGAATCAAAAATCAGGACGAGACAGATTGACTTAAATTCGGTGTTTTGGTCAATCTATTGGCTTGTTGATTAACTTTGGAATTTTCTTTTCCCGGATCTTCGAGACCCAACAACGGTCAGTAGTATTGATTAAGACACATTCCTTCTTCGGCGGCATCATGGCTGGTAGGAAGATGATTCCTTTGGAAACAATCATGTCGTGCTGCAACGGTGGAGGATTCATCCGACTCGTCATGACTTTTCAAAATTAATCCTTTTTATTCTTTTTACATTTTTCACATTTCCTTGTGGCGTGTGCACTTTGAGGTGTGCAAAGTGATTTTAGATGGTCAATAGAAAAGAAAAGAGAATTTTGAGGCTGTATGTTTTAAGGTAGTGTACTTGAAAGGAAAAGGATGACGAAAGGGGTGGGTTCAATTGCCCAAATGGCACTTTTTGATGAAAAAAGTCAATGCTGCTTTTCATAATCTTGATTGTCAAATTAACCAAACTTTGAGAAATGGCAAAATTTTGCCCCTAATTTTAAGAAGATATGAAAGTGCGAAAGAAATGCCATGTTGTCTTGGGATTCCTGGATTGACTTAATTTTTGCCTGGGTTGTTCTTTTGAGTTTCAACCACAGTCTTTTGTTTCACCTAACTTTTTTCCTAGGTCGCCCTTACGGGTTTTCAACTAGCGGGCTTTTGTTTGATTATGCCCTAACTTTTGCCTAGGTCTCTTTTGAAGATTGTCGACCTAGCGGGCTTTTGTTTGATCGTGCCCTAACTTTTGCCTTCCAGCCGTTTTTATTATTGACCTAGCGGAACTTTTGTTTGATTATGCCCCCAACTTTTGCCTAGGTCTCTTTTGAAGATTGTCAACCTAGCGGGCCTTCCGCTTGTGCGCCCTAATTTTTGCCTAGGTCATTTTTTGAGGGTTGTTGACCTAGCGGGCTTTTATATGATCCTGATTTTTGCCTGAATTGTTGTTGAAAAGCGTAAAGACCTTTTCGATCATAACTTTGTCGATTCATTATTTTGAACTTTAACCTACTTTTGCCTGGATTATTTTTTGGCTTTTAATCCAAATGGGCTTCTCTTCTTCTTGAATTTTATGTTTTGACCTTGATTTTGCCTGGATTATTTTTTACTTTAATCCAATGGTCTTCTCCTTTTTCTTGAATTTTGTGTAGTTGAATATTGATCTTCTAGGGATCATTTAAGGCTTCAATTAGTGAATCTTTTCTTCATCTCTAATTTTTGCCTGGATTTAAACTTGGTTCTAGCGGGATATTTTGTTTGACAATACACCTGAATAGTGATCTAGAATCCCTTGTTGTTTATTCTACTTCCCTCATTGGGCTTTTCTCTTTGAGCTTGATTAACTAGACGTTCAAGATTATTTATTACTGATCGACATTATCACCAATCAGTATTTACTGTTTGGGTATAGGAATAAGGAGTGGGCTGAATGGATAAAAAGAATGGTAAATTTTAAAGTAAGGCCAATGACGTAAAGCACGTGCTCAAGAAACATGAAAAATGTTCATTAAGATTTATTTACAAAAGAGTGATTTTGAAAAGTATGACAAATCTTGGATGATCTTCCTCGATAGCTTGATTTGCACAAAGCAACCGGTCGTCTTTGTTCTCATTCTTAGCCGGCGGATGAGCTCTCATGATTCAGCACTTGGATTAGGAGCGATTTTCCCAAAGTCTAGCCGTTTAGCATCAATCGAGGCCTTGCACCTTATGCTTTAGAACCCGGCAGTTTTCAGAATGACCGATGTACCCCGCATGGTAGCCACATATGGCATTGGCATCGTACCATTTAGGGTATGGTGGTTCTTGAGGTTTCAGAGACTAAGGAACCACCAAGGAGCTCTGGATTAACTGAGGTAGCAGCTCAGTGTAGGTCATTGGAATTGGATCAAACTGGACAGGATCTTTCTCTTTTTTCTGACTTTGGCTAGAATTTGAGCTCATGGCTTGTATTTGGACCGTGTACGGTGTGGGCGGTCGGGTTTGCGTTGGGTAATTGTAAGTTGGTGGATAGGCGGTTTGGTAGGCGGTGGCGACGTAAGGATATGGTGTGTAGGGTGTATGTGGTGATGGTTTGAAACCAGTCGGTCCACAAAGTGCCATTGAAGGTGTATACTGTCCTTGACCAGAAGCTACATTATAAGCGTCACCTGCCCTCTTCTTTTCTGTAGAGGCGTCAACTGTCCCTGTGGCGTTGTGCGTGATTCTTCCTCGACGCATGCCACCCTCGATCCTTTCTCCAATGATGACGACATCAGAGAAGCTAGGAGTCACAGCGCGATCATCTTGTCATAGAAAGGATCTTGGAGTGTGTCAATGAATGTCTTGACAGCTCTTTCTCTAGGATAATGGAGGTTGTACACGAGCGGCTAGCTCCTCCATCTTTGTGCATCTTTGCTTGAAGGTCTCATCCCCTTTCTTGGCCATATTGGGTTGGGTTCGATCGGGCCATCTCCCATGTTGTCTTGGTATTGTTTGAGGAAGGCCTCGACGGATCCCTCCACGAACGGATGTGGGTCCGCTCTAGTTTGTGTATACCGGTTAGTGGCCCTTTTTAAGTTTGTCTTGGAAGAAATGGATGAGCAGCTTTTCATCGTAGGTACATGCAGACATTTTCCTGCAATACATAGTCAGGTGTTTCTTTGGACAGATGGTTCCTTGATATTTCTCGAATTCAGGAAGCTTGAATTTGGGAGGGATGACCACATCTGGGACCAAGCATAGATCAGTTGCATCTTTGGTTTCATAAGCGTTTCCCTCAATTGCCTGGATCCTGTCCTCTAGACCCTTCCATTTTTCTGTATCCTCAGTCAAAAAATGGCTTGGGTATTCCTCAGGCATGTGGTAGGGATGAGAAGATGGTATGTATATAGGGCGAGGCCCTTGGGTGAACATAGGGTGCGTTCCCCCAACGGCGGCTTGTAGGCTTGTGAAGTGGTGTTTGGAGGTAGGTTATGTGTTTGGGTTTGTGTTTGGGCTTGTGTTTGGTTGTATATGGGTGCATGCCCATGAGGATACCTATAATGAACTCCTTCGATTGGCGGAGACATGGTTGATGGTGGAGGGTTTTGCGGAGTGAACCCAGGAGGATATGACGGGTCAGTTGGTTCTCTGGGAAGGAACTCCGTTGCCTCTTTCTGTTTAGATTGTTGGATGGCCTCCATCAGCTTGGCTATCTGCTCTTTCAGTGACTTGACCTCATTCCTCAGTTCCTCATTTTGTCTCTCCAGCTCATCCATGATTCTTGATTGTGCTCGAGTTCTATAAGGATGTCGAGGAAGCTGTGTTTTTCCAATTTTTCTGTTAAAGTTACAAATTAATTTTTTTGAGAAATAATTTGAATGCAGAAATCCTGAATGATAAAAAAATGTTGATGCACAATGAGTATGAATATGTGGAATGATTTTTTTTGAAATTCTATGAATGAATGAATGAATCAATGTTTTATGCAAATAATTTTATGATTTTTTGAAGTTTGACTATTTGAAAATAAATTAGAGTTGTTTTATCTATTCATCTTTTTTATGATAAATTCATGATTGGATGAATGAATGAATGTTATGCATGAATAAGTTTTAGATACTTGAAGGTTGACTATTCGAAAATAAGTCAGAGTTGCTTTATTTATTCCTCGATTTTTAACGATTTTATGTTTTTAGGAGTTTTGGCATTTTTTATTTTGCTAGAACAACCTTTAGTTTTGTTTAGAAAAAAAAAACTTTTTAGTTTTGCTAGAATCTTTTTAGAAAGCATTCTTTAGGTTTTCGAAATTTCATTTTCTCTCCTATTGAATCCTTTTATCTTTCGGTATTTTCAAAAGATTGTTTTCCTAATTTTTCTATTTCTAAGACGTCCACTTGAGTTTTTTTTTTTTTTTGGGAGTCTTTTCAATATTTTCAAAATATTTTCCTAACTTTCTTAGGAATTTCCTCCTTCTATTTTGTTTTCTTGATTTTTTGTCTTGATTTCTTTTTTGTATCTCCCCAATTGTAGTCTTCAAATCGCTTGTATCTTGAAAGGGGTGTGTGTGCCCTCTTTATTTCTTATGTAGGTTACCTGTCCTAAGGATCTATGGCCTTTTATATGAACCTCTCAAAGGTGGTTAATAATCCTGGGGTGTAGAGGTTACTAGAGCCAAGTTCCAGTTCATAATGCTTGCCACAACGAGGAAGTAGCCACTAGTTGTGGGGCATTATGAATTGGACGCACTCTAGCCGGGATTTTCGTGATAGCCAATCAGGACGTAGGCCCCAGAGTGACACCACTAGATCCCTCTGTCCTAGGTAGCACTCAGACCCGGGTATAGGGCCCCACTCATGATAAATGCAATGTATGAGGGCACATAAGTTTGGGATACCTGCAATTGGGGAAATTGTACAGATATATATAGCAATTTATTGTTTGTCTATCCTAGGGTTATGCAGAGAATAAACAAACAGACAACAAATAAGTAAACAGATAAATAAATCGTGCAAAAGATACAAGGAAGAAATCGTGCAAATAAATAAGAAAGGGATCAACTATGACGCACTCAATTGAATGGGCTTGACTCTCTAAAGTCCCCAGTGAAGTCGCCATCTGTCGCAACCGTAATTCCGACGAGACGACGAACTCGCTAAAATTTTGAAAATGAATTTGTTTTGAATTAATGTGGAGTCGCCACCAAATTTTTGTTTAAGGGAAAAAGATTTGGAAAAACCCTGGATGAGATTTAGGTTCGGGAGTCGGTTACGAGTGGGGAAGGTGTTAGGCACCCACTCAACATTCCGAAGAACGCAGTATAAATCGAGTGTGTGATTATTTGAAAATAGTTTGATTCCTTTTATTAGAGTGAAAATAAATACTTGATGGTGGTTAGCCTGACAGGACTTGATCCTGCTCCTACGTATTCTCTGGTGCAATGGGAAACTCAAGGCTTACGTAGTTCTGGTTTATGAAGGCTTGACCTTCAAAAGTGCTTGATAAAAGATTATTTGGTTTATGAAGGCTTGACCTTCGAAAATGCTTGAGAAAATTTTAAAGATCTTGTTTTGAGAAAGTCTTATTTTTGAAAGGGATCTTCGGCCCACTCATGCACAAGGCCCGAGGCGGCTAAGGCAGCACAAGGACCTATACGAACTACTAAATGTTGAACGCGGGTAAACCACCCAGTTCCCCATTTAGAGCCCATTGCGTGAGACTTAGAATCCCAAAACACTAAATTTCCTGTTTTTATGAAATACGAGAATGCTTATTACTTGTTTATGGATTTTTGAAATTTTATTAATTTTTCTATTCTTGTAGTTTTCTAGAGTTTTTATTAATTTTTGTAATTTTTATTGGTTTCTTTGATTTCTGGATTTTTTTTAATTTCTCTAATTTCTGTAATTTCTTTTTTGGTTTTCCTAATTTCTGGATTTTTATTGATTTTTTCTAATTTCCTGGATTTTTATTTATTTTCTGAAATTTTTATTTAAATCTGGAAATTTTTATTAAATCTGAATTTTTTTATTAAATCTGGAATTTTTTATTAAATCTGGAATTTTTTATCAAATCTGGAATTTTTTATTAAATCTGGAATTTTTTATTAAATCTGGAATTTTTTATTAAATCTGGAATTTTTTATTAAATCTGGAATTTTTTATTAAATCTGGAATTTTTTATTAAATCTGGAATTTTTTATTAAATCTGGAATTTTTTATTAAATCTGGAATTTTTATTAATCTGGAATTTTTTATTAAATCTGGAATTTTTATTAAATCTGGAATTTTTTATTAAATCTGGAATTTTTTATTAAATCTGGAATTTTTTATTAAATCTGGAATTTTTATTAATTCTGGAATTTTTATTAAATCTGGAATTTTTTATTAAATCTGGAATTTTTATTAAATCTGGAATTTTTTATTAAATCTAGAATTTTTTATTAAATCTGGAATTTTTATTAATTCTGGAATTTTTATTAAATCTGGAATTTTTTATTAATTCTGGAATTTTTTATTAAATCTGGAATTTTTATTAAATCTGGAATTTTTTATTAATTCTGGAATTTTTTATTAAATCTGGAATTTTTTATTAAATCTGGAAATAGGAAGGGTAAAATGGTAATTTTAGGCTTGAGGGGCAGTTTGGGAATTATTGCAAAAGGTTAGGGGTAATATAGTATCTCAATACAGCAGGGACCTATAGGGAATTTATGAAATTGAAAGGGGTGGTTTAGGTATTCAACACAGCAGGGACATGATGGGTATTTTAGATTTTGAAAGGGGCAGTGTGGTAATTACAATGACATCTGGGGAAATATTTCAAAAATTCATTTCCCAGGATTCGAACCCAGGACGCACAATGTGCTGACGACGCTCCCTGCCACTTAGCCATGCCCAAGGGTCAGTTGTAAACTACACTCTTTTAGCTATATGATGAGTTAGGGCCTAATGGCTATTAATGAAGCCTAAAGCAATGGACCCCGTTGATAATTCTCTCAATTTAACGGGCAATTGGATTTTTATCGGTATTGGGACATTTTCTATATGATCTAAGCTAGAGTGCTGAAGGGCCTAGCCACCTAACTCCGAGCTCCGCTGTATGGAGGTCGTGAGCCTCTCTAAATTAAGGTGCAAAGGTGCATTCAATGAAGACCCATGGTCTAGTGCAAGCTATCACCCTTTTCTTTTAAAGAATTCAGAACCAGGCCTACACGACGAGCATGTGCAGCCTCTAATCCTATAAAGGTTATACAAATCGGGCGAGGAGAGTAAATAGCCTACGGGATTACGTTCTTACTTTCGTGTTGAGGTTTATGAATTTTCCTTGTAATCTGAGGTTTAATCATCACATTCTTTATTATACTATTGATTAGCAGAGGAATCCAACATTCACAGCAAGGTTTAACAGGCATTGAGGGTAATATTTGCTAAAATCAAATCTTAGTTATGATCTAAATCTTCTACGAAATGGATTAACAGCATTCAGGCCAAATCATCATGAGATGCATGATAATATTTGATTAATGTGGTGTTCCTATTTCTAGAGAATCATATGGCTAACCTGTGTGAAATCACTACGTCGCTCGCATCAAAGACCACCGTGAACCTTCAGCAAAATGGATCTTCTCTTGGTTTGTATGGAGCCGTGAATGGGGATCTCCAAGGCTGGTGTTCTAATCTTGGAGGTAAAGAACGCTTAGGACGAATTTCCCCTAGATGTAGCGCGACCTTTGATCGAGCAAGAACCAGAGAGTTCTTTCCAAGCCATGGCCTCCGATTTCTTCCTCTTCTCCTCTTTTGATCTCCATCTCCTTTTTTCTTCTCCCCTTTTTTTTGTTTCAATTCTTGGAGTCTATTGTTCTTGAAAAATTTCCCCTATCCCATAATAAACTTTCCTTCTCGAAATTCGGTAAAAAAGTCCCCCCCCTGGTTCATCTTACTCTGTTTTTATATCTTCCCTCCAAAACCGCCTTTTTGTTTTGCTTTTTGCTTTATTTTATGAATTTTTTTTTTTTTTTTTTTTTTTTGTTTACTTATTTTCAGATTTTAATTTTGATTATTATTATGAAATTTTTATACTTTTTATTTTACTTTTGGTTGTTAAAAACTAAATGACGTTCGTCTGTTTTTTTTGTTTTCTGCTTTCTGCTTTCTGTTTTAAATTGTTTGTTTTTTGTTTTCTGTTTGAATTATTTTTAGTATTAATTTTTTGATTAATTTTATAATTGGGAGCCTCGGACATAAATGGGTGTTTACAGCATGGAAACTCAAGGTTCCATAAACATAGGAAAAAAAGGGCATCCCAAGCATATTAAAAAACGTGAGTCCCAACTAGGTAAGAGGTTATTGATTTATAACTCACAGTTTCATGTGTTTCCAGGAAAACTTAAGTTTAGGGAAAACGACCCTTACAAGGTGAATAAAGCATTCCCATATGGAGTGATGGATTTTCTCAAAGAGAACGAGAAAACCTTGAAAAGAAGAAGGTCAAAAAGCACATCAATATGTTGTTGGATCCTATGGTAGCCACTCATGGTTGTGCTTAGCCACTATGTGAAGGTAAATCAAGCTCATGATGAAAAAGAAGTGCTTGTAGGAAGCAACCTATTTTTCAGTAAATTATTATGATTAATTATTTTAGGATATTAGATCATTCCTACTTCTTTATGTATTTGTATATTTCAATTTTATTTTATTTTTTGTACATTGATGTACAAAACCTATTTTTAGATGCATTATTATTATCTTCCACCACTAACATGTGTGTTTAGTGTGAGTAGGTTAATCCAATGCGATAGGTCTTCTTCTCCAACCATTAACATCCAATAAGAAATGTATTGAGGGTATTAATGGTCTCTAAGTTTGAGGAGGGAGACCTTCTCCCTCCTCAGTGTTAGGTTTTAAGGATGTTCTCTTTTACTCATCGTTATAACATATATGTGCATGTATTCAAGAGCTTAAGTTTGAGGAGGAAGATCTTCTCCCTCCTATTCCTTTCTCAAAATTTCTTATCCTCTTATTTTTTATTTTTTCTATCATGGTAATAATTTTTCCAATAAATTAAGAGAATGGTAGAAGATTAAGTTTGAGAAGGGATACCTCCCTCCTCATATTTTCTAAAAATGCTTGTACCTTGTGATATCCCTATATGCTTATCTGTTTAGAATGCTAGAATACTAGAATACTAGTGGATTTAGGGTTTAGAGATCTCTAATATTTTGTAGCAAACGTTAATGGAATCTAATAAAGACATGAGAATTTTTTAATAAAAATAATTAATAATTAGCCATGTTGCTTATTATCTTGTCTCATGTTAAAGTAGCTATAGTAAGGATTGAACCTGATTGAGGTTGCACCCAACCTTTCTCTTTGTTGATTGATTCTACTCCGACTTGTACACTCTAGAACTTGCCCTGTGACCTTGTCAAGACTTGTGTAAGTTGATTGTATAACAAGAAAAATGATAAAGGAAAATTAGGCTTCTTTGATTGGACTCAGACTTAGAATATCATTTAGTACCCATTCGAGCTTAACATATTAAAAGTTACATTTTTGGGTGCCCCTTAATTAATTGTAATTTTAGGTACTCTTAGATTATAAGTAAAGAAATATAAATGTTTGGGGAAGTACGAGTGATCGAAAAAGAAAAAAAGAAAGATGAAGAAAGATGAAGAAAGAAAAAAGGAAAAGTTCAAAAATAATGGAAAAATAAAAAATGTTAAACCCAAGAAAACGTGCTTGAAATCTAAGGATGAAAATTATTGAAAATATAATGAAAAGAAAATATTTATGTTCCCTTCCTTCTTATATCATACATACTTATATGATTCCCTTGGCTACATTACAACCTTGATAAAAACGTTTTAATTCTTGTATATGATTTAACTTTTAGTGGAGATTTGAGGTTTATAGACAAGCCTGTGATAGTGTACAGTTGCGAGGAGTAAAGAAATAATGGTCTATACCCTTATACATTTGAAAGACGGTGAGAAGAGTGACCCCTCTACGTGTGACACTTAATTTCAAGGAACTAAGATCCAAATTGGATTATTGTGAATTGTTCTCATGATGGTAATTATACTTGGTTGTTATACGCTTAATATTTAAGGTTCCTAAATTCTATACTTGCTACATTCTCATTCTTGTGATATTGCTTGAGGATAAGCAAGGTTTAAGTTTAAGGATGTGATAAACCATCATTTTTTTATTTATCTGTAGGAAATTAGTTATAATTACGATATAATTTATGATTATTTTATTGTAATTCTACCTAATTTTCCTCTTTTTATAGGAAAGGTCATGCAAGCAAAGAATCTAAAAATAAACAAGTCTTAGATAAAAAGAGGGTTAAAGGAGCATAAAAAGATAAGACATCTAGTGAGAAAATGTCACGTTAGCCCTAAGCACTATAAAAAAAACTAGGCATTTAGTGCGACAATGTCACGTTAATCCTAATAACGCTGGAAGTATCCCAATCAGCCCTATGGTGTTACAAGATGACGTAGAATGGTTGCGACAACTAAGGAAGTGGCTAGGTCAATCCTGTTCCACGATATTGAAACCCTAGTTCACACCTATAAAAGGGAGGCTCTATTACACCGCATCGCACTACTGTAGGCCCCAAAGGCCACACCACTTTTTGGGGCACAAGCCTATCATTACCCTAGAGACACACCACTCCATTCTTATCTTTCTTCCATTATCCTTTTGTAAGATCTCGGATGCAGAAGCTCTTTCACAATGCGACTTGCAAGCCCTATTGTCAACTTTGTTAGCATAATGGTTTTATTATTCTTTTTCTACAATTAGGATTATGGATTGCTTGGCTGATCCCTAAATCATGGGGCTTTGGTGAAACTTATGATGTAACCAATTGAACCTCTTTTCCCTTTTATGAATGATTATGTTTTTCTATTCAATTATGTTTTCCTTATTATACTTCATTAATTAGTGAGAATTATCAACTCTTGTTAATTTCTAAGTTAACTGGGGGATTGACAATCGTACCGTCAACTAATTAATGGAAATATAAGATAAACTAAATCTAAGGGTTTTGGAGGATCAGTCGGAGTTCTTGATTTCTATCCTGTTATTAATTTAACAAGTCTTAATGTTCTTTATGCTTCTCTTAATTATATATCTTGCATGATCATTGGGGGTAGTAACTTAAGGGAAAGAATATTACTATTACATGATCATTGGGTTGTAATAGAATGAGAACGGATGGTTAGAAATTAACTTTAAATCGTTCATAAGGAAATTAGGATGAAATTGGGTAAATTTATAAAGGAAACCAAAGTCTCGTACCTTTCCACAATTAAATTTGTATATGTGTTCTTTTGCCTTTAATTTTCCTCCTTTTATTTCTTTTCCTTTTTTTATTTACTTTAAAAATTTCCAAACAAACCTAGTTTCTAGTGAGATCAAAAGTTAGGATTTAATCATTCTTTAGGATTATTGAAATAGTTTCTGTAGAAACGATATTGAGGGTTTTAAATACCCCTTTCTACATCGACGAATGCACTTTCTCATGGATAAAACTTTGTACGCACAATAGGTACCAATGATGGTTTTACCATAAGGCTTAGGAACTAGTGTCCACACATATTTTTTTATTGTAATTCCATCTAATTTTTTTTATGTGGTAGGAATGGTCATGTAAACAATATGAAGGAGAAAAATACTCCTCGGAGGAAGCCAGCACGATTATGCTGACTAAGCATGCCCTCACAATGGACTAGAAATTTTGATACGGTTGTGCAAACTTGAGCACCATTGTGTTAGATGGTTAGAAAAATGGTGTAGACCAAAGCACGACTTTGCAAAAGTCTTCAATTCTTGACATGGTCATGCCAACCTTGGGAGGTGCTTGAAATGATCCAAGTTAACTCTAATGATGCAGGAAGGAATCTCAATTAGCTCTGATAACACTACAAGTAGTCTAGAGTAATTGTAACGGCTGAGGAGGCGACTTAAGTCAACCCAGTTTGCAATGAAGGAAGTCTTAATCTACACCTACAAAAGGAAGGATACAACTTGGAAGGAATACATACTTCACAAGCCATACACCCCATACCTTCCAATTCATTTCACTTCTCCATCATCGTCTCCATCACTATTTCTTTTCTTCTTCCAGCAATCTCTCGTCAGATCATGGCTGAAAGAATCCCTTCACTGTGCAAGCTACAAAGTCTCTCACCAGCCATGTTGACACTATATTTTTGTATGTCTAATCTTCGAATTAGGCTATGAGTAATTTTTTTAGGTTAGATTCAAGCCCAAAGATAGTCCCATCTTTTTCCCTCAATGTATCCTCTAAATGGGTTAAGGCAGGCCTAAAAATTAAGATAAAAAGTACACATAAATTAGGTCCAAGCTTATACAAAAATAGGTCCATTAAAAACATAAGAATAGAGAAAACCTAAGCTCTATAGAGATAAATGATGATGTGATAGGTAGAAGCCTGAGGTTTAGCAGGGCTTCAACCTCTCCTTGAAGCTTTCTAACTTTGGTTTTATAAGTATTTGGGATCAGATCTATTTGGTTTTATATGTTTTTTAAGGAAAGAATCCCATTTGCCATCTCCCTTGGAAAATGTCTTTAAATTCTCTTGAGAATGGTTGGATGATCCTACGCTTAGATTCTACCTTTTGGAGCAAGATTTTCTCTTTAGAAAATACTAGATAGATGGTCTTCGTAGCCACTAAGGCATGATTCACTATCCTTGGTTCCACTAAAAGGTTACTATGGGTAAAGATCTTCTCTTTAGGACTCTTAGTCTTTTTCTTTTTCCCCTTTAGTTCCTTCCTATTTTTAGCCCTCTTCTTCCTCATATACATTTGGTCCTTGTAGACCTCACTAGGAATAAGGAGAGCTAAATTTATCTTTTGGAAATTATATAAGAATGAATACTTGCTGGTATACCCATCATGATGGACATTCTTGTCAAATTACCATGATCTTTCCAAGAGCACATGGCTGGCCTCAATGAAAACAACATCATAAGTGACATTATCCTTAAACCTTTCTATGGTGAATGTTAGGAGGACTTGTTGGTTAGCCAATAAATCTCCTTTGTCACTAAGTCATTGAAGCTTATATGACTTAAGATAAGGTGTGGCCACTAACCTAATTTGGTGACTAAGTGCTAGCTACATTGGTACAACTACCCTTATCTATAATTAAGGAATATGTGTGTGCTCCTTGATAAAACATCTAGTGTGGAAGATTTTCTTCCTTTGAGTTTGTTCCTCCTTTTAGCTACACTATCCAATAACCTCCTAACAACTAGAAGGTCTCCCTCTAAAGAATACTCTAGGGTTTTATCCTTAGAGGAAGAAGAGGTGGAACTAGAGCCAGTGAACTTTATTGAGGAGTAATCACTATTGTTCCTAAGGATCATGGTTTTCATATTTGGATGTTGAGAACAATATGGTCTCTCCTTAGACACTTAAACCATTTGATGAAAGATTCTTTTCTTGAGGGCAAGCTTGGAGCCTTTCCCTTAGACCCCTTAGAGTATTTAGCATCCCTAGGTTCCGTAGGTTTGAAGCTAGACTTTTTCTTCCTATCCTGCGAACTTTCTTGTGTAGATGACTTAAATGGAGTAAATTTACCTTTACCTTTACCTTTCCTAGTGAGTTGGGATTCAACCTTAAAGGCTTAATGGTAAAGGTCATTAATACTTAAATAATGTTGGATTTATACTATATCTCTGATCCCAAGCCTAAGGCCATATAAAAATCTAGCCATAGTAGTATCCTCATTCTTACTTAGGTTATCCATAGTTACAACTACTTCCATTTTCTTGTAGTATTCATCTACACTCTTGGTGCTTTAGGTGAGTATTTGGAGCTTGTTATGCATTTCTCTTAAATAATGAGGAGGTATATACCTATTCTTCATTATGTGCTTCATCTCCTCTCATTCACTTAAAGGTTGATATTTCTCCTTATTCAACTTATCCCACCATATTAAGGTAGAGTCACAAAATTCTAAGACTGCTGGTCTTACCTTAAGCTCCTCCCTAATGGAATAACTTAAGAATAATTGCTTAACCTTGAGCTCCTAATTTAGGTATGCTTTTGAGTCATTCTCCCCATCCTAAAACCTAGGCATTTATCTTAGGAACTTCTAGGGGTTCATGATAGTGACTACCCCTATGGTTTCTATTTCTAGAACTATTCCTATGATGCCTAACCGCTATGCTATCTCTAGAAGAACTTTTATCTCTAATCCTATGGGTATTATTCTTAGAGGGATCCCTAGTTCTAGAGGATTCCATATGCCTATGGTGACCCTTATGTCTACCTTCCCTTTGGGATATCCTTTTAGATGTTGGTGACTTTTTGGATGAGTGAGGCCTATCCCTTGAAGATGGTTTCTCTTTATGGGAGCTTTTCTTTTATCCCTAGGATCTTGGCTTTCTCCAAATAAGTTTACACCTCCTTAAAATGTCTCCTCCTTGTCACTATGATAACCTCCCTTTCTTGATCCACCGGTTTCAATTTTTCTTTAATTCCTTTTATTCTTATGTGAATTTCTTCTTTCTAAGTCATCTAGGTGTTGTTCAATAGCCTTAGCTTGGGTTTGAAGAATCTTTTCTAACTTAATGGTCAATTTTTCTATTTGGTTTCTAGGGGATTTATCATGGAACTCATTTGCATAAATAAAATCCTCTCCACACCTGAATTACTTACACTAAAATGAACTCAAACAAGTGAAAATACTTAGCAAGCAATTCTAAGCTTCTAAGGCACACAACACATAAGGATTTTAAAGATTATACCTAGCCTCCTTGATCTTGAAAAAGAAGACAAGTTAGTGTTAATAATTATAATAAGAAAAATTGCATAAGCACTTAGCACCTTTTTATAATTCTTTTGCATGCACAAGCCATCACACAAATTTTCCTTTTATGGTGAGTATCCTATATTAGTCTGAATAACAAATTAAAATTGAGAATTTGAATTACACTAAAAATAAGAAACATACTACAAGGCCTAAAAATTATAACTCAAGAGGAACCTAATTACAAATTTTAGACCTAAAATTTTCAATATAATTCGACACTTTTGCCTAATGAATCTTGATTGACAAAATCACACAAAAGAAGAGAGCATTTATTTTTCTCACTTGGTTAGGTAACTCAAATTAGGTTAAAAAAAGTTCTCACAACCGCACCAAATGTATCACTTTTTCCCTCCAATGTCCTTACCATCTAGGCCAACCATTCCCCATGCCAATCACTCACAAGGCAGTCTCTAACCCAAGCTTGGGAGAGAGGATTGACTCAACTTATTATCATGGTTCCAAGATGAAGAAGAAAGAGACTTATATAGGAGGAATGTGGTGCATGAAAAAAACCAAGAAGAGTTTTAAGACAAACAAGAAAAGATAAAACAAAGAAAGCACATTGAAAAGGATTTTGATTAAAGAAAAAATAATGAAGTCAAAGATGACAAGTGACACGCTCGTCGTAAACGCGCAAAAATAATTTCTATATTTTCCCCAAACTATTGGTATAGTATAAGGTGCAACCTAGGTCATCTCCCAAAGACCATTTCAAATTCTTAAGCAAATTAGGAGAAAGTTAGAACAAGGAGATTTTGTAAAGATGCGATGTTGAGTTCTAAATACAAAATACAAAATGAAATTAATTGGACTTAACAATTATCAACTCAAGGAATTCAGAGGCTATTTTCTTAACTAATCATTGATCACTAAAATCATGCATTGTGTTTATCAATCCAGGATCATCTGGAACCCCTAAAATAATCCTTGAATTCTCTACTGAGAAAACTCTCAGGGTTCAATTGATTATGATCAACAAGATTTAGTAACCACTTAATCTTTCATCTAAAACAATTTCATAATCAGAATTCAGTTGAAGTAAGTAATAAAATGAAAACCTTCAATTCAATTACTTAATTTCTACTCTTCAAACTTTTGGAAAATGATTTACCAATCAAAAACCAATTATAAATCAATTATATATTAATCAAAATACGTCAACCGATCAAACTTTGATTAAAGAATAAAATTGAAGAATATAGTGAAGCAGAGTAGAAACCACTTAATAAGCATGTAAATAAAGATCAAGACCTCAAAGTTAAAATGAAAATAGCTTGAATCCTTGAATTGAAATTACAAACTTAGCCTTCCATGAAGGAGGCAACTAACAATAAAGAAAAACTTAGCCTTCCATGAAGGAGGCAAACTAACAAGAAAGAAGAACTTAGCCTTCCATGCAGGAGGCAAACTAACAACAAAGAAAGAAAGATGGAAAATGGTATTGGAGTTAATATCCAAGGGTTGTGTTTCTCCTCTTGTAAACCCTTCTATTTATAGAGGATTTTTGAGGCATCATCTTCAGAAGGTCACCAACTAGGATATTACTTTTCTACCCTTTTATTGCTTTCACATGGGCTTTGTTGAAAATGCAAAACACTTTTGAATTTTTTGTCACCAATCAGCACAACAATTTTGACTTGCTTGCAGCGCAATTTCAGATATTCACGTGTCCGAATTAGGGCTTTACATCTGAACAAAAGTTGTAGCCCCGGATCTTAGCTTTCCAACGGATTTGATTTCATCTCAATATGACTTCTGTATCTCAAGATATGGCCAGATCTTTGCACACTGTTCAAATTCCACGTCAGCAGCACTATCTCATCTTTTGAGATAATTTCGGAGTCCTAAACATCCCATTTAGAGTATGATCTTGCTTTGTAACTATGGACACTTCCTTAAGCTTTCATTCAAGATAGATTTCAGGATTTTTGGATGTCTAAAACTCCTATTATGCTCAAAATACTATAATAGTGTCATTTTAATCGGGTAAGCAAAGAAATTCAATTAAACTTCATATGAACCCAAACTCATAAAATATGACAAAGACCACTTAATTGAACATATAAGAAGTCTTAATGAGATAAAAGTGAGAGATAATTGTTTATGAAATCTATGCTTATCAAATTCCCCCACACTTATCTTTTGCACGTCTCGGGCAAACTTAAGTTAAGGATTGGTGACTAATTTTTTATTTATTTATTTATTTATTTATTTATTTATTTATGAAAGAACATCAAAGTTTTGAGTTGATTTCTCAAGAATTCACAAAATTTCATGAAGCATTCTTTCATCACATTTTTGAAATTACTTAGAAAGGCAACTTTAATTTGAAAAACATAGATTGAGAAAGATAAAACCTCACATGATATACTCTGAATCTCTCAAGTGTTTGATTTGGTAAGTGTTTCTCTCAAATTCAATCCATGAAAGATGAACTATCATAGACTTGCATATCTTCTACTTCTCTACTACTATGTACACATGCAATGCACAAATCAAGAGGTCTTTATTTTGGTTATAACGGGATTAGAAAGATGAAATGATATATTGAAGAGATACAATGTTCGACCAAGGAAAATGGTAAGGATTGAGAACTGAGTCTAAGTGCAAGTGTGAGAAACAGATATCACTTCTTCATTTTTTTTTATTTTTTTTTTAAATATAATAGTTTATTTATTAATTTATTGCTTCAATTTTTATTTTTTTTCAACCATGATATCGATGAACACAACAATAATCTCCCCCACACTTATTGAAACACTTATGGTATGATAAATCCAGTATTCCTCACCTTCTATGGTCAGACAAAGTTGGTTTTTTTTTTTTTTTTTGATTTGTGGTGAGCTAAAAAGAAGAAAAGGCTAATCGGCTCAAAGGGCTGATCAAAGGATAAAATTATATGGTTTGGTTATTTGGCCAAGTGGTTTGTTCAAGAAAAACAGTGCCTCAATCATTTTTGTACAATTCATGTGAAAATGTAGCTTCAAAAAGAATCAATGCAAGTTCTGAAGTAACATATTCCATGGATGAAAATCACACAAGAAAGAAAATAATAATAAGGCTCAAAATCTCACAGGTAATATATTTATCAAATCTAATCTATCCAGTTCAAATATGTGTTGCCAAACTAATTAATCTTGAAACGTAAATCATTTTACTTCAATTATTTTATGAAATCTAAAGAAAAACATACTTCCACATTCAATTTTTTTTTTTTATCATAAGATGCGTATCAAGAGTCAAGTGTAACTCCTTACTCAGCCATCTTACTCAAAGCAAGTTTATGATTCTAACCTAATTTTTTTGTTTTTTTTTTTGGGTTTTTTTTTTTTTAGATATCGGACCATCCTCCCCCCAACCTATCCAAGACATTGTCCCCAATGTCTTAGATGGAATTTCATATAACAGGAAAAGAAATGTAAGAAAACCACCAAAGTAAGGAAAAGTTATAACCGAAGAGTGGTATCTGGTTCTCTTTTATCTCTGCCATCTTGATTTGGTTGGTTCACCAGCTGCATTGCTTGACTGAGCTCAGATGTAGGATTTTGCAAATTCTCCAGTAGCTGTTCAACAGTTGAAGCAGATACTATGATGTTGCGCATGGATTGTGGCATGAACTCCTGCTCTACTGCATGATCTAAAAAGGATAGCAAACCATTATAAAAGCCATTAATATTCAATAAGCCCAAAGGTTTTTTATGAAAATTCCGATAGGCCCAAAATATGATGGTAAAAATTTCTTCCATTGTTTCAAGACCACTAGGTAATGCAATAAATGCATTAGAATTAATCAACATGTGTCTCATACGGTCATGCATGGTTGCAACCTTCAATTTTGCACCCGGTGAAGTAGGTGGTCTCTCATTTTTTAAGCCAACACCTAAGACGTTACACCCCTTGGAGTGCAGTCCTGCAATACATCCTTTTAAACCCTGAATCCCTCCCCCATAAACAAGATTGATTTTTCTTGCAGCTAATGTCTTACCAAGGGTATAAGCTGCATGTTGAAATTCTCTATCCTTTCCAAGGTTAGACCCACCAAAAACACAGATAGTATTGATTCTATCCATAAACGGTGTTTAAATGTCTTTTTGAAAAATATGTCATAGAGGTTGATAATTTATAGGGACTCAATATCGTACAAAGGAGATCGCTTGAATAGTGCGGGATCGGATTTGGTAACAAAGTTTGAATTTTTTTGTTCAAGGAAAAGGTGAATGTCGAAAGAAGGGAAAGACTTTAAGCAAAGGTGAAAATTTCAAAAAATGGTGGCCCAATAAATTGAAAAGACAATGTAAATGACAAATATACACGCGTGAGAATGAATAGTAGTTGTGATTGTGGCTCACATCTTCCTCCGGTTTTACGTCCGATGAACTGAAAACGCCTTCTAAGAGTCGAGATGTGCTTCCCATTCAGTTTCTTGTAAACGACAACGGGTCTTTTAAAGTCGATTCCCAAGACTATAACGTTTTTTTCCTTACGGAACAGTTCAAACAAATCAAGAAGGACTCCTTGTACATGCCCACTAGGATGCGTCTCGAGAGTCTGAATGATATCATCCAATGACTCCTTACTCGATCCATCCTTTATGAATTGAATTTTGTCTCTCGATTTCTTGAAACCATTTTCCGGGTTCTTGCATCTTGTGTTACAGGTCCATCTTGCACACCAGCAGCAAACTCCAATTCTTTTTTGCCCTATAACTTCTATGCATAGGAACTTTCCATACCCCACATGTTTTTAACAAATGATTCTTGAAATTCACTTTAAACGTACCTTAGCTTCAATGATCCAACGGACATCTTCTCGGAAGGCCTAAGAGTGTTAATGCTCTCAATCGTTCAAGTCCGCAATTGTAAATGTCTTTAAGAAAATTCTGGGGAGAGTAGGAACAAAATTTTGATCCCGGTGAGAGCTTTCTCCATTTTTGTTTCTTAAAACACTCAAGTTATTATTCCTGCAAGCTCAATGTGGTGTAATAGTTGGGATGATTTAAGAGGTGAAGAAGGAAGTTGAGAGATTAGTTGAAACTTATAAGCGAGGAATGTGAGAGAGGGAGAGAGAGAAAGAGAGAGAGAGAGAGAGAGAGAAAGAGAGAGAGAGAGAGAGAGAGAGAAAGAGAGAGAGAAAGAGAGAGAGACTTCTCTTGAATTTATTGCAAGTATGTGGTATTGTGCAAATGCACTTCTTCTATCGTGTGCTCTTGAAGACCTTCGAAAAATGGTTTAAGACGATGTCCATTCACCTTGAAGATTTTTTCAATTACCTCATTTTTTATTTCCACTGCACCATAAGGAAAAACATTAGTAACTACAAATGGTCCTAACCATCTAGAGCGTAGCTTACCAGGCATAAGCTTTAGCTGAGAATTGAAAAGGAGAACTTTTTGTCCAACGGAAAATTCCTTTCTTGCCAACTTTTTGTCATGAAGAGCTTTGACCTTTTCTTTGTAAATTTTGGAGTTTTCGTATGCTTCTAATCGAATTTCTTCAAGTTCCTGCAATTGAAGCTTCCTATGGATTCCTGCTTGGTCTAGATCCATGTTGCATTTCTTTACTGCCCAAAATGCTCTATGCTCTAATTCAACTGGAAGATGACATGCTTTACCAAAGACAATCTTGTAAGGAGACATGCCAATGGGTGACTTGTAAGCTGTCCTATATGCCCATAATGCATCAACAAGGCGCAAGCTCCAATCCTTCTGTTAAATCAACTGTTTTCTCTAAGATTTTCTTGATCTCTCGATTAGAAACTTCAGCTTGACCATTTGTTTGAGGATGATATGGGGTGGAGACTTTATGCATGACTCCATATTTGCGGAGTAGGGCTTCCATTGTGCGGTTGCGAAAATGAGTATCTTGGTCACTAATTAGAGCTCTAGGAATGCCAAACCTCGCTAAAAAATGTTAGACCTGATTAAAATGAACAATCCCGAGCATCATCGGTGCGAGTGGCTTTTGCCTCCACCCATTTTGAAACATAGTCAACGGCTAGCGAGAATGTAAACAAAGCCAAAAGAGACAGAGAATGGACCCATAAAGTCTATACCCATACATCAAATACCTCACAAAAGAGAAGTGGTTGTTGGGGCATCTCATTTACGCGCGAAATACTCCTTATTCTTTGGCACTGCCACAAGTTGATGCATAATCTGTGTGCATCACGAAATATTGTAGGCCAATAAAAGCCTCGAGTCTAGTACTTTTCTAGCCGTCCGTTTGTGGCCCAAAGTGTCCACCATAGCTAGGGAATGGCAAAAGGTAAGTACGAGGCTGAACTTCATGATCTGAACACATCTTCTAATGATTTGATCACTACATGTCTTCCAAAGGTATGGTTCATCCCATATGTAGTGTTTGGCATCACTTTTCAACTTGGCAATTTGCGATTTGGTGAAGTGTTTGGGTATTTCTTTAGCAAAACCAGATAGTTTACCAAATCTGCATACCAAGGATCCTTCCCGTGCAAATGATAGAGATGCTCTTCGGGAATGAATGCGCAATTGAAGTTTCTTCACAAGGTTGCTGGATCCGACTTAAATGATCTACTACAAGGTTCTCTCGCACCACTCTTGTCTTTAATCTCTAAATCAAATTCTTGCAACGAAGCATCCGTCGGTCTTGGCTTAGCATCCGCTCTTCTTCAAGAAGTATTTCAAAGCCGCGTGGTCGAGAAGACAATAACTTTAGATCCAAGCAAATAGGAGCAAAATTTATCTAATGCAAACACAATTGCCAAAAGCTCCTTCTCGGTTGTTGTGTAATTGATTGGGTTGCATCTAAGTGTGCGAGAGGCATATGCAATGACATGAGATCTCTTGCTAACTCTTTGAGATAGTACAGCACCAAGGGCATAATTAGATGCATCACACATTAATTCAAATGGAAGCGTCCAATTAGGTGGTTGAATGATGGGAGTGGTTGTCAACCGCTTCTTTAGTTCATCAAATGAATCCTTGCATGCTTGATCAAACACAAATTTGGTATCTTTTGTAGTAGTTTAGAAAAGAGGTTGTACAATCTTGCTAAAATCCTTGATGAATCTTCTGTAAAAACCTGCATGACCAAGTAAAGAACGTACTTCTCGCACAGAAGTGGGGTAAGGTAGAGAAGTAATAATGTCTATCTTGGCCTTATCAACCTCTAAACCTTTGCTAGATACCAAGTGTCCTAAGACTATACCTTCTCTTTACCATGAAATGACACTTTTCAAAATTCAAAACCAGGTTAGTCTCAATGCATCTGTCAAAACTTTAGAGAGGCTTTCTAAGCATGCATCAAAAAGAAGAACCATATACGAGTGAAGTCATCCATAAACACTTCCATGCAACTTTCTAAGAGATAAGAGAAAATGCTTACCATGCATCTTTTTGAAAGGTTCCGGGCGTTGCATAGACCAAAGGGCAT
The DNA here is from genome assembly GCA_026541065.1 of Canavalia ensiformis. Lineage (NCBI taxonomy): Eukaryota > Viridiplantae > Streptophyta > Magnoliopsida > Fabales > Fabaceae > Canavalia > Canavalia ensiformis. The sequence goes on along the minus strand of JAMKYM010000177.1, from coordinate 119,015 downwards.
CCTTCGATAGGCAAAAGTACCAAAAGGACAAGTGAAGGTGGTCTTATGCTGGTCTTCTAGGGCTATATGTATTTGAAAATAACCTGAAAAACCATCTAGAAAGCAATAGTGAGATTTTCCTGCTAATCTTTCCAAAATTTGGTCTATGAAGGGCAAAGGGAAGTGATCCTTGCGAGTAGCTTGGTTAAGCTTCCTATAATCTATGCACACTCTCCAACCTTGTTTTGTATTACGGTAGGGATTAGTTCATCATTGTGATTTTTTACTACGACTCATGCCGGTCTTTCTTAGGAACTACTTGCAAGGGCTTACCCAATCAGCCTCTGAGATGGGATAGATGATACCAGCTACCAAAAGCTTACCTACTTCCTTCTTTACCACATCTAGGATGGTTGGATTCAACGCCTTTGTGGTTGTCTAACAGTGCAGTGTTTTCCTCCAGAATATCCTATGCATACAAGTAGATGGGCTAATGCCTGGAATATCACCAAAGTCCATCCAATTGCTTGTTTATGGCTTCTTAAGGTTTGCGGCAACCTTTCTTCCGTTGGTAGAAGGTTCTTTGCTACAATGATAGGAAGCTTCTCATTTTCCTCCAAATAAGCATACTTTAGATGTTCAGGCAAAGGCTTCAACTCCAAAGGAGGTGGTTGTATTATGGAAGGCAGGGATCTATTTGAGATTGAAATGTCTGCAACACTTGCATCTAACATGTCATCTTTCCAAGAAGTTTGGTCTGCAAAGATTAATCCTGGAGCACACAATACATTGATCAAATTCATCACATGTACAAGTAAAATTATCTAAGTAATCTAAACCAAAATCAAAAAATTCAAAAAGTAGATTGTCAATAGAATAATCATTCTCAAGGAGATCTATGGCATCAAGTTGAAAGAGTGAATGATTCTCTATGGGATGCTTCATGGCTTCAAATATGTTGAATTGGATGATATCATCTCCAAATTCCATAGAGAGAGTCCCCCGACATGCACATCTATCTTTGTTTTGCAGTTTGAGGAAAGGTCTCCCTAGGATCAAGGTTGCTCTATTGATGGATGACTCATCTTCCATATCCAAAATGTAGAAGTCACTGGAAAGATCAGCTTATTCACTTGAACTAGCACATCTTCAAGTACTCCCTGGATGTCTTGGCCATCATTAATCAATCACCACACCAAGTTGGCTTCCGTTCTCCCATTCAAAGATTTATAAATCCACAGGGCATAACATTAATGGAAGCACCTAGATCCAAATAATGCATCACCAAATGTAGAGTTTCCTATTGTGCAAGGAATGGTGAAAGTTCCTAGATCTTTACATTTACGAGGAAGGTCAGTTGAATTAAAGGCGAAAACATTGCGTCCCACACTAATCTTCTCATCTCCTTTGAGTCTTCTCTTATGCGTGCACAAGTCCTTTAGAAATTTGGCATATTTGGGAATTTGCTTGATAGCATCTAGAAGTGGTATGTTGACTTCCACTTTCCTGAAAGTATCTAGAAGCTCCTTATCCAATTCTGCATGAACATTGGGCTTGGATTGGACCATTCTATTTGGAAAAGGTAAAGATACCTTCTGATCAGCATAATTTGGGGTTTTTGTCTCATCAGATGCTTCAAGTGCAGATCGTTTATGGCAAGCTTCTTTTTGTTGATCATTCGATGTCTTATCGAAGGCTGGTGTACTTTTTTCATCAGACTTTCCCTCTGATTCAGATGGCTTATCAGAGATGTCTCGAGGTGTAGAGATAAATGCTTCTTTTTGGTGTGAATTAGTCTGATTGAAGCTTTGTTGCTTTAAAATTGTAGGTCCGTCTGGCACTTTCTTCCCACTTCTCAAGGACATGGCATTCACATTTTTGGGATTTATGACAGGTTGAGAAGGTAGTTGACCAGAACCTTGAGATTTCAATTGGTTGACAGTGGTAGCCAACTGCCCAATTTGAGTTTGTAAATCCTAAATGGTAGAACTTACATTTTGTTGAAACTGTAGATTACTGGTAGCTAATTGCTTCATCAAATCATCAAGAGAGGGTTCAGAAGCATTAGAAGGTACAGATTGCTGCATATGCTGTTGTTGTTGTCTGAATGGCGGTGGTTGGTATTTATTTTGGGAGTCAGATGTTTGAATCCTTTGTTGTTGTGGAGGACCATATCTCAAGTTAGGATGGTTTCTCCAACTAGGATTGTATGATCCAGAAGGTGGTTCAAACTTCTGTTGCTGATAATGTTGAGGAGGCCTGTATTGTTGTCCTGTGCCAAAAATACCATTTACTGCAGCCTCAAGTGTCTCACTTTCTTGCAATGTTGGGCATGCATCAGTAGGATGATCTGCAGAAGTGCAGATGCCACATGTTTTGTTTTTGTCAACAACATTAAGTTGCTGTTGTTGTCCGATGGTCAACTGTCTTACGATGGAGGTTAGTTCTTCAATTCTGTTCCTCCATCGTGTGTGGTCTGTCTTAGTGGTCATTTCATGGACTCCTTTAGACAAGGAATTAGTTCGAGAATTGAATTGCTGAGAATTTTCTGCCATGTTGGCAATCAAATCTCGAGCTGCTGTAGGAGTTTTGTCCATAAGTGCTCCACCACTAGCTGCATCAACCATGCTTCTGTCCATTGGCATGAGTCCTTCATAGAAATACTGAATCAGTAATTGATCACTGATTTGATGGTGTGGACAAGTGGCGCATAGTTTCTTGAATCTCTCCCAATACTCATAGAGAGTTTCTTGGGAGTTCTGTCTGATGATGCAAATCTCTTTTCTGATAGCTGCTGTTCTGGATGCAGGGAAGAATTTCTCCAGAAATAATCTTTTCATATCATTTCAGCTTGTAACAGATGTTGGATGTAGATAGTACAACCAGTCCTTAGCTCCATCATTTAAGGAGAAAGGAAATGCTTTCAACTTGATATAATCTTCAGGAATTCCTTGTGGCCGCATTGTGGAACACACAATGTGAAATTCCTTCAAATGTTTATGAGGGTCCTCACCTGCAAGGCCATGAAACTTAGGTAGCAAATGTATTAATCCAGACTTTAGTTCAAATAGTGCATCAACATCAGGGTATTGAATACACAACGGTTGATAAGCAACATCAGGTGCAGCTAATTCTTTTAGGGTTCTATCAGCCATGTTTTTAGCAAAATATTTAAAACTATCAAAATTTAAAGATGAAAAATCACTACTGTTACTTTCTTGGTTATTACTGAATGAATGTCTTCTTTGTGCTCTTTTCAAATGGTGGAATGTTCTATCAATCTCAGGATCATATGCATATAAATTTTCAGGATTGGATCGGGTCATACACAAAAAGGTGAATTCATACAGAAAATCCAAGAATGATATACCTAAAATAAAAAAATTTGTTAGAAAGATTAAAAATTTTATACAAAATCCTAAATAAGCCTAGAAAACTAAAATGGTCCCCGGCAACGGCGCCAAATTTTTGACACGCTCGTCGTAAACGCGCAAAAATAATTTCTAGATTTTCCCCAAACTATTGGTATAGTATAAGGTGCAACCTAGGTCATCTCCCAAAGACCATTTCATATTCTTAAGCAAATTAGGAGAAAGTTAGAACAAGGAGATTTTGTAAAGATGTGATGTTGAGTTCTAAATACAAAATACAAAATGAAATTAATTGGACTTAACAATTATCAACTCAAGGAATTCAGAGGCTATTTTCTTAACTAATCATTGATCACTAAAATCATGCATTGTGTTTATCAACCCAGGATCATCTGGAACCCCTAAAATGATCCTTGAATTCTCTACCCAAGATTTAGTAACCACTTAATCTTTCATCTAAACCAATTTCATAATCAGAATTCAGTTCAAGTAAGTAATAAAATGAAAACCTTCAATTCAATTACTTAATTTCTACTCTTCAAACTTTTGGAAAATGATTTACCAATCAAAAACCAATTATAAATCAATTATATATTAATCAAAATACGTCAACCGATCAAACTTTGATTAAAGAATAAAATTGAAGAATATAGTGAAGCAGAGTAGAAACCACTTAATAAGCATGTAAATAAAGATCAAGACCTCAAAGTTAAAATGAAAATAGCTTGAATCCTTGAATTGAAATTACAAAATTAGCCTTCCATGAAGGAGGCAACTAACAATAAAGAAAAACTTAGCCTTCCATGAAGGAGGCAAACTAACAAGAAAGAAGAACTTAGCCTTCCATGCAGGAGGCAAACTAACAACAAAGAAAGAAAGATGGAAAATGGTATTGGAGTTAATATCCAAGGGTTGTGTTTCTCCTCTTGTAAACCCTTCTATTTATAGAGGATTTTTGAGGCATCATCTTCAGAAGGTCACCAACTAGGATATTACTTTTCTACCCTTTTATTGCTTTCACATGGGCTTTGTTGAAAATGCAAAACACTTTTGAATTTTTTTGTCACCAATCAGCACAACAATTTTGACTTGCTTGCAGCGCAATTTCAGATATTCACGTGTCCGAATTAGGGCTTTACATCTGAACAAAAGTTGTAGCCCCGGATCTTAGCTTTCCAACGGATTTGATTTCATCTCAATATGACTTCTGTATCTCAAGATATGGCCAGATCCTTGCACACTGTTCAAATTCCACGTCAGCAACACTATCTCATCTTTTGAGATAATTTCGGAGTCCTAAACATCCCATTTAGAGCCTGATCTTGCTTTGTAACTATGGACACTTCCTTAAGCTTTCATTCAAGACAGATTTCATGATTTTTGGACGTCTAAAACTCCTATTATGCTTAAAATACTATAATAGTGTCATTTTAATCGGGTAAGCAAAGAAATTCAATTAAACTTCATATGAACCCAAACTCATAAAATATGACAAAGACCACTTAATTGAACATATAAGAAGTCTTAATGAGATAAAAGTGAGAGATAATTGTTTATGAAATCTATGCTTATCAACAAGTTAAGGCTAATGAAAGGAGAAAGCACACAAAGTTAATCCTAGAAACTTAAAGAGTGTGCATCCATATCATGGATGAATCATGATACTAGTTGAAGGGAAAGAAACCTAATCATGCATCAAATTAATCATTTAAAAACTACAATTAGGATCTAAATTTCTAGCATGAACCTTGTGAACACAATACATAATTAAGAACAAATAATTAGACCACAATATATATAGCTTTACATAATTTTCTTTACTTTTTCACTTTGTTTTTCTGCTTTTACTCTTACTCTTTTGTTTTTTTTCTTATTTTTATTTTAATTCCTTTGGTCCTCAAAGTCCAGGTTATTTGGTCTATATTCAAGTTATTTCGCATGGATTTTTCATGATCTCGAGATAGCCTTAGTTTGAATGGTCCTAAAGTGCACTTTTTCACTTCTTCCATGTTTAGTAAGGTACAAGTTCAAGTCTTTTTTGGTCCATATTTTTCACAAGTCTAAAATAGATAATCAAGGTCCAAAGGTGCTGTTAATTATTTTATACTCTTAATTAAAAAAAATTAAGTATCATTTAATTTGCAAGTTTTAAACACTCAACATGTAAGGATTAGGCAAAACTAGCATCATTTGCATGCATGCAGCTCTTAAAAAAATTTGGGACACACAAGTATCATTCACCATATTAACACAACATTATGAGGATAAAAAAAATTAAACAACACTTACTCAAGCATACTAAGATTAGAACATGAAATTCAAATTAAAACTTTACCAAAATTTGAAAAATATAATAATCCTAAGAACACATTTAAAAAGTAAAAATAAAAATTTTAAAATTTTTTTAAGGATCTAATCAATTTGCACCAATTAAATGTTGAGTTATGTGCATATCACAAAAACCTTAGTAAGATCAAACTAATTTGAATGAAAATTGAAGCAAATTTGGAAGAAAACTCAAGAACATTGGGTGCCAAAAATGTTTATGAGATTAAGAAAAATTGGAGCAATTTGACTAATTACAATGCATATCTTAGGTAGATCGAAGAGGATCTAACATAGATGAAAAAACATCATGTAAGAATTTCATAAAAACAAGCAAAATTTGATTGAAAGAAAGAAGTAAAGAATTAGAGTAGAAGAGAGAATGGTAGGTGGAATTAGAGAAGAACTTAAGAGGGGATCATACCTCCATTGTAAAGTTTTGATACCACTTGATAGAGGCTTTGATGGTAGCTTGAAATTTGGACAATGGAGGCAAGGATGAAAGTGTATTGATGCAAATGAACTCGGATTGCAAACACTTGAAGTTGTGGCACCACCTTAGAAAGGAAAAGTCATCTTCTCCGCCAACTTGGAGGAGTCCAAAGATAAGGAGAATCCTCACCACTCGAACTCGAAAGAGAGAAGAGAAAAAAGAAGAGAAAACTCTCTCAAGATATGCTCAAGTGAATTATGTATTCCAAAGTTAAAATTTGAACTACAAGTAGCCTATTTATAGGCAGGAGAAGATGCTTAAAATGGAGGGAAGGCATGTGGCTTTAAGTTTGCATATAGAGAAGGATTGGGTTTGGATGCAAGCCTAATAATGATGTTCTCTTCTACCCTCAAGGAAACCTCTAAATGGGCCAAGACAGACCTAAAACCTAAACTAAAAAGTACACAAAAATTGGTCCAACAAAAATGGGCCCCTAAGAACCTAAGTATAGAGAAAAATCTAAGTCTTAATCTAAGTTCAATGGAGCCAAGTGATGATATGAAAGGTCAAAGCCTGAGGAGGGTCATCATCCTTGAGGCTCAGTAGGGCTTCAACCTCTCCCTAAAACTTTCTAACTCTAATTCTTGTGATGGGTTCAATAAGCCCAATGATCCTGGTTGATGGTGCCTCTACACGGGTGCTCTTTAAATTGACCTCTACATCAAGAACTCTGGGCACAACCTTATCTTTCTTCCATCCTCCATTTCTAGGATAGGCATTAAAAAGGAAGAAAATATAAATGAGAATGTTGGAAAAGGAAGAATAAACAAGGAGAAAACGTTATGGAAACGAAAAAGTTGTAGGACATGTGGAATGCTAGAAAAATAAATGAGGGGAAACATTATAAAAATAAGAAGAATCATATGCACAATTAAAAAAAAATAATTATCATTAATTAAAAAATTAAAAATTTTGTATTTTATAAAAAAATTTATTTAATGTAGTTTTAAGAAATTGTCATTATTACATTTTTAATAAATTTTTTATTTTTAACTTTTTTAATTAAATTAATAATATGAAATATATGATAATATGTAAAATTTATCTAAAAATTTAATAAAATTATTTTTATTAAAATGACAATTGCTTAAATTGTAAATATAAAAAAAGATTATGTGTGCACATAAATTTTTTTTTAAACAACTTAAGAAGAAATACTTCATTAAAATTACTCTAACATATCTAAAAGTGACACAATGTATACTATTTCAACATCATGTTGATATATTTTTATTATAAAATTATAAAATTATCATTCCCTTTTTTTTTGCTTTTACAAGTTAACGAAAAAAAATCAATTGTTTTTCATTTATCTTATAGTGTAACACACCTATTTAACCCAATTAGTGACACTTTAACCTTCCTTGTTGTATTTAATATGCAATATCATTCTCTTTTAAGAGTTAACTAATAGATTCTAAGAGGACTAAAATAAATGGGATAGCACATATTTAAGAACTAATTTTGAGATTTTTTTTAGAGATAAAATTGAAGAACATAGTTTTTTCAGAGATTGATATAGCGTTTTAGTATATATTTTGGAATTTCGACATACATATTTATAAGTGGGGTCTTATAGTACTTTAAAAGAATGTCAGACATATAAAAGTCACTCAAATAATAAAAATTACTTAGTTTTACATATTTTTTGTTATTTCATTTCATAGGAGTTACTAATTATTGTTAATTTTTTTTTATTTTTTTAAAATAATAAATTAAATACTTTTTATATAAAAATAACAAAGTACCTTTGGAAGTACAAAATGAACTCTTATCTTGTAACTTGAGATTATTACATCGTGCATAATATTTTTTTTTTTTACTTTTTATTCACAAACGTAATAGATAAAGAGATCTGAAATATATATATATATATATATATATATATATATATATATATATCATAATTTGTTTAAGATATTTTTTTTATTATATCATTTATTACATTCTACCTTTATCTTTTTTATTATATTTATTATTGTATATTTCGACAATATAATTATCATTTCTTATAGATAGAAGGATTACACTCTAACAAATGAGCTTTCTTTTTTTTCTTTTCTTTTCATTAGAAAATATTTTATAAACATCAAAATTTGAGAATAAAAATTACTCATTTTAATTTTAAATAATTTTTTAAAAAATATGCATATAACTAAACTACTTTAGTTTCACTGTACGTTGTACTCCCACAGCAGAGATGCTGTACTACAAGAACAGATTCGTCTTGAAAGCTTGAAGGTAGTACAAACACTTCTGTGTTATTCCTTTTTTTTCTTTCCCACTGTTGATCGCCTGAACATTTGCTTTCTAATGCCGAGTGAACATAGATTATAGAATAAAAAATTATGATATTTAAAACATGATAAAACAAATAAAGAAAAAATGACATGAAGGAAATAAACATACTCTATAAATGTATTAATAGTGCATATTTGATTTAAAATTTAATAAAAATAGTTTTGATAAGATTAATTTTAAATTATGAAATATTCTTAATATGTATGCATAAATTAATTTGATTCATATATTTTATATTAAAATAAAAATAATTCTCTAACTTTAAATTACATCTTCTATTCTTTTTTTATTTTTATTCTTTTTATGTCTTACTAAGTATATTCACCTCCTTTACTTGCTTAATATTCTTTTTTTGCTTTTCATTTATTATTTAAAGATTTTAAACAAATTAAGAAAATTAATACATTTTTATTTTAAAATTGTTACTAATTTATATTATATTACCTTTTTTATTATAATTAATATATTTATATAAAGTAAGAATATAAAACTAAAAAAATAATAAATATCATTTTAGCATTTTAAAATAATAAATAAAACAATTTTTTTAGAATGGTGCATAAAAGGAAAGGAGATAGTATTTGTTTTAAAAAAAAATTGCAAAACTTAGTCCAATAAAAAAGATGCAATAGTGACAAATTCTTGAACATATTTATAAACATTAAAGCACTAAAATTTCATTTGCCAAAATCTAGAACTATACACCACCATCTTTAAGAGTTGAAACTCAACATGTAATTCTTCGCTGGTGTGGAATGGAGCATATAGCACACTAACCATGATTAGAGGCTCAGAAAAACACAGCTTCAACATCCAACAACATGAGAAGCTTGTTTTTGATGTTTCCGATTCTTGTTTGATGTTCCCAGAGGCTTTTGATTCACAAAATGTGTTGTGTCAGTCTTCTGAGGACAACACACCTCCGCAGTTCAGAACTGTTGCTGATTCCTTCTTGTCCAGAGATGAAGACACCTTTTGGGAAACATATAGTGAACATCCTTGCCATCACGTGTCACTTTATGAACATCTCAGACATGAACATAACATTATTATGGTGGGTGATGATTCTGCCCCAGTTGATCAGGTTGGTGTATTCAATCCAGTTAGTCTTTTGCTGAAATTTCACATTTGAAAATAGGTAGAATAAATAAAAATTTATATAAACATCTTTTAAAAATTATTTAAAAAGTATTTGATCCTTTCTATGTTTTATATTATTTTAATTTTTTATTAATATAATATAATATAATAAAAAATTAAAAAATTATGTAAAGTTATACAATTAAAAAGAATATGCAGTGATATATTTTTATATAAATTAAAGGATGTACATGTAAAATAAATAAAAAAATAAAATATCAGATTTTTTTATAAATTTTATAAAATATCAATATAATTCTTCCAAAAAAATATGATGTGATAAAAAATATTAAAATAAAAATACTGATAAGATGTATAATAAAATTTGTTATTTTGTATTATAAGTTTCATTTTTGGATGTATTAGAGTTGATCAAAATTAATTTATTTTTAAAAGCTAATTTAAAATAAATTGTTCAATTTTTATAAATGGCCTTATTTCTATTCAATCTAAGAATATTAGATATCTTGATACAGTCTTCTCAATTTATGATTGGATATCTAATGCATAAATTTCATAAAATTAGATATTTACAGATGATCAAATATTAAAATTAAATTAATTTTAATATCATAATAAAAAGTTAAATTAAATTAAATTTATTTTCAAAAATTAACTTAAAAGAGTAAATTTTATAAGCGAGATCAAATTTTTATCTAAATTTAAAATAACTTAACAAAATGGTAGTAACATATTATATTATCTATTGGCTTCGCTTCTGTTCTCAGACTGAGGGTGTTTGTGCCACTTCTGGAAACTCTGGTTCCAGCATCGTTCCAACAAAGAAAAAAAGAATAAAATGGACCAAAGATTTGCATGACCAATTTGTTGCGGCTGTCAATAGCCTTGGTGGTCCTCAAAGTAAGTTAAGTTAAAAATTGTGAACAATCTATTTGTCATGTCAAGGAAATGTTTATTGTTTGGTTTCTCATTAATTGTAGAAGCAAAGCCTAGGGCAGTGCTGAAGATGATGGATTCAAAGTCACTGAACATTTTTCATGTTAAAAGTCACTTGCAGGTTACATTCTGTAACATAATTATCAAGTTATTCTTAAATTAGCTTCATTATTTCGTGTGTGTATTTTGGATTACTAGTTTATAATTTTAAGAAAAAATTTATATCTTCCTATATTATATTTATTAATAAAGAAAAAATTCAATACATTTTATGTTTTTAAAATATTAAATACATTTATTTGTTATTTAATATTTATTAGAAATTGAGTGGAGTTAGATTTTGAATGTTTAAACATGATCTATTTAAAAATTTTGAGATATGTATCTGAATTTATTATCTGTCAAAGATTTTTTTTTTTCAATGTATGATTTAATTTAAATCTTACAAAACTTATAAATCTGTTTAAAAGTTTACTTTTCAAAAACATATCACTAAATAGACTTAAACCTATATAAATAATTAATTAAAAAGATTTGTAAGTTTAAAATTTACAAGATAAAAAAATTATTAAATAGATTTAAAATATATATATATAATTTAAAATATTCATAAGTTTAAATTTTTTTATAAAAATATATTTTAATATTTTTTAAATTATAAAACTTATTAATCCAACCTTTACCAGTATCACTTGAACAAAAAATAAATTAAAATTATCTAATATTAAAAAAATTTACAACTATTTATTTTAAAATATTATACTAATTCATGTGTTACATATATTTTTACATAAAATCATATAAGGAAGAATTAAAAGTTGATTTATACTCTTGTGAAGGTAGATGAAAACTATAAAGAAAGATTCTATTTTACTAAAAAGAAAGTTGTCAAAAAAATTTTTTATTTAAAATTTAAAATTTAAAATTTTAATATTTAATATTATGTAAATATATTAATATTATATAAATATAATGTATTAAAATAAATACTATATCAATATAATATATTAAAATAAATATAATAAATATAAATATATAATACATAAAGATAAATAAGTCCTTAATTAAGATAAGTAAATTTTTTTAGATCTAAACCTAACATCTTTATCTATAAATTTTTTTTAAAAAACTTGTATCTATCTATTTATTAAACAAATTGAGTCAAATTAAATTTTAAAGAAGTGAGATATAAATTCCATGTCAAATAACTCATTTTCATCTTTATGTATTAAAAAGATTAATAAAAAATAAAATTTATTAGAATTAAGCGATAAGAAATTAAAATAATTTATCTAATGTCTTAAATTTAAATTTTATTATCTTCGTATTTTAAATAAAAAGAATATTGTAGTTAGATCATGTAACATTACTCTATTTTTAATTGACATAATTTCCGTGCAGAAATATCGGACCACACAGCACATGCAGAATATTTTCAAAGGTAAATTCTTGTTCAATGTGCTCAAATATTAATTAATTACTTAAGAAATGTTGAAATGTTATCCACTTCTATGGATAAATTACAACGAATACCTAATTTGCGTTGCAGAAGGATATGAAGAAAAACAAGGCACAGACATGATCACCGAACTTCAACAGAAAATGTAACATAGCATAACATGCTACAATTGTATTGTTTAATTATGTGTCTCTTTGTGTATATTAATTATTATTTATTTATTTTCTCACAAAATAGTGTCACTTTATACAAATATGTTTCTAAATAGTAATAACCGTCACACTGATGCTTCCTAACAGATATATGCAAATTGAGGAATCAAGACAATTGCAACTTGAGGTTCGGAGGAGTATCCAAGAGCAATTGGAGGTTCGTACTATACATTCTCCTTTCGTGGTGGGAATTTTCATTTTCTAACGATTCACAAGTTTAAATAATTCTAGCAATTTGAACAAGTTTTGGGAAATTTATATACGAGAAAATTTGTTCTTTTATTTCTTTTAAAAATTTGTTCTTTTTTGGAAACATAGTATATGAAAATTTGAACAACTTATGTCCGAGGTAAGTCTTTTGATTAATAATTTAAAATAAAATCTTATAAATTTATATAGCTATTTATACAGAAAAATTAGGTAAGTTTATTTTTAAAAAGTTGAAGTACATATAATTAAATTTATTAGCATTTTAATCCTTACTTTATTTCATTTTTACAGATGACTTTTTTTATTTTAGAAAAAAAATATTTTCGTTATATTACTTTTATTTATTTTCAAATATGAAAAATAATAAAGATTAAATTTTGGATCTTCATGTTAAATTATTTTAATTTTTAATTTTTAATTTTTTATCATTAGATCAATTTTAATCGCTTAAGTATATTATTTTAAAAATAATAATAAATTTATAAAAATTAAATAAATTAAAGATTAAAAGGTTAGTAAATTCTATATAATTTATTGTGAAAAAATTTATTTTTTTATATTATTTTTATCTTATAATACATTTATATAATTTTTAACTTTAAATATATTTATAATTAACAGTCCTTTTACTCTTCTGATGCTTAGATTCAACGAAATTTGCAAATGATAGTTGAACAGCAAAAGAAACAGCTCAATAGTGTTTGATCGCCATCGAAAGCAAATTAATAAAGAAAATTTGAAGATCCTAATCCTGGGAGAATGACGACAAAATATTTCCCAAGAATAAATTGGCACAGACCTGTAATTGAGAAACTTATTCGCACTAAACACTTCATTAAAAATTTATCTGAAACATATTTAGAAGGACTAATAACGAATGTGATTGTATTGTGTAATAGAAAATAAAAAGGGATTATACTAGAGTTGTGTTCCACGTGCAAGCCAATTCAATAGCGACATGTCTGCGTCTCTCAGGATGCAAATTTAAGAGAGAACGTACGAGTCATAAATTCATGGTTTAAATTTGTAAAAATTTGTGTTTGAGGAGCATTAACAGAAAAAATTAGTATTTTTATCTTATCATTTTGTTGTTTTTAATTAAATTTAGATTAAATTAATTTTTTATTTTGTGAAAATTTGTAAAATATCCTGTTGGTTTTTTGTTAGACATTTCTAAGAAAAAAAAACATAATTTTATTATTTTTTATAAAAAAAAAACTTATTTAAGATAAGTAAAATTTTGAAATTTATTATTAAAAAATTATTTTGTTTTAATTAATTTTTATTTTTATTTTATTCTTTATTCTTAATTATTTTAACTATAAACTTAAATATTACAAAAGAATTATATTTTTTTTATAATTTTACTATAAAAATAGTTTTTAATACAATTTAGGTAAAATTAATTTTTATTTTTCACCTAATATATTGAAATATAAAATTTATTTTATATAATTAATAATAACAACAATCAATTATAGAGATATATAGATAATTATTAATGTTATCTCATTTTAATGGTTAATCTAGATACACATTAAGTAACTAATTATAACTAATTAAGGGATTAAATAATTTGGCTATGGTTAAATATGTGCCAACGAGGGATTTTTATCAATTTAGGATTAAAAAATTAAACTAATTATCGAAATAATGTTATTTTAAAATATTTTACCATCATGAGGTAGTCACAATAACTATGACGCATGATGAAAATGTGGTATTCAAGTTGTTCGTACCGGTCAAGTGCCATATCAACAAGCGTCACACCAGAAAGTCCTAACTGTTGTTCATGATCAACGAGGGCCAAATCAAAAAGGAAAGAATATAAACTGAAATAAATAGCAATGGTTATCGAAAGGTTACGGAGATGCTGCAGTGATCGTAATTGAATCCAATGAGCACTGAGTAGTTGGGCGCATTCAATTTGCAATATGCACATGATGTTGGTGCTAATGGAAAGTACTACGATGAAGGTAGATTCATTGATCAAATCCGTTAAAACTTCGAAATTATGGCCTATAAAATGCGAGAAATGTTAATTATACAAAAAAAAATAAATTATTAAGCTTTCTTTCGTTCTTTCATCCATTTTAGTGAAAGGAAACTGTGAGGCAAAACGGAAGTTGACAAGCAGTCATCCATTATTTTCTTCGCTGTTGTCTTTGTTTACATATAGCTGTTTAAATAAGATTTATTTAAGGTTAGTCCATTCCCTTGCATGTGTATATATTATAGGTTAGATGTTATTTAATTAATTTTTTTGTTATAAGTTGAGGTTATTTTGTTTTGATATGGTTAGAGTTAGTCTATTTTAGTTGTTATTTTGTGTGGGTAGAGTTAGTTATTATTAACATGACACTAAAAAAATATTGAAATAGCAACAAATTTTGTGATTCATTAAATTTAGTTCATTAGAGATAAATTTAGCGACTTATTCTAATTGAGATCAAAAAATTGAAATTAAATAGGTAATTACTGAAATTAAGATTAAAAAATTGGTTAAGAAATAATAAAAATTAAATGGTGATTAAATTTGTTTGCTATCATAATTGAATAAAAAATATAAATGATTCCATTATTTGTAATTGATATGCTTAGTTTGTTATTGTTTTTCTATTTTACTTTTTCTCTTTACATTTGTGATTGACATATTTGATCTTTTGTTATCGTATTTTTTTTTTTTTTTTTGTCTTTATAATTTTTTTTATTATAAATCAGAAGAGAAGTGAAAAATTTGTATCTCTTTTCCTTTCGGTAGAAGTATATTTCTCTCCCTTCACTATCTTAGTCTCATTTATGTGATTTTTAAATTCTAAACCTTAGGATTCATTTTTTTTTTAAGAAAAGGGTTCTAATGAAATTTGTGTGAACAACGTAATATAGAGATTGAGTAAGTTAAAGTATGAATTCTATATTTTTTAGGTTTGAGGTTCAAATTGGGTTTCCTAATTATTTATATAAGATAGATGTTGCATTAGGGTGGTTATCTATTGCATGTGGTGTGGACTAAACCTTCATTCTCTTGATTCTTCTTTTCTTCCAGATTTTTCATTTTTAATTTGGATATTGCAAGGAATCCTACTCATTTCCTTGATGAGCAAATATTACAAGTAAGTAACCAGTTAAACTTTAATTTTTCCATACACAAAATTAATATTTTTCTTACATTTTGTGACAAAGGAATCTTCCAACTACCACTCTTTTTGTAATAAAGCAAGTCATTTGAAGAGAATGGCTTGATAGGAGATGTTTGATAGTAGATAAGAAATTCTATCAGATATATTTGAAATATTGGTGGAGATTAATTCGTAATGTCTAACTCACTTTTTGATGTGCATTTATTATGTTGTTAAGATGACCATTGTTGAAATAGGGTAGGATAAGCGATACATGTGAGGTAGAGGTTGGATCAATCAAGCCTATTCCTTTAATATCTTCTGTGTTGACAAATATATAATAAGTGTAACTATATCTGAATAACATTATTTTTAATATTTTAAATCTTTTTTGTTTAAAGTATTCAATGTTTAATTACGACATCATCAAGCTTATGCAAAAAGATTTTTTTATTATAAAAGAACATATTTGTATATGTTATTATTGTCATGCCCTGTACAACAAATGACCATAGATAATACTTTGAGTTCAGTTATTTTTTTTCTAAATTTTAGGTTGATAGTTTTACTTGATTTACTAAAAATTAAAAGATTAGATTGGACAAGAATACTTGTGTTATTGGATTTTAAAAATATTCATGATACAATAAAACAAAGATGAAATATATGATAAAAATGTTATTTGATTAATCTCCTAGCAAGAATTTTCTTTAAATGTCTTACTTCTATAACACAACATATATAGATGAATTTTATTTAAATGTCTTGCTTTTATAGTCATAGTTGTTTGGTTAGTAATATCCTCTGCTTATTTTGGTAGAGAAATGAAGAGAAGGATTTATATTCAGGACTTTGAATAACATTGCTCCTTCTAAAGAAAAGAAGCTAAAGCCAATCGAACTATTAAATAAAAATTAGATATACGAAAATAACTTCTTTTCTGAACATGTAGTCATGTAAATATGTTATATTATTCTGCTTAATTAGTACTTACTACTTAAAAATGTCGCATTGCATGATCTAGCATTAGCAGTTTATTATAGGACATACTTCCATTGCTGAAATTCTGTCCTATAAACAGAGTTGATAAAATCAAAGTATGATTATAAGATGCATTTATTCCATGCATAATATAAAATGGAAATAGGTTTGTAAGAAAAGCTAAGAAGTAGAAAGTAACATGGTCACTTCTTATTTACGCCATTCAATCATTTTTCATTTATGTCACAGTCATGTTATAAAAGATCACATCACACCTGTTAACATGGACATAACTAAAGTGATAAAAGAGAGACCATTTTAGAATAGAAAGAGGTTTCAGACTTAAGACCCTTAAAAACTCGAAATGGAAAAAAAAAAAAGAAACATGTACACATGCATATGGATTGGAAAGGCATGCATTTGAAGCATGAACAAACACATACATTGCACATTATTTCTCTTTCCAAACTCTACACAATTGAATTGATGAGGGTATAATAATTCTTTTCTATCAAATGAAGCCTACAAAACTTGGTCTCTCAATCTTCTTGGCCTATTCCATATCCTGCTTGGCTAGAATGTTTTGATCAGTCTTGGCTGCAAGATCCAACCAACCTTTGTTTTTCTTCCTTCTTGGAGGAAACATCACACATGCAAGACAAAGTGTGGGAAACTTTTGAAGTCCAGAAATCTAACCATTGAGAAGTGATGCATGACTGGTCCAAGATGCCACTTGGGTCCACACTATTGTACCATTTTTCAAGTGATGCTAATGGTATCTCTGCATGATCATCCATTCTAAGAAGTTGGTGTCCTTTTCCCTTAGATTTCTCAATCCTTATGATGTTATTTTCATTTTGATCATATAAATACACAATTATTCTGTCCTCCAAAGCTTCATCTGAAAAACTTGGCTTTACTTCAGGCCTCCGACTGTTATATCCACTCCTAGAACCATTATCTTCGATGCTATCTTCAAACATCCAACTGTTGTATCCACTCCCAGAACACATTTCCCTTATTAATTATTTGGACATCATTTCTTCTTTGGGAGATATTAGTTCTTCGGACATTATTTCTTCTTTCCCCTCCAAAGAACACAAATACTTTAAGGATTGATTTCTTTTTCTTTTTTCTTTTTCACATTTGTTGCTTCTTTTTTTCATAGGAGTAAGGTGATCTAAAGCCCTTGGTAGTAGAACTTGCAGTCTTAGTAGAGGTAGTAGAACTTGCAGTCTTAGGAGACATTTCAGTATATTTCCCTGCCACCATCCTATGAGTTTCTTTAGTCTCTAAGAGGCATTTAAAATTCAATCATGCTTGCAATTTGATTGAGACTCTTTAATAACTTGTAAATGATCAAAATTTGTCACTTTAATAACCTGTAAATGTTCATGTATTTGAAGTTGTTTAATAACCTATTTGGGTGGAATTCTTTGTTCAATATATTGGCTTTACTAATCATATTTTTGCTTCCTTTTTTTCACAGGAGCAAGGTGATTGAAAGATCATGGTAGCAGAATTTGAAGTATTAGAAAACATGGCAGTATATTGCCCTGCCAGCCACTATCTGGTGAGTTTTTTTAGTCTCTAAGAGGAATTTTCAATTTAATCATGCTTGCATAAATGTTTGTTCTTTTGTAACCTATAAATGTTTATGTATTTGAAGCTGTTTAATAACCTATTTGGGTGAATTTTGTGTTCAATATGATGGATGTGCCTGAACAAGATGCTAATTCTTGGTTTTATTCCTGAATTTGTTGCAAGAAATAAGTGTTAACAGGCCTCACTCTTCTATTTCATTGCATTGGAACTAATAGGAGATATAAGCCTTGTCTTTGTACAATTTACCAATCATTCCTATGTTGAGTCATTCAACCATTCCCATGTTGAATCATTATGCATCCTAAATATTACACGTGTGCCATGAATGGAACTAACATGCTAACAGAATTAACACATAATATCTTGATAATCAAACTATACATTGAAGAATGGGTTAGAAGTCAAGTATATTTATTTCACCTTCCAAATTGCTAAGTCCAGGAAGAGTTTTCCAGGAAAGATTACTCTTCTCATTGTCTCAAAGTTCTAGAAACAAACCATTCCTTATACATACTAAATTAGAAATTGTCACATGCACATAGTGCAAGATTATGTGGTTGGTTGTTGCAGGAATATACTGCAAGATTACATGACATATCAAAGATTGGTTTTAGTAAGTATGGATATGAATGAAAATAATTATTAATGAAAATGGTCCTACAATTCAAATTCAAATGTAAAAAATGTGTTAAGGTTGTCGTAACCGTGATTACGATGAGACGATGAACTCGCTATAATTTGAAAATAGAATTTCATGAATATGTGGAGTCGCCACCAAATTTTATTTAAAGGGAAAAGATTTGGAAAAATCCTAACTTGAGGATGAGATTCTAAGTTCGGGAGTCGGTTTCGAGTGGGGAAGGTGTTAGGCACTCCACTCGCCCGTTCCGGAGAACGGTACCCTTAAACTGAATGTGTGATTTCTTGAAAATTATTTGATCCCTTTAGTTAACGTGAAAATAAATAGGTTGATGGAGGTTAGCCTGACAGGACTTGATCCTGCTCCTACGTATTCCCCTGTGCAATGGGAAACTCAAGGCTTATGTAGTTCTGGTTTGAAGACTTGACTTCGGAAGTGCTTAAAGGGAATAGGGTATTTTTGAAACTATAGTATTGTTTAAGAGGAACGTTTAGTCCACATATGCACAAGGTTCGAGGCAACTAAGGCTGCACTAGGGCTCATATGAATCTCTAAACATCGAACAACAGTGAAGACCGTTAGTTTCCCATTTAGAGCTCATCGCGTGAGACTAATGATTCCCAAAAGTTTTTGAAAGGTTTTATTATTTAGGAGCAACTTTTAGTCCACATATGCACAAGGTCCGAGGCAACTAAGGTTGCACTAGGGCCTATATGAGTCTCTAAATATCAAACAGCAGTGAAAACCGCCAGTTTCCATTTAGAACTCATCGCGTGAGACTAGCGATTCCTAAAAGTTTTTGAAAAGTTTTATTAGGAGGAACTTTTAGCCCATATATGCACAAGGTCCGAGGCAACTGAGGCTAGACTGGGGCCTATATGAGTCTCTAAATATCGAACAACAGTGAAAACCGTCAGTTTCCCATTTAAAGCTCATCGCGTGAGACTAGCGATTTCTAAAAGTTTTTGAAAAGTTTTATTATTTAGGAAGAACTTTTAGCCCACATATGAAAACCGCCAGTTTCCCATTTAGAGTTCATCGCGTGAGACTAGGGATTCCCAAAAATATTTTAATTTGAAGACAATAACGCTAAGAAAAAGAATTGGGATTGATTTTAGATTAAAGAGGAATACGGGGGTTTGATTGGAATTATATGGGCTTAATTGGAATAAAGGAAAGTATAGGGGCTGGATTGGAATAAATGAAAGTGCAGGGGCTTGATTGAAATAAATGGGTGACGTTCTTGATTGAAATAAAGGGGTGACATTCTTTTTTTTTTTTAATTAAACCTAGCTTGATCATTGGGAAGTAAAAGTGCCATGTATGGGATTCAAAGCAAAGGCGATGGAGTCGCAAGCCAAACCTGCAACCACTGGAACCATTTAAATTTTGATGACTTGTATTCCATTAATCTTATATATGCGTGTGGAGAAGCAAGACTATTATTTATTTCCAACAGACCTCCTTGGTGGGTCCCGTGTCTACTTTAACTTCACATTTTCTTCATATTTTGGCTGGTGATATATGTGCATGGGTAAGGGTGTTTTTACGATTGAAGTGTCATCTGGCCTATGGAGTGAGGTGATGCGACAACATGCATATGGAGGCCATTGTCCTCATGCGGACATGTTGGCAAGCCACATGGGAATCGAGATATCAATCTCGAGTGCTACGTCCCTCATTGGATATAGAGGCCTGTACATGGATCCCATTGGTTGCGTTTTTGTAACAGGTCCTAGCCACATCGGCCTTCTGGCCGAGACTTGGGGATATGCCTGGAATAGGCAGGGTTGACAAACACAGTGCAAATATCGTCGAGGGATAAGAGTCCTAGCCCCTGCTAGCCCATTTCTTACTCTTGATATAGGCTTAGTATCCACATTTCACTTGATGGGGTAAGGCAATGAGGAGACGCCCCGCCAGTTGTTATTATCTAGGTCGAGCTACGAAAGATTTGAAGCTACGCCGAGCCATCTAAAACAACGAATGCGCCTCCAAACATCTCAAGGTAGTAACTAGCTCAGGTTCCCAACCTCCTCATGAATAACCAGCACGTCATAGCATTTCGCATGGCCCATGCAACGACGGTCTTTGGTAGTTTTGACGTAATGCAGTCGTCCACCAAACTACATACTAATCATGATTAAACGTTAATAAATTTACTACTGGGATTTTCCTCCAACTTTCTCAATTGTTTATCATGAATTCAATGCCATGATGCCCTGTGGGAAGCTTGTCAATGCCTTCTTTCCAAACCTTGGTGCGATCCACCTTTTAAGCCTTGATTAGGTGGCTATCCGTAACGGAGACGACAAAACAAAGTGGTGTCACTTATCGGGGAGCTATCATGAAGTACCAATGGGGCCCTCTTCTAGGGAAATTGATGTGGAGAATCATGGCTCCTTGAATCTGAACTCCATCGTACAATGTCCTAGAATTCTTCCCTGAATCACTTGCCGGAGATATCTTGTAGATGACGCCTTCTGCGTTTTTTATAATGTGTCTCCCACGATGACATGAATATTTGCAGAGGAGAATGTGTGTGAATCTTGATAAATTCGAGCAAATCGTGTTCCATTTTGTTGTTATCAAGTCTCAAGAAATTAGCCTCATCATTTCGAGAACTTGCGTTCGGGGGGCTAGATGAAAGATAGGTCTGCTCCATGAACCCCTACCCAAGCCTTACATGTCAAGCCCTGGGCCATATAGGATGAAAGTTGATCCTACCATAAAAACTGTTTGCATGGGAGCCCGTAGTTGTCAAACGATTATTTGTTTTGAGCGTAGCATTCCTGCACATAACCATTGTGTATTGTGGTTTTGCTTGCCTTGTGGTCGGCGACGCACATAGCATGGGTTATGGATGTGGGCCCTCATTCATTTAATATAGTTCTGTAAAAATCTTGATGTGACACGTTGCATGGCTTCGAAATTAGGTCCTGGGCCCCCCATTTTCTCATCCTTTCTTGGGTTCCTCAAGCTTATGGGCATACATGTTTCGCCATGGTCAGTTGAGGCAGCTCCAACTACGCGTTGTACCTTCCCTTTCATGGCTCTGGATGATCAGTTTTAGACCAAACTCGATTCGAAGAAAGTTTCGAAGTCACTTAAGCACCATAATCATATATGGCTCTCGGGGTGAAACCGTTCCTAATGGCCTTGCTATAGGGTCTGAGGTAAATACCAATCCGGCTGGTGGTGTATCAACAGGGACGAAGTCTTGAGTCTTGTGAAGTTTGTTTGAATGAGTGCCGTATCTCATGCCAAGCTCGATTGTTAGCCATGTTGTTCGTACCTTTTCCCTGCAATGCCTAGGCGACTAAGTGGAAATATTGGCTACGGAAGGGCTATCAGGAGCCCATGCGAATATAGGCACAAGAAGAGAGGATGGTTGCTGCCTGTGTATCTAGTGCTCCAAACTCGAATGACTGGTACTCCTTTGACAACGACAAACGCCCTGTTATTTATGTCTTTTGGAGATGAGAGAAACAGACCAAAACATACGCCCTTCTCACCACCTTTACTATTTGGTTATTAGAGGGATTAACAGAGTACCTAGGCTCAATTCGCCTCAAGGAAGCGTCTCTATCTTTGCATGGAATGGACGCAGGTGACTCGAACCTCCCTTAATTGGTAAGTTCCTCCTCGACATATACCAACAGTGGTGGGACTTACTTAGGATTTGGGGTTATCTCGACAACGCATCCATTGAGAAAGTGTGCAACTAGTCTGGGGATTGGTATTTTCATTTGTTTCAATATTTTCGAAAGGTACAACAAGATTCATTTGCACGCACCTACTGGTTACCGGTGATCAGACTTTGTGGCTGAACACAGAGCACTTTCATTGCCTCTTCTTCGTAAACGCAAGTGTACTATTAAGCCTGATCAGAGATTTTGAATTTGACTCTAGTAGATCCTTGCGTTAACAGTCAGTATTTAGCTATTCCATTGCTTCTATCAGGATCCATACGGACAAGCGTAGGTGGCTTGGAAGCTCGAAAGCAGAGGTATCTTATGGACAAGACTAATGAGCAATTCAAGACATGGAATATCGTCTAGTGTTGTAATTCCTTTTTCAAGTCAGAGGACGACTCTATACTGTGACTAAACACTCGGCATGTTCGTCTTCGATCCAATGATCGACTTCTCCTCGAGTGTGGATCAAACACTTAAACGTCTAACCACATTAACCTTTATCCAATTATGAATTCATTTTAAAGTATGACTCTCATCAAGAATTGTCACCATGTTAGTTCATAACTCTCCAAACACAATTATCATACAATTCTGGATCTAAACTACATCATTCAATGCAATGCTCAATTGCGTAACATTATCCTATATAATTTGTTCCTAATTCAGAAGCCCTGAGAAGAGCATAACTAACCTGCGTAAGCTGAATGGAGCCTCTGTATCGTGCTCTTATGCTTGGATCGTCGAAGCTTGCGGTGTTCTTCTTTCTAACTTACGATCGGAATCCCTGCTGATGCGTCGCTGAGAGCTGAAGAACTCAGGATCCTTCTCCTTTAGTTGGAGTTTCCAGAAATCTTGAGAAGAGATGACAGAGCTTCTTAAGGAGTTCTCGCCATTCTTCAATCTTTTCCAAAAAAAAAAAAATCCCCGACCCCTTTTCAAGCCTAGCTCGCACTATTTATACAGTCCTGCTGTCCTTTTTTCTTTACTTCATCGTCTCTTAATTAATTTTCCGTCCTTTCATTTATTCATTTAGTCTTTCCCCCCCCCTTTTATTATTATTATTTTATTTGATTTATTTACTATTCTTATATATATTTCTTATTTTTTATTATTGCTATTATTTTTATTACTCTTGCTATTACATATTTCTTATTTTGTTTTCACTTTTATGTTTTATTATTGTTGTTATTTATTTATTTATTACTTATTATTATTATTATTATTATTATTATTATTATTATTATTATTATTTTCCTTATTTTCCTGTTTTATTATTACTGTTATTACCATGTGTTCTCCCGTCCTCTCCCTTTTTTTATTTTTTCTATACCTTTTTTAGTTATTTTTATACGTTTTTAGTTTAGTTTTAGTCTTATTCATTTTTTTTCCTCCTTTTTCTGTTCCTGCACATGTATTTTGCTTCATATTTTATTTTATTTTATTTTTTTTCTTTTCTCTTTTCATTTTTTTTTGTTTGTTTTTTCTGATTTATCATTTTCGTCTTTCCTAATCCAATTTTAAAATGGACTCTCGAACATAATTGGGTGGTTAAAAGGTCATTGTCACCCTTTGTGTAGTCCCAATTGTATGAACATTTACCTAATTTATTTTCAGAAAGTATGTAAACACTGATTTTTTAAAAGGTATTGTTGCAAATTCACGCAAATTGTGTACAAAAGGTGTAGTTCCCATTTCATGAACACTTATCCAATTTATTTTCAAAAAGTGTCATTGTCAAAAATTTGATGCAAATTGTGTACAAAAGTGTTTATTTTCAAGTTGAATCTTCTGTATATTGATGTTCGTGTCTAAAAAATGAAAATTAATGATATTTGAAGATCTCCTATATTTGTTTCAAGTTCATATAATTGGTTCTATCTCTAAAGGACAAAGTTATTAACTATTCTACCGTTTGATGCTAGGTAACTACTGCTACTAATATTTATCTCCAATAATATAGGACTTGTGCAAGCTTAAAGTTCAATTTATTAAACTTACATAGATTTCCATCATATATAATAACAAAGTTTGCTACAACCTATAAAGTCATCTATAAAATAAGAATAAATTCACATATGCATGTCCTTTCTAATATATAGTAACCCAATTTAGTTGTGTTTGTGCATATATAAATGAGTGTTTTTCTCTTGTACGTTCAAGGTGCAATACTTATATGGATCTTGATAGACACCATCAAAAAAAGAGTGGATTAAAATATATTTATTTCTTTTAATATTTTTGAAAATTATTGTCTTTAAAATTCTTCTATATCTAAAATATATAGATTTAAAAATATTCATTGTTTTAATTTTAAAAAAATATTATAATATTTTTAATTTATATTTATTTAAATAATAATTTTATTTTAAAATTATTAATTTTTTATATTAATGAATTTATTAGAATTAAAAATTATAAATGGTAATAAATAATTAATATTAAAATTTTATAAAAAAATTATAAAAATAATTATCATAATTTATAAACACAAATAAAGTAATAATTATGCTTAAAATATAAGGCAATATAAGAACATAATTAGTCACTTAGTTAAAATATTTTTTAAAAAATTTAAAATATAACTTATAGTATTAAAAAATAACAATGGAAATCGTTCCATTTAATTAATCTATATGTCTAAAAAATCAAAAATATACTTAGCAAAACTTACTTCTTTTAAGGTAAAATAAAGGTATTTAAAATAAATAAACATTAAATAAATTAAAAAGTTAATAATGAATAACTACTTAAAATATGCTTGAAAATTTTGTAGAAAACCCTTAAAAATAACTTACAATATTTATAAAAAAATTTAGTTTATTTTGATACACTTTTTAATATAATTTATTAAGATAAATTATTTTTAATTATTTCAATGAATTTTGTGATTAAATCATAACTTATTATATTTAATAAAAAAATTAAATCAATATTTAATTATATATTTATCTAACATATTAATAATATACATTTTTAAATATTTGAAGTTTTTAATTTTTAATCCAATATTAAAATTAAATATATTTATCATACACGCAAAATATTACCCAAAGGTAAAGCTCTAAAATAAAAGATCTCTTCCAAAATATT
Organism: Canavalia ensiformis; assembly: GCA_026541065.1. NCBI lineage: Eukaryota > Viridiplantae > Streptophyta > Magnoliopsida > Fabales > Fabaceae > Canavalia > Canavalia ensiformis. The sequence continues at coordinate 93,495 of JAMKYM010000177.1, read as the reverse complement.
TATTTATCAAAATCACATTAGTAATATTTAAATGGAATTATGTATATTCATTAGAATTAATGTAAAGCTAAAAAATTATGATAATTTAAATGAAGTAATAACTTTGAAATTTATTATTTTTATTTTAAAAAAGATATTTTGTGTGTACTTTTCTTTTTAAGTAAAAATATTTCTAATTAAATATGGAAATATTAGACATGCATGCATAAGTATACACCGTTTGAAGTTGAAATGTAAGATAAACCAAGACATAATTGAGAATGACACGCCAACTAGTTATCGATAAAGAAAAGAAATCAAAGTTCTAGCAAGTTGAACTTATAAAGAACAACTGAAGCGACGATTAATACACATTATAAAGAACTTATAAAGAACTCATTAATACACACACACTTCATCTTTGTCCAGCTGAAGCGAATCTCTCTCTTAATGATGACTTTGTGTTTACAATTCAAAACAATATATATAACAAAAAGTTTACTAAATTATCCCAAAAAATTAAAAAAAAATTAGTCAATAAATTAGTTAATGTATAACCTGGAAAACTAATCCACATGTGTCATAATATAATCAGTGGTCACTACAAGGTTTTATCAATGAAAAAAATGGTTGAATTAGAATAATTAATCATGATTCATGCATTGTATATTTGTATATTATTACTTAACCAAATTAAATATAATAAAAGAATAAAGAAAAGCAAGGAGCATAGGATTTTTCTTCAATTGCAGTTAGGATGTTTATGGGTTATAAAAGTAAATATTCCTTTTTTTGGCAATAACATGTATCCTCTTTTGTTTTCTCTACTATATATTCAATCTGTACTTAAAGATTTCAAAAAAGATATGCTTACCCTACATAATATATAATCTACTATTTCAACAAATAATTCAAACATGATACATTACCAACCAGCTCTCTGTTTGACGATCTAGTATCTCACATGCTCTATCTCTATAGAATTAAGCTTTGATATAGATATATATTTTATTTATATTGTATAATTCACTCTATAATTATAATCTTATGTAAATGAGGGAGGGTATGGAAAGGTATAGAGAGGGTGCGTTCACCAATTGAAGTATTTGTTGTTCCACATATACATGTAAATAATGTTTAAAAATGGTATTTTGTGGTGAGTTTTAAATGAAGGTTTTGGAATAACAATTGTTTTTTTTTAATTTAGTTACCAACGATGGAAATGTCTGAGAAGTGACGATGGATGTATAATAGGTTGGACCATAATAGACATGTGAAATATGAATTTTTAGAAGGGGTTAATGAATTCATTCAGTTTTCAATTAACCAGGAAAGCTTTGAAAGATATCCAAAATTGAGGTGTCGGTAAGAAATGTCAATGTAGACGATTTTGTTATGTAGATGATGTGATGGTACATCTTTATGAGAAAGGATTCATGGAAAATTACTTTTATTGGATAAATCATGGTGAAATAATGTTACAACATCCTCCTGTTACATTTGGAAGAATCATATTATGGTCATGGTCATGGAAGGGAAGTATTTAATCCATTTAAACACCTGATCATGGATCATGTTGACATCAAAATTGGTAATGTCATGCAACAAGATGATGGTGGAATAGGGCATGATATCTTGAAGGAAGATCCAAATGCAGAGGTTCAAAGATTTTATAACATGTTAGAAGCTGCACAAGCTCCGCTGTATAGTGGATATGAGAATTATACAAAATTGTCAACTTGCATGGAAGCATTAAGCATAAAATCTGATTCAAATCAATTTGAAGATAGTTTCAATCGGTGGGTCCTTTTATGGGAAAAACCATGCTTAGTGGAAACCAAATGCTTACAAATTTTTATCATGCTAAGAAGTTAGTAGAAGGTTTGGGCTTAGGTTACATAAATATTTATTATTGTCTACGTGGGTGTACACTCTTTTATAATGATGATGCAGATGAAAATATTACAAGTTGTAAGTTTTGTGGTGAAGAAGGGTATAAGATAACCACTAGAAGGTTTGTTCAAATAAAAATATACCAAAAAAAATATGGTACTTTCTGATTACTCCAAGATTGAAATGATTGTACTCTTCAATGGCCATTGCATCTCACATACGATGGCATGGTGAGAACTAGAGGGAGGATGGTGTCGTATGTCATCCATTGAATGGAGAAGCTTGGAAGAATTTTGATAGGATATGTCCACAGTTTTCTCATGATTCTTGAAATGTAAGGTTAGGATTATATGTCGATGGGTTTTTCCCTTTTTGGTTAATATGGTAAGACATATTCATGTTGGTCAATCATTTTAACTCCATACAATCTTCCACCTGGGATGTCCATGAAAAGGAAGTTTATGTTCCCTACAATCATTGTTCCTGGTCCAAATAATCCTAAGAGTAAGATTGATATTTACATGCAATCTCTTATAGAGGAATTGACAAATTTGTGGAATGATGGAATAGTTACGTATGACGTATCATTAAGGCAAAATTTCATAATGAAGCCAACTTTGATGTGGATAATTAATGACTTTCCTACTTACGAGATGTTATCGGTTGGTCAACCTGCAAGAAGACTTGCTTATCCAATATGCATGGAGCAATCAAAAGCAAGTTGGTTGTACCATAGTCGAAAGTATACCTTTTTTGACTGTCATCAATAATTCCTTCCAATTAATCATCCTTATAGAAGAAGTAAAAATGCTTTTAAGAGAAATTGTGTAGATACCTCCTCCCCTCCCCCTTGTTTGACCAGTGAAGAATTTGACAAAGAACTTGGCAATTCCCGTTCATATGGGATTTTGAAGGACAAAAATTGCCTGCGTTTGGTGAACATCATAATTGGACTAAAAAAGTATCTTTTGGAAGTTACCTTGTTGGAAAAAGAAATATCTTCTTCATCATAACATTGATACTATACATACTAAAGAAATATGTTGTGAATGTATTTGACACAGTCATGGATATTAAGGGTAAGATAAAGGATACAAATAAAGGAAGAATAGATTTAGGCAAAATATGTAGATGACCAGAGCTTCACTTACATGAGGTTTGAGGTGGGAAATATGTAAATCCAAAAGCTAAATATGCATTTAACAAGTTTGAAAGAGTAGTTGTTTGCAATGGGTTAAACAACTTAAGTGGACTTATAGATATGCTTCAAATTTAGATCGGTATGTTGACATAGGGTCAGCAAAGTTGCATGGAATGAAAAGTCATGATTATCATGTATTTATGCAATGATTACTTACTATTGCGTTTGAATCTTTACCAAATTTGGAAACCACTTGTTAAGCTCATTCACTTTTTTAGAGAACTCACTTGCACAACTTTATATGTAAACAAATTGATGGATATGGAATCTGCTATTCTTGTATTATTGGGTAAGTTGAGCAAATATTCCCTCCAAGCTTATTTGATTCTATGGAACATCTTCCAATTAACCTACCTTATGAAGCACGAGTTGGAGGTCCAGTTCAATATCGTTGAATGTATCCGTTTGAGAGGTATTACTTATTTTCAAATCAACTTATTTATACATTACTAATTTCGTATAATCTTTTTTAATATAAGTTTCACTTAATTATTTTATTTCCTTTTTACATTTCTATGATCCTTGAAAGAAAAGATCAAGAACAAAGTTAGGATCGAGAGTTCTATTTGTCAAGCATATTTAATGGAAGAAACATCTACCATTTCTTCTTTTTACTATCTATCGCATGTAAATACTCGAAGAAGTAGAATTCCACATAACGTTGGAGATTAAGGTTGTTCATTGAATACTACAATTTCAATTTTCAATTATCTGAGACATGAAGTGGTAAATGTATTCAGTATTACTTAGAAGAACGTGACATGAAAGTTGGGCATTTGTACGTTCTTCTAAATTGTGAAGAAGTTGAACCATATTTAGAGTAAGTTGACTGTTGTGCGTTCTTGTGCGTACAAAATTTTTCCCACGGGCAAGTGCACTCGTCGGTGTAGAAAGAGGTATTTAAAATCCTTTATATCGTTCTCATAAAGACTATTTCAATAATCTTAAATAATGATTAAATCCTAATTTTTGAGCTCACCAGAAAAGGGTTTGTTTAAAAATATTTAAAGTGAATGTAAAAAGGGAACAAAACAAGAGTAAACGATTTAAAGACAAAAAGGGAACAAATACAAGTTCAATTATGGAAAGACATGAGACTTTGGTTTCCCTTATAACTTTACCCAATTCCACCCTATCTCCTTATGAATGATTTGAGTCAATTGCTAACCATCTGTTCTCATTCTATTACTATCCAATGATCATGCAATAGCAATATTTTTTCCCTTAAGTTACTACCCCCAATGATCATGCAAGGTATATAGTTAAGAGAAGCATAAAGAACATGCGTACTTGTTAAGTTAGTAACTGATTAGAAATCAAGGATGATGATTAATCCTCCAAAACCCTTAGATTCAGTTTACTTTATAATTTTGTTAATTAGGCAATGGTACAATTGGCTATTCCCCAATTAACTTAGAAATTAATTCTCATTAATTAATTATGCATAATAAGGAAAACACAATTGAATAGAAATATTGAATCATTCATAAAAAGGGGAAAAGGGTTCAATTGGTTACATTATAAGTTTCATCACAGCTCCATCGTTTGGGGATTAGTTACACATCGAGAGATAAGAAAAACAAAAACATACTAATCTAACAAAACAATCCATAACCCTAATTTTAGAAAAGAATGACAAAATCGTAGTGTCAACAAAGCTGACAATAGTACGTTGCAACTCGTACTATGGAAGAGATTCTATCTCCAAAATCCTACGGAAGGATATCGAGAGAGGTGAAAACAGAATTAGTACTAAAGTGGTATCTGAATGGTGTGGTAAAGCCTTCTTTTATAGACATGAGTTAAGGTTTCACTATCATGGACCAGGCTTGACCTAGTCGCTCCTATAATTTTCGCGACTATTCTAAGTCATCTTGCAAGGTTGTAGGGCTGACATGGCATTGTCACACTGAAACGTGACATTGTCACATTATCAGGGCTGACGTGACATTGCACATTAAACGTGACATTGTCACAGTAGATGCCTAATCCTTTTATGCTCCTTTTACCCTTTTTCTTGATCCAAAACTTGTCTATTTTCATATTTCTTACTTGCATGACCATTACTGTAAAAATAAGAAAAATTAGGTGGAATTACAATTAAATAATCATAAATTATATTGTAATTATAACTAATTTTTCGCAGATAAATCAATAGAATGACAGTTTATCATTGACGCTTAAATTATCTTTAAATATTCGACTAATCTTTGTCCCATATTTTATTGTCTAATTTTCATATGTATGTTTTATTTTGTAGCAAGTACTCTCAAATCATAATGCAAATTTTTGTTTCCAAAAATGAACGAAGAAAAAGAGAAAAAAAGAAAGAAAAAAGAGAAGAAAATAGTAACAAAAATAAAATGGAAAAAATAAAAAAAAAATGAGTGAAAAAAAAAGAAAGGAAAAGATTTTTAGTTAGGAAATATGGAAGTTAGTTAGGAGTTAGTAGGTTAGTTAAAGGTGGCTAAATAAAAAAAAATAAAAATGATAAAAAAAAGAATTTCAATAAGATTAAAAATAAAAAATAAAAGAAAAAGAGGGAGAAAATAATAATAACTAAAATAAGAATAAACAAAAAAGATAAACATAAAAATATATATATAAAAAATAAAAAGTAAAAAATATAAAATAATTAATAATTAACAAACAAAAAAAAACTGAAAAAAAAACCAAAAAAACAGAAAAAGCTGAAAAAATTAAAAATTAAAAATTAAAATCAGAAAAAAAAAATAGAAATGAGAAAGAAGGGCAAAACAGAAAATGAAAAAAAGAAGAAGAGAGAAAGCGAACGTTGCTACGGGGGAGTTTTTTAGCTCTTTTTCTTTAAATCTTGGGGGAACTCTTCAAATTTGGGGGGTCTCTCTCCATTACTCTTGAGATCAGGCACATTCGTTGAGGTCTCAGGAGGTTCCAGGCATTTATGCTTTTTCTACAATTCCACTCATTGCTATAGGAACTCATCACACTGGTAGTTCTCAACTATCTTCAAGTTCGTTCAATTCGCGCTCATAGTCCTCACTTAAACACATATGTTGTTAGAATTAGTATGAATATTTTCCTCTAGAAGAATAGATAATGCAAATAGCTGGAATTCAAATTGATTTTCTTAGAATTTGGTCCAAATCCGTGAAATTCAAGTGTCGAAAGATCATAGAGTATTCTCGTTTTCTCTACATCAAATCTTGGAAGAAATTTAGTCACATAATAATCAGTTGATGTTTAACGATCAAATATGGCAAGATGCTCTTCTGAATGACCTGCTCTAAGGTCGTTCTTTGGCCAAATTCAGGTTGGATAATTACCTCCACAAATTTCATTTTCTATATCTATTGAGATGAATTTTAGCTTAGCCAAGAAACTGCATGTTTAACTAAAGGACATAGATCCTAGATCAAAAACAAAACTGTCCAAAGATTGAGAGGAAAATAATCATAGCAGAATTATGAATGGGCTCAAATCTGTTATTATCTTTGTCCTGTGAGTAGAGCTTTTATTGCTGATGTTTACATCTATGTTGTATCCCTGCACGTGCATCATGAATTGAGTGAATGTCATATAATTTAGGATGAACGTGGACTTAAATTTGTTATTAGCACTGTTCTGTGACTGAAGCTTTTTCCTGAGAAATTCATCTACACAGCTAGAATAGATTTGTTATGAGTAACAGCATGCTTTGAGTCAGTGTCACCAAGATTTTGTATTAAACCTGGAGCCCAAACCCAAATGATTGCTGTGATGTGATTGTTTGGCTAGGAACCATACCTGAATTATGGTTCTAAATCTCTGACAATGATAGGCAACGTGAGTGAAACTCTGATTCAATGTTGTTAATGGCATGAGAGGATTATGTGACGAAATTTCCATCTATGAAATATGGTTGCTGGAAGGTTTCAGAAAGCCTGTGTTTCTCTGCACAAACCGTGAAAAGAACTGAGTGCTTATGATTTCTTTAGTGGTAAAATGCCTTTACAGTAATAGCAATTTGGTCCTTGGAACCTGTAGTAAGATGCTTCAGGTCCATGATCAGTGTTGAATGTGGTTGAAATTTCATTCCTATAGCAATTCAAAGCTAACCTTGTCTTATATAGACCGATGCTTAGCACCCATTAGAATAATGTTTCAATTAATCATATAATCATAGTGAGGTCGGGTTTGGTCTTGCATGGAACTTAATAACACAACTAAGGAGGTTAGGCTAGTAGCTACTAGTTTAGAACCTGTTGAAATGTTGGGGGTAAACGGTTCCCCTTTTTGTCTATCATTAGACTCCTTGTTTCGTTTGGCACTAATGCAGACACCAGCTTATATTACATGTTCTGATTTGGCTTTAAATTATGGTTCTTGCTTAATCCCGAGACATATCACCTTTCGCTCCCTAGTTTCTGCATTCATCACGTTAATCCACCTGGACTAGAGTTAGATATGTTACAATATTAGCATAGTCCCTTGCTAAACAGTGTCTGGCAACATTATTCATGCCCTGACCCTCTCTCTTAGGAGGTGAAAATGGTAAACTAGCAAATTAGGATCCTGTCTTTTATGACCTGAATTCTGTTTTGAAGGTTTTTTGTGATTACTTCTCAAAGGAAAGCAGCATGGTCCTTGATACGCTTTAAGCAAGCAGATTGTCGAAGGCTACTTCTGCTGTTCTACCAAATTGATTGAGTTCATGGCCAGTTCTAGTTCCAATTCATGATCCTCCATAGAAGGTAAAAATGCACCCATCAAAGCTCGTTTTAAGTTTAATTCAGGGCATTAGAGACTCAACCACAAGCTTGGTGTAGTGGTTCGCTTGTCGTTCGCCAACCACCATGTCCCATGTTCGAATTCTGGGCGCGGTAATTCCTTTTAAATTTCTCTCCTATGTTATATTGGGCCTCAAAGCAATTTCCATTCGGCCAAGTTGCCTCCATGCGTATTTTCAAAAAAAAAAAACGAGGCTGCCCGAATTATAACAATTTTTTTTATGGCCACACTTGGGCCAAAATACTGATTTCCTGTTGGGCCCTATTGCAGGCTTAAATGGGGACACACTAGTCACCTTTCAATACCCAATACTGATTATCATTAAATAGGCCATCCTGGTCAAGCCCACAATCAATGGCATTTCAAAATAATCTAAACATGGAAACAATTAGTTTTATGATTATGGTCAAACTCAATTCGTTATTTTTTATTTTAAATTTAAAAACAAATCTTCTTAATTTAGGGCCAAGCCCAATTCGTTTTTGTCAAGACCAAGTTTTGTTAAAATTTAAAATCAAGTTTGTTTTTATAATAGGCCAAGCCAAATTTTCTTTTAGTTGGAAATCACACCTGATTCTTTTAATTTGTAATCAAGTTTTTCTTTAATATGGGTCAAACCCAATACCTTCCCTTTATTTTATTTTGGTCAGGCCCAATGCTCCTTTCATTCAAAAAATCAAACCCATTCTTTTCATTTGGGCTTAGTCCACATATGCACAAGGTCCAAGACAACTACAGCTGCATTGGGACCCATATGAATCCCTAAACATCAAACAGCAGAAAAAGCTACTAGTTCGTGTTTAGGGTTCATTACGTGAGACTTAGAATTAATGAATTTAATTTGAAAATAATAAAAAACAACAAAAAAAAGGGTTGGGTGGCTTGACCTCAACAAGAATGGACTTTGATTTCAGAATTGAGAGCAAGAATGAGGCTTGATAAAATGAACTTGAGTTTCAATTTGAGGAAAAAGAACATGATTTAAAATAAAATGAATTTGACTTAAATTTGAAAAATTGAACTTGATTGAAAATGAACTTGATCCGACTAAAAATGAACTTGATTTGGATTCGCAGAATTGAATTTGATTTGAATTAAAATGAACTTGATTTGACTAAAAATGAACTTGATTTGAATTTGAGGAATTGAACTTGATTTAAAATGAGCTTGATTTTGAATTTGGGAAATTGAATTTGACTTGATTTTTGAAGAATTGAGTTTGATTTGAATTAAAGTGAACTTGATCCGACTAAAAATGAACTTGATTTGAATTCGAAGAATTGGGTTTGATTTGAATTAAAATGAACTTGATTTGACTAAAAATAAACTTGATTTGAATTTGAAGAATTGAGTTTGATTTGAATTAAAATGAACTTGATTTGATTAAAAATGAACTTGACTTGAATTTGAAGAATTGAATTTGATTTGAATTAAAATGAACTTGATTTGAATTTGAAGAATTGAATTGGATTAAAATAAAATAAATTTGACAAAAAAAGAACAAGTCTAAGCTTGACCTAAGTGACTAAGAATTTCATTTCATGTTAAAAATTAAACAAATTGATTATAAAGAGATAACAAAGAACCTTCTTCTAATTTTATAAAGCATCTTCATGTAATTTTATAGTCCCAATGGATGGAGGTCGCAAGCAAGTTTTGGTTACTAATTTGCTCAAACGGGGAAGCAACAATGCAGACATGGCCCTTGATTTTTGTAGAGCCCAATTGAAGTAGTGGGGCCCGCCAACAATCACAACTTAGTGTGCAAAAAAAAATGTGATTGCAATGTCTTGTACTCGAAGTGGAGATTTGGCAGTGACGTGCGGAAGATTTACCACCAAGCTGGGCTTCCCAAACCAAGATTTGGTTATTCACAAATTAAGTTAAGGGTTGGGCAATGAATACCCACATGATAGGGACGTAAAGACTAGCTGCATGCAAATTTGCTTACATCCCAAAGTCATCCCCCGTTTATCTACCAAAGGAGTTTAGTGACGCTAAGCACACTCTTTGAATACCTGTTTCATGCAGAGGAGAAAAGCATGCAGGCTCTTCATGGATAATGATGTTACCTCTCCACTTATAGACATTCTAAAAAAATCAAGACACAATTGCATGCAATCATCCAATTTCTGTAATCACCTGAAATAAATGGTCACTTGCACCTTTCTTTGTTACATAACCGAGACTAAATTCATTGGAACACGTATAGATCAAAGACCACCATGGCTTTGGCAATGGTTTTGACAATCAGTAGCATTATCACCACCATGGATTTAGGATGATAAATGTATCAATGCTCACTTTGGCAAAAAATCCCAAGAGCTTAATGCATTTAAACCAAGAGCTTCATAGCCTAATATAGACCAACTCAACTATCAGTCCTTGATGAACCCTCTACCATATCTTCTAGATCAAGTCTAAATTTCTACTAGAATTAATAGTAGTTTTGTCACTCATGCCGCAGGACGAAGACGCGGATGTCGCTCATAGACCTGATTTTCTAAGTTTCCTTCAAATTTACCAACTGGTTCTGCTAGCTTTCTAAGGTAAAGTCTTTGCTGTTACAATGACTGAATCATCTACTTGAGTGACTATATGCACATCACAATTATCCAGGTGCAGAAACCATAGGAAGTTAAGGGTCCTAAGCTCATTTTCAAAGCATGCGTAACATCAACCAAGGCTATACACTACTGATCCTTCTTGTAACGATCATTAACTAAAAATGGGACCTCCATGCAACCATTAATTATGACGACATTCAAATTTATAAGCATCAAGAGAACTAAACAACTGGTTTTATGAAGGGTGGATGCAAATAATTTGAGTTCGTCGAGGGGTTTCTACGTACTTGTATGAAGTCCTTGACGAGTGCGCGTCGAGATTTTGTGTAAAGCTCAAGGGGACACCTCTCCTACTCTAACACAATGCATATTGATCTCCCCCCTGGAGCAGTGTTTTCGCTCAAAGTTGGAGGAATAGGGCTTGAAATTTGTAGCTATCCAAGAGCCTTTGATGTCGCCAAAACTACCAAGGGCCGGAGAAGTCAAGAAGAGAAAAAATATGAGAGAGAGCCCCCTCACAGAGTAATAAAGAATCCTTTTATCATCAGCTCCGCATAGGCACTGGCCTCCCAAAATCTAGAGGAGTAGAGCGTGTGTGAGACTGAAAAAATTTATAGAACTCAAAGTCCCATAGAGAGGGTTTTCTTTTCTTCCTTCCCTGGCCCCCCACTTTCTCATGCGTCCAAAAATGGCCCAGACCTAAATTGAAAAAGCAAATCTTTGCTAGGATCAATAACGTTGTTCCTCATCCCTCGACCATGAAAACAACTTCCAACCAAGAAATGAGAGTTGCTAGTGAATGCCCCCCACAAACTCCAATCTCAGCGATCAAGAAACTCTCAGCCTTTTTCCAGGTGCCCCCTCCCCAAAAGACGTTCCTAAAACATCAAGAGAGACCCCCCTCTTTCATGCACAATTTTTCTCCTTTCTTTTTATCTTTTCTTCCTTTTCTGTTTTTATTGTTTTTCAGTTTTTTGTGTTTTAGTTTTTTCGTTTTCTGTTTTTTAGTTTTTCCCTTTTCTTTCCAGTTATTTATCTTTTGTTTATTATTTTAGTTTTTTATTATTTATTATCTTAGTTATTTTTATTTTTTTTGTTTTACTTTTGTTATAAATTTTTTATTTGTTTCAAATATTATTTATTTCACTTTTTCATTTTTATTCTTTTTTTTTATGATTTTATATTTTTCATTTTTTTTATTTATTTATTTTTATTATTTTTTCATTTTTCTTATTATTTATTCAGATTTTTTTCTCCCTTTTTTTGTTTTTATTTTCTTATTTTCATTATTATTATTTTTTTGTTGTTTTTTTCTATTGTCTATTTATTTATCTATTTTCTATTTATTCATCTGTTTTTTTTCAACTATTATTATTTTCTTTTTCGCTTTCTATTTATTAATCTTAATATTTACTTATTATTTAAATTATGGTTTATTGACGAATTAATTTTAAAAATAGGGCCTCAAACATAATTGGGTGTTTACAAAAATCAAATGAGAATAAATAATTTGAAAAAGTATTAAGTTTGAGATTTTACTTGAACATAACAAACATAGTATTTAAGCAGATCTCCATATCATTGTGGTTTTCCTTTTCTAGCTGCGTTGTCGTGGTATTTCTCCATATCCCTCTGTTATTTGTTTGAAATCTAAAAATGAACTTCTTAGTTTGGTGTTAAGATAACCTTCATTTCTTATCTCTAAAATCTTGTACATAGTTCAAAATATTATGGAGGTGGCTCCTATTTGAAATTTTCTTATTTCTACAAAGTACTCCAAGGTATATACTATTCTTGGCTATTAATACTTTATAGGAATCTAATCCTAAAATTTTCTTATCTCTGAAATTTTTTTTATTTGTAGCATTATGAAATCTAATGCTTAGCAATAAGAGCTTGTCCATTTATTTTAATTCAGGCTTATTAGCTGATTCTTTCTATTATATCATCTCTTTGCACTCAAAGCTTCAAGGAATCGATTCGTATCTATTTTCTCCATTTTCTTCACATCAATATTGTGAGTAAAATTTGATGTTCCTTCATTCTCTATGCCGAAAAGGATATATCATAGCATAAATTATAATGCATTTCATAAATAAAATATTTTAACAAGTAAGATAATTTTTTTTATAGCATTTTACAAAATAAATACTTTAAAATATAATATTTATTACATTTAATATTAAATTATTTAAATATAAATATAATTATAAAAAATAAAAGATAAAATATTATTATACAACGATTTTATTTATAACTTTTAATTTTTTTTTATTTTACAGCCATTTTTAATTTAAACATCATAAAAAATATTTATGATTACAACGTTGTAATACGCAAATGTTTTAAGAGAATTAGTTTTTTAAATTTATTTAATCCTCCTTCTCTCAATGTCAAGAATTATGATTGGTTTAACATTCCCAGGATCATTGATCTTAACACAATTAAAGATTCTCCTCCTCCTTCAAGCACCCTTACCAAAATTGACACATCTATCTTAGGATTAACCTTTCACGACTTTGTAGAAATAAAATCTTCCAAAACAATGAAAATTACATTTTGTTTTGGCATATAGATGGATCTATCTTCTATGCTGTTAGGTAGGACAGCTAGTTAAGAATTTTGTTAATTGAGTTTAATTTAATTTATTAATAAAAAATTGATTATCCAATTCTAAATATTTAGATATGGCAATAGAGTGTAGACCTATGATGAGAAAGTGACTTACAACTTGGTCGATGCTATCACATGTAAACACCCAATTATGTCCGAGGCCCCCATTTTGAAATTAATTAATAAAATATATACAAATAGAAATCAAGAAAAAATCAAAATCAAGAAAAATAGAAACTTCTAGAAAACACCATAAAAGTACTCTAAAATATTGAAAAAAAACGAAGGTTGAAAAAAAGAAACGAAAAAATAAATACAAGAAAATAGAAAAATACAAAAATACAAAACGTAATGAAATTTAAAAAATATAATAAAAAGAAGATTAGTAAAAATAAAAAAGAAAAATTATGAAATAAAAATAAATAAATAAATAAATAATAAAAAGAACAAAAAACAGTAAAATAAAAAATAAAAAATAAATGAGTATATAAATGAAAAATTAATAAATTAAAAAAAAGAAAGAAAACAAAATAGATAAATAATAAAAAGAACATAAAAACATTAAAATAGAAAAAAGGAGAAATAAATAAGTAAAAGTAAAAGCAAGATCTGAAAAAAAATAATAATGAAAATAAAGAAGAAAAAGAAGAAGAAAAAGACCTAAAATTGGAAAATATATCAGTAATAAATGCTGATTAAAAGAAAAGGACAAAAAATATATATAATAAAAACCAGGGAGACATATAGGGCAGATATTGCCAAACGCAAGGCATCCCTCTTGACTTGAAGATCTCAAGAGCAGAACGAAGAAGTCTGCAAGACATCGCAAGCTATTATAGGACTTCCAGGTAAGCTCTCGTTTATGGCAGTTTTTTTGCATCAATGATTATCGGTTGAATAGGAACAGCCCTAGGCAAGCATGGTTAGACTCTGCATATCTGTTTCTCGTTAAAAGCTATACTTCGAACAAGCATATAGCCATTACAATTTGGTCACACTCCCTGATCACTGTATAATAAGCTCATTAAGAGGTGGGAGCTCAATCCATTATTATTCTATGCTGATTACTTTCTTGGACTCTCAAACCCACAGATTGGTAAGAATATTCTCTTGTAAAATAACTCCATCTTAGAGATGATATAGTCGTCATGTTAGGATAAAGAAGAACCCAGTCCTTGGCTGGTGCGGCTGCCTTGGATCATGGTAGGCCATAATCTGCCATCCTAGGAAAAAGGTCTCTTCCCTCACTGACCAAAGGCGTTGATGCCAAATATACGTCCAAGTGATCACCTCATGAACCACATTTGTCAAGCACATGGTGACGAGGGTATAAAAGATCCCAATAAAGCATACAAGGCCCTTACAACACTAGGCGGTCAGAACAAATGGTAAGGATTGTCCCTGGCGACACTATTTTTTGAGGGTATAAACATTCGAGAAATGGCTGCTCAGAGTGGGTAGCTCAGGACCAGAAATGACGCATGTAGTATCCTTGATTGAGGGTTGAACGTACGGAATAGTTACCAACGTCTAAAGGGCCATAGATGCATGCAGGTGTTCTCTATGCTTTTATCATATGGGCATTTGTTGCCCTACCCTTGAGCAAATTTGTGAATAACCAAACCTTGTGTGGGATATTAAGGGGTGGTAAATTTCCCGCACGTCCTTGCCAGCCCCATATCAAGCGTCAGTATGTCACGAATCATCAAAACCATTGTCAAAGTTGTGTTAGCCTTTAATCTATGCATGATCTGAAATGTTTGGCCTTGGCCAAGTAGCAAGAAAAGGTGCAAAAAAACGACTCTCGACGGGCCGTACAAAGGAAGCAAATTCGGTTGCCTTCGTACTTACATTCTCCCAACAATATCTTCTTCTCGACGAGTTAAGGCCACATGCAGATGCACCCCAGTATAAGCGCAGGTCAACGCTTCTGACTTGGCATCAAGAAGGGACGTCGGGAAAGCTTTGCCCAGGGATCCGAGGCAGTAGTGCCACCTACACATAATGCTTCCCAAAAGAGGAGGGTATCGTTGGATCCCACGTGAACCGCTGAGCTTGCATGCAGTGTGCATGTAAAATTACGTTGTGCGCCCAAGTGGTGGACCAGGATATAAGGCAACCAGCTTTTTCTCGTGCTCGGCTGTGGGTCCTACAAAAGCTTTGGGGTTTTCTCCTTCTAAATGATCCCAAAATAAGCTATTTCATCTACGGGGCCCGCCAATGGGGTCATGGGACGTTCTGGTCCTTTTCTTTTTTTTTGAGACAGGGCATGAGTCAATTAATATACGGACATTCAAATTCCCACTTCAAAATCCAGCACTGATGGCTAAATCGTGGTCACACAAAATGCGTGCCCAAGGGTTCAACCCTCACCCTGAAAATTTTAGCATTTTCAGAAAATTAGATAGAAAAGGGTGGTGGGTCAATTATCCATTCTGACTCTTGCTCCCACCTAAATTAAATCAACATTTCACTCTTCCCATTAAATTCAAATACCCATACTGTAAGTCTATTTAAAATAGATGTGATTTCTATTTAAGTCTTCAAATTCAAAATATATGCAATTAGACCCTATTTAAAATAGACGTGACCCTACTGTAAGTCTATTTAAAATAGACGTGATTTCTATTTAAGTCTTCAAATTCAAATGTCCATCTAATATATGCAATTAGACCCTATTTAAAATAGACTTGACCCTACTGTAAGTCTATTTAAAATAGACATGATTTCTATTCAAGTCCTCAAATTCGAATGTCCTTCTAATTTTTGAAAGTAAATTTCAATTGAAGTAGCCTAACTCAAACCTTTTAAAAAATGGGTCTATTTGCTTGGCCTCTAAACTTAAATCCATTTAAATAAGATTAATTCCTCTTTCTATATTTTGTAATTTAATTTAATTCCTTTCCTTATAGGTAAACAAAATTTTTCAAATATAAAATCAAAGTTCGTTCCCCTCAACTTTCTTCCAAAGAAATAAAATTTCTTTTTGCTCAAAACCAGAATTCTTTTCTCTCAACTTTCGTTCAAATTTTTTAGACAAATGAAATTCATTTCTTTCAAGTCAAAATTGATTCTCTCCCTCAAGAGTCAACTCAAAAATCAATTTCAAATCAATCATTTCCCTTAAGTTTCAAATCCAATTCATTTGAGTTCAAATTAAGTTTATTTTTCCTTCTTTTCCCTTCATTTATCAAGATCGATTTTAAATCAAGTTCAACTTCTTTTTTTTTCATAAATTTAAGCATAGATTCTTTTCTTCAAATAAAATCAAGCTTAATTCTTTCCTTAAAAAATCAGGTTCTTTTCCTCAAAAAATAAAATCAAGTTTAATTATTTTCTTCAAATAAAGTCAAGCTTAACTTCTCAGATTCAAAATCAAATTCAAATTAAATCTATTGATTCTAAGTCTCACGCGATGAACCCTAAGCACGAACTGGTAGTTTTTTTGTTGTTCGGTGTTTAGGAATTAAAATAGGTCCCAAGTGTAGCCGTAGTTGTCTTGGACCCTGTGCATATGTGGACCGAGAATCTTTTTGTAAATAATTCCAATAAAAGCCTCATTTTAGAATCCCTAAGTCTCATGCGATGGACCATAGGCACGAACTGGTAGCTTTTTCTGCTGTTCGATGTTTAGGAATTCGTATGGATCCTAGTGCAGCCGTAGTTGTCTTGGATACTGTGCATATGTGGACTAAGGATTCTCCTTCAAATATTCTCAAAATACTCTAGCCACTCTCAAATATCCCTTTTCAAGCAAGCTCTGAAGGTCAAGCCTTCGAGCACCAGTCATTTTCAAATGCTTCTCTTCAAGCACCCCTGAAGGTCAAGCCTTCACAAACTAGAACTACGTAAGCCTTGAGTTTCCCATTGCACCGGGGAATATGTAGCAGCAGGATCAAGTCCTGTCAGGCTAACCTCCATCAATCTATTTATTTTCACATTAATTAAGGATCAAACAATTTTCAAAAATCACACACTTAGTTTAAGGGTACCGTTCTTCGGAACGGGCGAGTGGGGTGCCTAACACCTTCCCCATTCGTAACCGACTCCTGAACCTAAATCTCTTCCTCGAGTCAGGGTTTTTTCCAAGTATTCTCCCTTAAATAAAAATTTGGTGGCGGCTCCATATTAATCCAATAAAAATCTAATTTTAAAATTTTAGCGAGTTCGTCGTCTCGTCGGAATTACGGTTGCGACATCACAAGAGACACATCATTCCAGTTAGTCAATTGGTGCAATATCAGTATTTTGTTATATGTGTGTATATATATATATATAAATTGAAGACAATTATTTTTATAGGTATAGAATGGATAGGTGTATCCAAACTCTTAGATTGCCAAGAAGGGTATGTGGAAATTGAGGTTTGCAATCTGAAAAAGGTATTTGGGACAAGAATTGTATGTGAGAGTGTCGAACAATGAGAATAGCATATACAATAGGATTTTTATCCCTTGTAATGTACTATTTTATGGTAAGGCTAAACACCTAAAATAAAATTATTGGCATAAGTGGTAATTCTCTGGATTTTCTCTTCTATCCCCCCCCCCCATTTTTTTGTTCTTATCCTTATTTTGTTTAGAAATTAGTAACGAGGGTGTGATTGTTAAAGTGTCAAGTGGAGAAAAAAAAATAGCGTTATTTCAATACTACAGTCCATGATACGCTTTATTAGTAGTGAAGAATAGATGTATGATGCTAAACATGAATCTAATGACAAAAGATTAACATGAATGAGATAAATACATATGTATAAAATAATTGAAATATATTGAATATGGGTTATTTTTGTTTGGATGCTTTGTTTTGTGTAAACAGAGGTGAATTTCTTAGAATGGCTTTCTCATCCTAACATTATAAAGTTATTGGGCTTTGGGAGAAAGGAGAATGAGTTGAACTTGGTGTATGAATTTATGCCACGGACAAGCTTGGGTAACCACCTGCTTGGAAGTGAGAGAGCTGAACAAATTTTTGAATCAAACAAAATAAGTAGTAATTTTTTAACAAATAAATTTATCATTTTTCTAAATAATCATTCATGATTGTGCTTCTAGAGAAAGGTGGTGTGAACATCAAATTATGTCTGAGAATTCAAAGTTCAAAATAAATTATGATTTAATCTAAAATGGTTTAAAAAATAAAAATAAAAGAATGAAACAAAAGAAAAATATAAAAGTAGAGATATAAAATAAAAGCAATATAGAAAAGTAATAATGAAAGCAAAAAATAAATAAATAAGTAAGAAAAAGAAAAAAAAAGAAAAAAGAAATAATAGATAAAATAACAAAAACACGAAAAAAAGAGAAAAGAAAAAGAAATTGTTAGTTAAGGAAGTAGTTAGGAAGTTAGTTAACATTGGTTAAAAATTAGTTAGAAAAAAAAGATAAAAAACTGAAAAAAAAAGAAAAAAAATAACAGAAAAATAATAAAAAAATGTAATAATAAAAAATAGAACATAAATAGAATCAGAAAAAAAAAGAAATAATAAAAACTAAAATGAAAAATAATAAAAAAAAAACAAAAAAAAGGGAAGGAAGAGAAATTATTAAAGCTAGTTAGCACCGGTAAAGTTAGTTAAAGATTCAAATCTGTGCCTATAAATAAGGAAAGAGGAGAGTTGGCGGGAGGATTTTTTTCCTCTGGATTTTTGAATGCTACCTCTCTTTCTCTCCCTCTCTCAATGGTTTCAGAAGCGGATTATCCAAGTTCTCCCTGTGCAAAAACGAAGCTCAGAGCGTCAATGTGCACTCATCACTATTCTCCGATTCCCTTAAAGGCCAGTGGCAAACTCAACGCCGACCATGATTGAGAGAGAATGACAGATTCCTAGACATTATAGTCAACCGTATTCAGGTTAGTTCCCTCTAATTGATTTGCTCTATGGCTGGAAATATCCGTGTTAAATGCTCATTCGGTTCGCTTGATCTTCATACTTGTTCATTGCCTGTTTTCACTCAATATGGCTCCTCGTCTAGCTCCTGCACAAATTGCAAAGGGACTCGAACTTATCAAATTGATAATGTTGATTTTCTTTTGATGCATGGCCAATTTGCTTTGTTTGGTCTGTCGCTTAGCTTGTAGGAAGAATGTGAATGAAGTTTGAGTAAATCTAATTGATACTGTTTATGGTTTCAATAATTTATCTTAATCTGAATATGCATCCTTGTCGTTGACTTGTATTCTCACTAGATGCAAACCTGATTCGGCTGCATTCTGCTTGTTACCTGAAAGCTATGTAGAGTGCATCTGCATTTCAGCTTAGTTCAATCTCCTAAGTCATGTATGAACGTTAATCGCAGAATAGGTATAGTGCTAAGGAAGTAAGATAGACCAGTTTGCCTAAATCCTAAGGTAGGGATTTGATGACAGCTTTGCAGACATTGGTCTAGGGGAATCTGCTCTAAATATGCACTTAATATCTAATCTGATCATGAATCAAAGATTATCCCGAGAGGTATGGAGAGTCAGTGGTCCTTAGAGGTAAGAGCCCTTATTCAAATGGGCTACTATAGTCCTTGACATGGATTCAAGCGCTAAGAGGTAGCCAATCTAGCATAGAACCAGAGAGTAGAGGGGAAGCCTTAGGTAGGTCATTGCAGAATAACCCTAGACAGAGCTAGATCAGCTAATAGTAACATGACTAGATTGGTTTGAACCATAACCGGATAGTCAATAGATGCACCTCCTTGGTTGGAAATCTGTTACAATGGTAAGTTTGGTCATAGGCAGAACTAGAGCTCGGGCTTGCCCTTTGAGTTGGTTGAGGGTGAAAATAGGGGCTTTTGAGACCAGGTAGATACAGCAATCAAAGTTCGAGCACCTTATTCCGACACAAAGCCCGCCCTCTCTCAGTTTCATGGGTAGTTGACCAATTGGAACAAACTTCAAGCAGTAATAGCTTTGAACGCATGGCTAGAATAGGTTCCAGCAATACCTGAGCAAAGATAGTAGTCCATCATTGGCGGCCTCCAAGTACTGAAATTCCTCGAAGCATTCTAGGAAGTTCGGCCTTAGGTTGCCACAAAATGGTTAATCATAGGAGGAGAGTTTAGTCCAAAACAGTGTAGTTAAAATCGCGATTCTGAACGTAAAATCGCACGATCTTACGATTCTGCACCCTGTCTCCGATTCAAATCGCAGGTAAAATCGAAAAATGCTAGGATCTCATAGAATTGTAGGTTTGAACTGTAAAATCGGTGGAATCGTGCGATTCTACGATTTTACGACCCGGCCCAAACCCAACCCCAACCCGACCTGGTTGCTAAAAGCCCTAAGCTGTGTAGCATTCTCTACTCCAACTAGTTTCTCATTTCTCTCATTCTCCTCTATTTTGTGTTCCGCTGCTGCCACCACTCCCATTGTTGCTGCTGCCACTTCCGCCGCCCGCTGCCGCCGCTTCTGCCACCTGCACCTGCCATTTTTCTCCTTCTCCCTTTATTTTTTGTTGTCCCTCTTCTGCATTTGCTTCTGGAAAGTAATAGTGCTACCAGAAGTGCTATTGGTGATGGTTATGGAAGCACAAAGATATTATCTCTATGAATGTATGTTTAATTAAGTGTTTGTGTGTGATTTAAATATTTATATATATTATTTTACATGCACTTATATAAATTTTATATGCATATATGGAAAATTATATTTTAGGTAGGATCTTACGATCCGATTTTACGATCCTAGATTTTACGACCTTACATCCCTTTTCTGATCTTAGGTAAAATTCCGATTTTGACTACCTTGGTCCAAAATACTGATTTGCACTTGCTCAAGTCCTGTTACCTTTGAGATATACAGCAGTGTGTAGGGACAAAAGTCACTTATACCTCAACCAGTCCATATCAGCTTGCATGATTCTGCAACAGAACGACATCAAATCCATGATTTATCTAAGGTGAGCAGCGAATCTCAAATTATTCCAGTAGATGACTTATTGGAGGACAGTAACAGCGATGACTCTAACTAGAAATTCTTAAGGTTTGATTCAATAAGTGGTAGCCCAGATCATTGCCACAGTAACAAGAAGGTGGTGGTTCTGGTTTGGCAAGGAAAACCCAAAAGTATACTATAATGGGCAACGGTCCTCTCACAAGTCAAAGTATGGTCGTAAGGACAAAACTGAGCTTCTTCAACTAATACATAAGGGCATTGATGTTATCGACCTAGAGGATGCTTACCCCACTATGATGGAAGATCTGCAAACTTTGAAAAGCTACAAGGCAGATTTGGATGCTGCCCAGCCTTGATTCATAGGAAGACATTTGCCTACCCTAATGACCCCAAGGTGCACATTAAGGTGGATGACGATCTAAAACAGTTTTTTCGAAGCATTGAATTGCCTCGTGATATGATTGATATAGGAAGGTAACGTTCAAAATAGAAGGGACCCCATGCAGACTAGGCTTTCCCATGTGGAGTGCAACCCCATGCAAAAAGGCTTAAATAAAGAAACAAATGGGTGTGGGGCCACTAATGAAGTTTTGCCTAAAATAAAAGAAAAGGTATAATAGTGGGATTGCTGATTACTGTCTTCAGACCCTAGGTCCGAGCCCCAGTTTTCACATAAATGCTAAGTAGATTCTCAACCCGTCGTTTAACTTAGTTTGCACCAAATAAAACTCAACTAGAAGCCCAGCGCGGTGGTTTGTTCGCCACTCACAATCTCCCAACCCTTGGTTCAAACCCCACGGGTACGACCCTTCATTTTTAATTGCTCATTCCGAATTAAGCCATAGTTGGGCCAGCTTAACAAACTGTTTTCTATATAAACCAAGCCAAAATAAAAAAAAATATGTAAAGCCAACATTTTCAAAAAAAAAAATAAACATTTGGGTCAAGCCCAATTCTTTTTGAAGTCAAATCTATTTTAATTTGGGTTGAGCCCAATCTTTTTTTTAAAATCAAATCAAATACCATTTTTCTTTGGGCCAAGCCCAGCTCTTTATTTTTATCAAACCCAACTCTTTTCCTTTTTTTTCAATTCAAGAAATTCTTCCTTTTTTTTTCCTTCCATTTTGGGTCAAGCCCAATCTTTTAATTCTGAAATCAAAATTCAATTTTCATTTCAAATCAAGTCCAATCCTTTTCTTTAATCTTAAATCAATTCTTTTTATGTTAGGTCAAACTCAACCATTTTGAAATTCAAAATTAATTTACCTTAAGTTAGGTCAAGCCTAACTCTTCTAATCATTAAATCAAGTCCATTTTTTCATTTCATTTTTAGGGTCAAGCCCAATTTCCCCTTTTAATTTGGCTGTGCTTACTAATTTGGTGAATAATGCCAGTTTTGTTTATTCTCTGAAATTTGTGCAACGGATTCTAATATGGGCAGACAGTCATCTTTGCTGTACCACATTTTAATTCGTTTGGATTCCAAATGTGGCTTACGACGATTTAGATTTCGCAAGCACGTAATTTTAGAAAATCGCTGTTTACTAACTCCGCCAAAAACGTTTGTTTCAAAATATCTGTTTTAATTTTCTAAAATTCGTGCAACGAATTCTAATGTGGGCAAGCAGCCTTCTTTGCTGTACCGCATTTTAATTCGTGTGGATTTCAAATACGACGATTTGGATTTCGCAAGCACGTAATTTTAGAAAATCGCTATTTACTAACTTTGCCAAAA
Organism: Canavalia ensiformis; assembly: GCA_026541065.1. Taxonomy (NCBI): domain Eukaryota; kingdom Viridiplantae; phylum Streptophyta; class Magnoliopsida; order Fabales; family Fabaceae; genus Canavalia; species Canavalia ensiformis. Next base: position 70,874 of record JAMKYM010000177.1, on the reverse strand, counting down.
ATATCTGTTTCAAAATATTTGTTTTAATTTTCTAAAATTCGTGCAATAGATTCTAATACAAACAGGAAGCCTTTTCTGCTGTTTCATGTTTTAATTCGTGCGGATTCCAAATGCGACTTACGACGATTTGGTTTTCGCAAGCACGTAATTCTAGAAAATTGTTGTTTACTAACTCCGCCAAAAAATGTCTGTTTCAAGGTATCTGTTTTAATTTTCTAAAATTCGTGCAACGGATTCTAACACGAGCAGGCAGCCTTCTTTGCTATTCCGTGTTTTAATTCGTGCAGATTCAAACGCTTCTTACGACGGTTTGGATTTTGTGAGCATGTGATTTTAGAAAATCACTGTTTTGTCAACTCCATTCCAAAAAAAAAAAATCTATTTTCTAAGAGATCAAGTCTCTTAAACCAGAACTAAGTAGCATTGAGTTTTCCATTGTACCAGAGAATACGTAGGAGCAGGATCAAGTCCTGTTAGGCTATCTTCCACAAACCTATTTATTTTCATTTTAAACTAAAGGGATCAAATAGTTTTCAAAAATATCAAAGTCACATACTCAGTTTAAAGGGTACCGTTCTTCAGAGTGGGCGGGTAGGGTGCCTAATACCTTTCCTATTCGTAACCGACTCCCGAACCTAGAATTTCATCCTCAAGTTATGATTTTTCCAAATGTTTTCCCTTTAAATAAAATTTAATAGCGGTTCCACAATCAAAATTAAATTCTTTCTAAAATTTTTAGAAAATTTGTCGTTTTATTGTAATTATGGTTATGACAAGTGGTAATGCTCATCCATTATCGTGGAACACAAGGATGAAGGTTATGATTGGAATAGTTAGGCCACTAACTTTCTTACACTCATTAGAGAAGAATATTATATGCAGAGACCTTAAGACTTTAAAAATACTACTTGATGAGGTAAGTTTCATCTTATCATTTGGCATCACACTCATGAGCTTTAATGAAAAGTTGTTCGGAATGCAAGAAAAAAGTCTCACTTTTGGTTTTACCATAGACTTAGAAAGCCTTAATCATGGATTGCATAACATTTTTTTCTCATAAGCGATAAAGTGAATCTATAATTATTTATCCTAATCTGATATGCATGTCAGCGTGCTTAAACTTACAAGTTAAGCATTTTGATACTTATCCTAATAATTCATTCATTTTATCTGTTGATGTATGCTCACTCCCTACATCTCGATGGCTTATGCATTTTATTCAATTTAAGTACATGTTTCCTACCGCAACCCCAATGATTTCAATTTAAGTATTGTTGCACTTGACCGAACCTTCAATCAAGCAAAGATACAATGCCCATGCCAATGACCCTTGGATATTTCAACTCCATGCTCTTGTCAACAAATTACACATTATGCACAAGAAGATCCTTAGCATTTGCTTTGGCCACCAGGTCTCTATATACATATTATATTCATCGTCATCTCCCATTTTTTTCTATACTAATTCCCTTTCCCTCATTTTTATCTTGCTTAGCTCCTCTTTTATTCAATAAATAAAACAATAATATGGACAATATTGTCATCACGTTAAAATGGACCATTCTGATTCACTTCTAATATTAGATACATAGGTTTTAATATTATATTTAAAATAAATCAGGTGTAATTCATTTTAATTTTGTTTTTAAACACATTCTCCTTAAGTTTTTATGTAATCACCATTTCTATGTATTTTAGTTATTTCCATCTCTTGTACCTTTGTTAAGTGAAATGGATAAAGAAATACAAAAACAAACTTCACTAACCATTGATTTGGTCACTTTATTCCTTTTGGAACTTAGATATGCATATTTTAAATGTGGAAAAAATTAATTTTGATTGAATTAGTGTTAAACTGTTGACTAAAATTAGAATATATGTCTAAATTTGTTATATGGTAACAAGCATTTTAAAATAATATGTTTGATGTTGTTTACTACTCAACCTCTCACTTTAATTTATATACTTTGCTACATTGCTTATATAAGAAGAATTTAATGGAGGATAATTTTTGTTGGAGAGCCTCCAACCCCAATAGATAATTTTAATGACTGCAAGATTGATTTGGTCCAGGAGTATGAAGTTCCTTTGGCACAACCATGTTTGCTCTGCTAGGTATTAAGTATCTGCGTAGTATTACAATATGGCATAATTGATTTGTAAATAAAAATAGTCTATTCTAATATATCTGAGTTAGATATTGAGAATTAATAACTTCATTTTTTTTTAATGCCTTTTATGAAAATCTATATTCAAGTTGAACTCCATCCAAGTTACAAGTCAACTAATTTTGTTTAATCTAACGACTGATATAGTAAAATTATTTAATAATTCTTCTAAATTATATAATATTTGATATAATATATATTACTATAAGTTAGTTTTTATTCTCTTTTAAATAAACTAAATTATGAATAAAGTTAATTTTTTTATTTTTATTTAAGGAAAATATTTACTTTAATATTTGAATAATACTAAGACATGATTTTTTTTTTGGTTGATACCATTCACAAATTCATTAATCTAATATTGTCTTAACTTGATTTTAATTAAAATATCTTAATTTTAATTGATTGAATAGTAATAGTGAAAAATAAGGACGTGTTTCCTTTTCAAAAGGATGATATTTGTTGAATTTATTTTATGCTATGTAAAAAGTTGTAGAATTTTTAAAAATAGCATGAACTAAAATTTATATATATATATATATAAATCTGTATATATATATATATATATATATATATTCTTATTCGATTTAATGATTATTCTATTAAAAAAATATCAAATCAGTAATTATTTTATTTACAAAATTATAATAATATTTTTTATTTATATCTTTACATCATTATATATACGGCTTGCCATGATCATCATAGGTTTATCATTCTAAATTTATTATTAGAAAAAATATTAAAATAAAATAAATTAAAAAATATATATTTTATAGCATTTGTTAAATTAAGTATTGTAAAATATAAGCATTTATGTTAATAAGCATTCTAAAATGTAAGCGTGTTAAACACATTATTTACAACGTTGCATGGCAAAGACATACTAAACTATAGTATATTACAGCGTTTTATTTTAAAAGTGCGGTGAAAAAATATATACTTTTTACAATATTGTTAAAAGGAATTAATTTAAAAAATTATTTTTTACATCAATTTTTTTAAAACATTTTAATATGGTAAGTTACTTATTATTACATTTAAATATATAATATTTAAAAAATATTATAAAATAATTAAAAAAATGTTTTAAAATGTATTTTTTTGGTATAATGATTGTATTGTAAAATAGGAAGAGATTAGTAGTGATATTGCAGCAAACGTATCCCATACAGCTTTTCCGAGCCTATAAATTCAATGAAAGAATGACTTTTTTTTTAAAAAAAAATTTAAATAAATCCAAACTTAACTTGTGCTAAACATTTAAATTTAAATTATATCTTTTATTAAACTATTCAGACTTAGCCTATTTTGCTAGTTGTCTTATGGTTATGTAAAAAAATTCAGAATAAAGGTACGCCACCTAAAACTACATAATATATATGTTGACGGGTTTAATGAGAACCTTGCTTTTAAATTAGTTAAGGCTGAATAACATAATTTCTCAACTTGTACTGTTGACAAGGTCTTCTGCAAAAGCTTCAACAAGTTCTAGTTCTAAAGCCAGTCTAGTAGCCCATAGTTCTCTAATCATTAGTAGCTCTACGAGAAAATCTGATAAGTTTCACAGTCATAGACTTTCTTGCGAGCAGCAAAAAGTTGAAATCAAGGACAAAGGGATGAAAAGAAAATTCAGTAAGACATTCATCTCTAGGATTGACTTCATTATTGCTTTTAGGTAGCTTTGGCTACTCCATGGACTGCAGTTTAGTGGTTACTATCTTAAAGCTTCATTCAATTTCTCCATTTCTTATATTGGACATCATCTTTTTCTTATAGTCTTCTACATTGTGTCTTCATACAAATTTTAGAGTTTCAAAACATAAAATATGCAAATATATGTTGTTGTGTATATATTAGGAAGAGAAAGAGAATGAAAAAATGAAAAGATGAGAGGTAGATGGCGAAATTGAGGAGAAATAAAGCCTAGATTAGTTCCATTTATTACTTTAAATATATATAAAATGGAAAATAAAACACAAAATAAGCCGATGTCAGAAAAACAATGTGTAGATTGGTTAATGGGAGATATGAATAGGTGTTGTGTTAGTGGCTTCACTGTAAGGTAGAATAGGTGATGCTGCTTGTGTATGTTAAGGAGAATAAGTGCTTCAAGTGTATTTATGCTGTGAATCTCTAGTTGTATGGTGTGAATTTTTATGCTGTAAATTTTTTTTCATACATTAGTTGTAGACATTATGTTGTGCGTTTACTATGCGTACAAAGTTTTACCCACGGGCAAGTGCACCCGTCGATGTAGAAAGGGGTATTTAAAACCCTTAATATTGTTCCCACAGAGACTATTTTAACAATCTTAAAAAATATTAAATCCTAATTTTTGAGCTCACTAGAAAAGGGTTTGTTTAGAAATATTTAAAGTGAACGAAGAAAAAGAACAAAAGGAAAGTAAGCAATTTAGAGATAAAAGGACACAAATACGAGTTTAATTATGGAGAGACATGGAACTTTGGTTTCCCTTATAATTTTACCCAATTTCACCCCAACTCCCTTATGAATGATTTAAGTCAATTGCTAATCATCCGTTCTCATTCTATTACTACCCAATGATCATGCAATAGCAATATTCTTTCCCTCAAGTTACTACCCCCAATGATCATGCAAGGTATATAATTAAGAGAAGCATGAAGAACATGCGGATTTGTTAAATTAATAACGGATTAGAAATTAAGGATTCCGATTGATCCTCCAAAACCCTTAGATTCAGTTTACCTTATAGTTCCGTTAATTAGGCAATGGTACAATCGCCTATCCCCTAATTAACTTAGAAATTAATTCTCATTAATTAATTATGCGTAATAAGGAAAACACAATTGAATAGAAATATACAATCATTCATAAAAAGGAAAAGGGGTTCAATTGATTACATTATAAGTTTCACCAAAGCCCCATGATTTGGGGATTAGTTACACATCGAGAGATAAGACAAACAAAAACATACTAATCCTAGAAAACAATCCATAATCCTAATTTAAAAAAGAGAATGACAAAACCGTAATGTTAGCAAAGCTAACAATAGGACGTTGCAACTCGTACTGTGGAAGAGCTTCTGTCTCCAAATCCTACGGAGGGGTATCGAGGATACTAAAAGTTGTTGAATAGTGTGGTAAAGCCTTCTTTTTATAGGCACAGATTAGGGTTCCAACGTGGTGGGTCGGGCTTCACCTAGTCGCTCCCTTAATCGTCATGATTATTCTAAGTCATCTTGCAATGTTGTAGGGCTAACGTGGCACTATACACTAAAATATGACATTGTCACGTTATCAGGGCTGACGTGGCATTATCGCATTAAACGTGACATTATCGCAGTAGTTGCTCTATCTTTTTATGCCCCTTTTACCCTTTTTTCTTGATCCAAAACGTGTGTATTTTCATATTTCTTACTTGCATGACCATTCCTGCAAAAATAAGGAAAATTAGGTAGAATTACAATTAAATAATTATAAATTATATTATAATTATAACTAATTTTCCGTAGATAAATCAACAGAATGGCGGTTTATCACATCCTCAAACTTAAACATTGTTTGTCCTCAAACAATATCCCAATGAATGGGAATGTAGCAAGTATAGAATCTAGAAACCTCACATATTAAGCATGCAGCAACCAGGCATAATTACCATCATGAGAGCGATTAATAATAATCCAATTAGGACCTTAGTTCCTTGAAATCAAGTATCACACATAGATGTGGTCACTCTTCTCACCATCCCTCAACTGTATATGGGTATAGATCATTAGCACTCTATTCCTCGTAACTGTACACTACCATAGGCTTGCCTATAAACCTCAAATCTCCACTGAGAGTCAAATTGCACACAAGAATCAAAAGGGCTTCATCAAGGTTGTAACGTGGCCGAAGGAATTGTATAATTAGGTATGATATAAGAAGGAAGGAAACACAAAAGTTTTCTTTTCATAATATTTTCAATAACTTTTACCCTTAAACTTTAAGCAAATTTCTTTGGTTTTCATGATTTGACAATTTTTTTATTTTTATTTTTTTCATTATTTTGTTTTTGAACTTTTTCTTCTTCTTCTTCTTCTTCTTTTTTTTTTTGTACTTTCCCAAGAATTTATTTTGCTTTAGTTATAATTTAAGGGTACTTGAAATTATCACAATTAATTAAGGGCACCAAAGAATATAATTTTCAAGATGTTAAGCTCAAAAGGGCACTAAATGATATCTAAGTCTGGGTCTAATCAAAGAAACCTAATTTGCCTTTATCATATTCTTGTTATGCAATCAACTTACATAAGCCTTGACAAGGTTTCAAGGCAAGTTCTAGAGTGTACAAGTCGAAGGAAAATCACTCAACAAAAAGAGAGGTTGTGTGCAACCTCAATTAGGTCCAATCCTCTCTATAGCTATTCTAGTGTGAGACAAGACAACAAGGAACACGACTAATTATCAATTATTTTCATCAAAAGTTCTCATGTCCTCATTAGATCCAATTAATGTTTGCCACAAAATACTAGAGATCCCTAAACCCTAAATTCACCAGCATTCAAAAAAATTAAGCATATAGGGATATCACAAGGGACAAGGATTCTTAGAAATCATGAGGAGGGAGGTATCCCTCCTCAAACTTAATCTTCTACCATTCTCTTAATTCACTGAAAAAATTAATTACCACAATAGATAGAAGAATCAAAAGGGGAGGAAGGATAAGAAATTTTTATAAACGAATAGGAGGGAGAGAGTCTTCCTCCTCAAACTTAAGCTCTTGTATACACATACATATATGTTGTAGTGAAGAGTAAAAGAGAACTTTCCTGTAAAAGTAGCACCGAGGAGGGAGAAAGTCTCCCTCCTCAAACTTAGAGACCATCTGTACCCTCAATACTTTTCCTGGTGGGTGCTAATGGTTGGAGAAGAAGTCCTATTGCATTGGGTTAACCTTATCACATTAAACATACATGTTAGAGACAGAAGCCAATAAGAATGCATCCTAAAAATCGGTTCTATACATCCATGTGAGAAAGAAAGAAGAATTTTTTTTATTTTATTTTTATTTTTTATTTTTTATAAATACATAAAGGAATAAAAATTACCTAATATCCTAAAATAACTAATCATAATAATTTATTGAAAAACAGGTTGCCTCTTGAAAGCGCTTGTTTTACATCACGAGCCTGATGTACCTTCACCCAACGACTAAGAAGAACCGTGGGTGGTTACCTGTGGTTCTTCTAATCGCATAATAATGCGTTCCTTAGATGCACCTTCCTCATAATGTTTGACCCTCTGTCCATTTATCTTAAAGGTCTCCCTATTTTCCTTCATGAGTTCTAATACTCCATAGGGGAGTATTTTGTGTACTTCATATGGGCCACTCCACCTAGACTTTAACTTCCCTGGAAATAAACGAAGACGTGAGTTATAGACTAACACCTTCTCTCCTGGTGAGAATTCACGCTTTCGAATGTGTTTGTCATGCCATCTTTTTGTCCTCTCTTTATATAGCCTTGAACTTTCATATGCTTCCAATCTAAATTCATCTAACTCATTGAGTTGAAAATGACGCTTCTCCCCTGCATGCTGCAAATCAAGATTAAGAAATTTTGTGGCCCAATAGGCCTTGTGTTCCAACTCAACAGGAAGATGGCAAGCTTTTCCAAAAACTAATCTATATGGGGACATACCAATGGGAGTTTTATATGCAGTTCTATAAGCCCAAAGGGCGTCATCCAACTTCAATGACCAATCTTTCCTAGAAGTATTAACAGTTTTTTCTAAAATTCTTTTTAACTCCCTATTCGAAATTTCTACTTGACCACTAGTTTGGGGGTGATAAGGAGTAGCAATCTTGTGGGTAACACCATAGTGTTTCAAAACTTTTCAAACTGTTTGTTAAGAAAATGGGTGCCATTATCGCTAATGATTGCTCGAGGGGTTCCAAATCTCGTAAAAATATTTTTCTTTAGAAATCTTATTACTCCCCTAGCATCATTAGTTGGTAATGCCACAGCCTCCACCCACTTGGAAACATAGTCAACTGCAACTAGAATGTATGCATTATTTAAAGATTTAGGAAAGGGTCCCATAAAATCAATACCCCAAACATCAAATATATCACACACAAGAATGTTATTTAGGGGCATGTCATGCTTCCTTGATATATTACCACTCTTTTGACAACGGTAGCAAGATTTTACAAAATTGAAAGCATCTCTAAATAAAGTGGGCCAAAAGAAACCGCATTGTAACACTTTGTGAGTAGTTCTATTGGGACCAAAATGGCCTCCAGCCTCTCTTGAATGACAATGAGTCAAGATATCATGAGTTTCCTCTTCAGGCACACATCTTCTAATCAATTTATCCCCACATATTTTAAACAAAAAAGGTTCTTCCCAAAGATAATGTTTAGCATCAGAAAGAAATTTCTTACGCTGTGCATATGAAAGATCTGGAGGAAGGATATTACCTGCCAAGTAATTTACCAAATCTGCATACCAAGGGGTATGTGAAACAGCTAACAATTGTTCATCTGGAAATGTCTCCTTGATCACTTCTTGCGTAGGGAGTTGTACAGAAGGATCCACTCTAGATAAGTGATCTGCAACCATATTTTCTGCTCCTTTTTTTCTTTGATTTCCAAGTCAAACTCCTGAAGGAGGAGTATCCATCTAATTAGCCTAGGCTTTGAATCCTGTTTAGAGAGCAAATACTTGATAGCAGAATGGTCAGTATAGACAGTTACTTTAGACATAATCAAGTAAGGTCTAAACTTATCGAAGGCAAATACTACTGCTAACAACTCTTTCTCTGTGGTAGTATAGTTTCTTTGAGTCTCATCTAAGGTTTTACTTGCATAATAGATGACGCAAAACACATTCTCCTTTCTTTGTCCCAAGACCGCTCCTACAGCTGTATCACTGGCATCACACATTAGTTCAAAAGGTAAAGACCAATTAGGGGCAATTACAGTAGGAGAATTTATCATTTTGATTTTAAGAGTTTCAAAAGCAGAGAGACATGCATCACTAAAATCAAAGGAGACATCTTTCATCAATAGATTGGAAAGTGGTTTTGCAATTTTTGAAAAGTCTTTTATGAATCTCCTATAAAAGCCTGCATGACCAAGAAAACTTCTAATAGCTCTAATATTTTGCGGAGGGGGAAGTTTAGAAATTACCTCAACCTTGGCTGGATCAACCTCAATACCCTTTTTAGAGATCTTGTGTCCTAAGACAATACATTCACTTACCATGAATTGACATTTTTCCCAGTTAAGAACTAAATTAGTTCTCTTGCATCTTATCAATACCTGCTCTAAATTTGTAAACATTTATCAAAAGAGGGACCATAGACAAAAAAGTCATCCATAAAAACTTCCAGGCAATCCTCTAGTAAATCAGAAAAGATAGACATCATGCATCTTTGGAAAGTCGCGGGAGCATTACACAACCCAAAGGGCATTCTCCTATATGCAAAAGTACCAAAAGGGCATGTAAACATGGTTTTTTCTTGATCTTCAAGAGCCACAGGTATTTGCATATAACTAGAATAACCATCCAAACAACAATAAAAGTCATGACCAGATAATTTTTCTAACATTTGATCAATAAAAGGAAGAGGGAAATGATCTTTACGGGTAGCCTCATTTAACTTTCTATAATCAATACATACCCGCCAACCAGTTACCTTCCTTACTGTGATTAGCTCTTTTTTATCATTTTCCATGACCGTAGTGCCTCCCTTCTTTGGGACAACCTGTACAGGACTCACCCAAGGACTGTCAGAAATAGGATATATTATACCTGCATCAAGAAGTTTGATAACCTCTTTCTTAACTTCTTCTTTGAGGTTTGGGTTGAGCCGCCTTTGTGGTTGCACCATAGGTTTAAATTCCTCCTCCATGTGAATCTTGTGGGTGCAAATCATAGGGCTTATGCCTTTAATGTCATGAATAGACCATCCAAAAGCTTCGTTATTTTCCCTCAAGACTCTTAACAATTTCTCCTCCATTGTTCCTGTAAGGTTAGAAGAGATAATAACAGGGAGAGAAGACGGAGGAGATAAAAATGCATACTTAAGATTTGAAGGAAGAGGCTTGAGTTCAAGCATCGGAGGTTCTTCAATTGATGGTTTAGCCTTGGCGGTTCCAAGGCCTTCTATAACATCAAACTTGTTGCCTCGATCTCCAATTTTCTTGTGTATGCCAGCTTCTAACATCATCAATTCCTCTGTACGTTCCTCAAAGTCACTCATGGCATCAACATCAAACACTAATAGTTTTTCCAATGTATCTTTAATCAATACATCCTGCACAAAAGGCAAACTCAGAGAGGGAAAGGGTTCAAAAGAATTTATAATATTACAAGAGTCAAATGTTTTTGGGTGTTTTAGGGAGTCAAAAACCCTAAACACAACTTCTTCATTATCAAGCCTCAACGTGAGTTTTCCTTGTTGCACATCAATAATAGTCTTCCCAGTGGCCAGGAAAGGTCTTCCCAAAATGAGTGGAATCTCTTCATCTTCCTCCATGTCAAGCATAATAAAGTCAGCAGGGAAGATGAACTTGTCCACTTTCACCAAAACATCCTCCACTATCCCTCGCGGGTGTGTGATAGTCCTATCTGCAAGCTGCAAAGAAATAGTGGTAGGTTTGGGCTCGTTCATACCCAACCTTCTAAAGACAGACAATGGCATTAGATTAATACTAGCGCCTAGGTCACACAAAGCTTTATCAAAATATGAATCACCAATAGTACAAGGTATAGTAAAACTCCCTGGATCCTTCAGCTTTGATGGTAGTTTTCGAAGAAGAATAGCAGAGCACTCCTCATTGAGCTTGACAGTCATATACTCCTCAAGCTTTTTTTTATTACCCAAAATCTCCTTCAAGAATTTCGCATATTTAGGCATCTGGGAAATGACCTCCACAAAGGGGATGTTGATTTTTAATTGCCTTAAGATGTCTAAAAATTTGGCAAATTGATGGTCATTTTTATTTCCTTTTAACCTCTGAGGAAAAGGTACAACTGGTTGGTAAGAATTTATAGGGAGTTTCTTAGGATCCTTCTCTATAGTCTCCTCAACATCATCCATATTTTCTTTTGGACTCCCATCAGTAGGAGTTGAATGGTTATCAATATCCTTGGTTTCCTTTACCTTTTCTTTTCTCATTGGCATCTCCAATTCTTTTCCGCTCCTAAGAGTAACTGCATTAGCTTGCTCCTTTGGATTCACCTCGGGCTGGCTAGGTAAAGTCCCGGGAGTTCGCTGTGTCAAAAGGTTAACGAGCTGGCCCAGTTGAGTTTCTATATTTTGGAATCGTGATTCCATATTCTGAAATCGTGATTCTAAAGATGCTTGCTCCTTCCTTTCTTGTCTGTAACCTCCTTGGTTCTGTATGTGAGGGGGCCTGTAAACATTTTGAGCATTGTTAGTATGATTATTACCTTGATGTCCTCCCCAAGAGAGGTTGGGGTGATTCTTCCAAGTGGGGTTATAAGTGTTTCCCACATAATTAGCCTCCTTATTTTGTTGGGCTATATCAACTTCAGCCATGCATCCTTCATCATTGAGACTTATGGATCCACAAGGATTACACAAGTTAGGTTCATATGCCACTGGAGTTTGGATAGGCAAGGTACATCGTGTCTGTGCTTGCATAAGTACCTCCATCTTTTTATTTAAGGCCTCTATCTGACCTGCTAGTAGAGCAGTATGGTCAACTTGATACATTCCTGCTGGTTGAGTATCTTTCTTCCTTACATGTCTATCAGCAGATCTCCATTGATTGCTGTTAGCGGCCAAGTTCCCTATAATTGTCCATGTGTCCTCTGGAGGGTTATGTAGGATACCTCCACCAGATGCTGCATCTATAACGGCTCTATTGGCATAGGAAAGACTATTATAAAATATCTGTACAAAATGAGGTATTTGGTACCCATGATGTGGGCACCTTCGAAGAAGGTCCTGAAATCTATCCCAAGCCTCATACAGAGACTCATTTTCATATTGAGTGAAGCTAGAAATCTCCACTATGATCCTGGACTGCATCGATTGTGGAAAGTATTGCGTCAAGAATAGACGCTGTAATTGTTCCCAGGTAGTGATGGATGCTTCCGGCAAAGAGTTTAGCCAATCGTTTACCTTTTCAGTGATGGAAAAGGGAAACAATTGTAATCTAATGACATCTTGCGAAACACCGTTTATTCTGATGGTGTTTGTTAGCCTCAGAAATTTTCTAATGTGGAGATGTGGGTCATCTGAGGCCATCCCTCCAAATTGAAGTGAGTTCTGAATCATATTGATAAGGGCAGGCTTCAATTCGAAGTTAGGAACACCTTCAAGTGTTGGGATTAATATGCTGCTTCGTAGGCCCTCACCACTTGGGGCCATGTAATCTAATAGTGTTCTTCGTCTTTGTGCTGCCATCTTTCTTGCTTTGGTTTCTCGTCTCAACCTTCTAGCTGTTTTCTCTATCTCAGGAATAAACTGTAATTGAGGAGCTCGAGAACGAGTTAGCATAAACAGACAAAAGATCACACAAAGAAATAAGAATAAAAACTTTAATTTTTTTATTTTTTTATATATTTTTTTTTATTTTTAAATTGTTTTTAATAAAATATGTCTCAAGCAATTAAGACTCAAACTTCTAAGATCGTTGGGAAATAGTCCCCGGCAACGGCGCCAAAAACTTGTTGTGCGTTTACTATGCGTACAAAGTTTTACACGAGCAAGTGCACCCGTCGGTGTAGAAAGGGGTATTTAAAACCCTTAATATCGTTCCCACAGATACTATTTTAACAATCTTAAAAAATATTAAATCCTAATTTTTGAGCTCACTAGAAAAGGGTTTGTTTAGAAATATTTAAAGTGAACGAAGAAAAAGAACAAAAGGAAAGTAAGCGATTTAGAGATAAAAGGACACAAATACGAGTTTAATTATGGAGAGACATGGAACTTTGGTTTCCCTTATAATTTTACCCAATTTCACCCCAACTCCCTTATGAATGATTTAAGTCAATTGCTAATCATCCGTTCTCATTCTATTACTACCCAATGATCATGCAATAGCAATATTCTTTCCCTCAAGTTACTACCCCCAATGATCATGCAAGGTATATAATTAAGAGAAGCATGAAGAACATGCGGATTTGTTAAATTAATAACGGATTAGAAATTAAGGATTCCGATTGATCCTCCAAAACCCTTAGATTCAGTTTACCTTATAGTTCCGTTAATTAGGCAATGGTACGATCGCCTATCCCCTAATTAACTTAGAAATTAATTCTCATTAATTAATTATGCGTAATAAGGAAAACACAATTGAATAGAAATACACAATCATTCATAAAAAGGAAAAGGGGTTCAATTGGTTACATTATAAGTTTCACCAAAGCCCCATGATTTGGGGATTAGTTACACATCGAGAGATAAGACAAACAAAAACATACTAATCCTTGAAAACAATCCATAATCCTAATTTAAAAAAGAGAATGACAAAACCGTAATGTTAGCAAAGCTAACAATAGGACGTTGCAACTCGTACTGTGGAAGAGCTTCTGTCTCCAAATCCTACGGAGGGGTATCGAGGATACTAAAAAGTTGTTGAATAGTGTGGTAAAGCCTTCTTTTTATAGGCACAGATTAGGGTTCCAACGTGGTGGGCCGGGCTTCACCTAGTCGCTCCCTTAATCGTCATGATTATTCTAAGTCATCTTGCAATGTTGTAGGGCTAACGTGGCACTATACACTAAAATATGACATTGTCACGTTATCAGGGCTGACGTGGCATTATCGCATTAAACGTGACATTATCGCAGTAGTTGCTCTATCTTTTTATGCCCCTTTTACCCTCTTTTCTTGATCCAAAACGTGTGTATTTTCATATTTCTTACTTGCATGACCATTCCTGCAAAAATAAGGAAAATTAGGTAGAATTACAATTAAATAATTATAAATTATATTATAATTATAACTAATTTTCCGTAGATAAATCAACAGAATGGCGGTTTATCACATTACAGAGCTGATTAATTGAATGTTATAAATTTATTTTTCATACAAGAATTCTAGTTCTATTAGACCCTAAGGTAGTGTGCAGTATGCAAGAGACCTTGTTTCTAGTACAAAGCTCATTTTTTAAATAAAATTTAATAATATATTATAAGTAGAGATGAAAGGACAAATGAAATTCTCATTCATCATTCTATCTCTCATTCATCATGTTTAATGGCATTCTCACATAAACCACCATTTGAGCCTCCATGAGGACATCAATATGCACACAGAAGCAACATGTAGGCCCATTTTTCTTTATTTTTCTTAAGTTCACACCAAGCATTTTGGAAGCTTCTATTTTTTCTTATGTTGCAGTGCTTTCCATGTGTTCTATCTTTCTGTTATTATCTTTCTCCTTCTATGATTTGTAAATCCCTACTCCTTTTCCTTTTTAATGATTTTATTTTTTATTAATTTTCTTAAAATGAAAAAAATGATATGTACATGATGTTTTAGAATTTTTAATTCGGACTATTTGATTTGGAAAAGTGATTCAGTTACTTACTTGGTCAGCCCGTTTCTCCAAGTTTGGCTCTAAATAAAATTTAAGAATGCTAAGCAGTTTTCTTTTTGCTAGATAAGCCTAATAGCTTTTCATGTCTAAGAGGTTTTTGTACGACTTGGGATTATACAAAATGATCAATTTTTGTATGCTAACTGTTATCTCAATTTTTTAAAAGAAAATGAGAATAAAATTGGACTATGTTATCTATAGGTAGATGACATGTTTCTCCTTCCACCACATGAATATCTTGAGCCCGGTTTATTCGAAAACTTTGTTGTGATTTTGTTTGCTTTGTATTTGGACTCACCTTTGATTTTAAACCTATTAAACTCAAGAATTAGAAAAATAGTTATTGCAATTTTGGGTTAACATCTTTATTGTAACATAGTAGAATATAAGATGAATCAAATAATTAGAAGACTAACTCCTAAAAAGTAAAGCATTAATTTAGTCCCTTAAATTTGGCAATTGAGTCCACCTTTGTACATGATATTATAAAAAAAATTTAGTCTTTGACTTTGATAACCATCAATCAATCTTTGAATTTGATAAGGGATCAATTTTTTACATGAGATTAAATCAATTGAAGTGAACTAAAATTAGGATCAAATTAATTAATAATTGTAAAACTCAAAAATTTACATGAGAAATTGTATAACTTAAGAATTAAAATTTGCAAGAGAGAAAATATGGAGAGAAATTGAAATTTAAAGAAAATTAATTTTTTTTAATTAATGATAAAAATACCTTTGATTGAGATAATAATAGATGAGATGTAGATAACTTAAAACAAAAATTTAGAAACTTATAATTCACGAATTATTATTAAGATATTAATATAAAAATTTTGTAACAAATAAAAGACGAAAATCTTATTGTAAAGGTTTAGAATACATGTAAAGGTTTAGAATACATATAGAGAATCCTAACTCTTGTATGAACTAAACTATCCTAGAAAAATATGAAAATAGGTTAGAAATGATTTAGGAAGGACTTAAGGATTGGAAACCTTAATAATGAAGTTTAGAAATTTTTATGAAAATGACCAAATTTTCCCTAATAGCTCGGGCAAGCCAGAAACTACCTATAGAGGCTCGCAATTCGTGCTTATTTTTAAACATATGTTCCAAGATGATTGGATAAGGAAAATTACATGTCATCATGAAGCCCTATGAATCATCACGCATTAATGCACTAAAGGACAAAAATATTTATGAAGAAAAAGAAAAATTAACTATGGTTAAACTAAGTTAACTATGATTAAATTAAAATCTAATGGTTAGATTACAATAACCATGGTTAGATTAAATAAACCATGATTAAATTTATGAGATAAATGTTGCATAATTTAAAATTAATTTTAAAAATAGAAATTATAATAAAATGACCATTTTTTCCTTAATTAAAAATTTAATGCTTAGAAGGTCATAGTGGTCGAATTTACTAAAGGAGTTAGTCACATTATTGTCTCATAAAATATAACATCCTAAAAATGAAGGCTTCCTAAGTGATTGTGGTACATATTTCTTGTAGAAATCCTCCTTAAAGGCTTCCCAGGTGATGGGGTTCTCACTAGCTTCTAATAACCTTTTGGCACCCATCCACCAGAACTCAGCACAAGCTTCCAGCATGTAGGTAGCATAAGTTGTCTTATGCTCCTCATTGCAGTCTATGATTGCGAATATCTTCTCCATGGCCTTGATCCATTCATCGACCTTATCAGGATTCAAAGCTCCTCTAAAGCTTGGTGGATTTGCCTTCCTAAACTCTATGAACCTATGTTAATTAGGGTTTTTTGCAAAGGTATTAGTTATTCCCTCATTGTTCTAGGACTGCCTATCCATCCTGTTCATCATGTCTTGCATAACGGTTACCATATCTCTTAAGGTGGCACTCAAATCTCCCACAACTTCTAGGCTTTCTACATTTCTAGTACGGCCTCTACTTTGCCTTGTCTTTGTCATTGGTTCTTGAACACACATGCACAAAAATTGAGGTGATCAGGCTCAATACTCAAATCAAGAATGTCATCAACTAACATTAGAAATCATAATACAGTCATGCGCTAACTAAACTAACTAGTTTCAAAGCATGACTTATAATTCCTATCGCAGATATGTTATGCATGCTCTACAAGCATAGTCAAACATCTTCAGACTCCTTAAGGATGAACTTCTCTAATACCAAGATATAGCACCCTAAAACTGAATATTGTTTTTAAACTTAAGTCATACATTCGATTCCATTATTAGATTGTTATCTCATGATGCAGATTCTTTTAGAAAATAATTATTAGTGAAAATACAGTAATTTTTTTTAAAAAAAATACACTTTGATATAAATTCTGAGCCTTGTCGATATATCATTTGTAGCATAAATAAATATTAGGCATTGTTGTACACGTATAGATTATTACCATTACAATTTAATTTCTTCATTTTAATTGTCTCTAATCAACATAAAGAAATTTAAACGTAACTTGTACATTCACATTCAAACTACATATAATCATACAATTTTTATTACATATACATAAATCAGTCTTAGGCACTAGGGCCTTTACACATACCTAACTGCATGCATTAATATACACACTTGGTTTACATATATATATATATATATATATATATATATATATATATATATATATATATATATATATATATTTAACTCATACCCTAATACATTAACTAATCTACAACTACATAATAGTAACCGGGATACCTACATCCAACTATATACAAAATTTATATTATCGGTATGACTTTTTATCTTCTTCCTTCTTCATAAAGATACTAGGACTTAGCAAACCATCTTACGACTAATGATGGAAACGCTCCAGCCACATGCTTTGATCTAAGGAGATAAAAGTTCCATCTGCCATTTCTTGGTACGCTTAAAAGGGATAGGGCATGGGGTAAGGAGAGCTTCCTTATGAGGACCAAACATGCGATGAAGAGGAATCTCCAGTGGGACGGAAGCTATGAATTAGTTATTTTCCCCTTCAAATGAAAAGGAATTTCCAGTGGTTGCAGATCTTTACGCCTTGTAGCCAGGAGGATGTGGGAAAACCCTATTCGGGTGGAAAACCTCCAATGGAATGACAAAGCCCGTTGTGGAGAAGTTTATACTCATGACCTCAAAAATAAATAAATGTCTCAAAGGAAAGTATATTAGCACGCTCACCTGGGATGTAATCAACAACCTGTGAGGGTTTGCCGCCCAATTAACGTTGCTATTGTCCACTATCATTACCATTGTCGTGAAAGATATTTTATTCGTTTGGCAAGAAAATAGGGAGAGAAGGAGTGAGAAATTAAGTTTTTTAGTAGGATTCTACTTTAGGCTTAGTGTCATCACTTTCATCCTAAACACATCAGTTTATTAGAAAAATCATGACATAAGCAAACAAGGTTGATTTTAATCTTTTCAAAAAATACTACTGAAATGGATTATTTTTATACAAGAAAACCATTATTACATAAACATGTAACTTCCTTAAACATCATAAATCTTAGGGATCCCATCATAGATATTATTTGAGCATCATTTTTTCCATGTCTTACATTTCTTATATCTATTCTCTGTCACTCTCTTAGTGATAATTAAGACATAGACATACATTAACATTAGTCAAACAATATTTTTTTCACTGGCTTTATTACTCTACTTTCTATTGTTAAGGATATGATCTCATTCTTAGATGGTCGTCACCATCAATAATAAGTGAAGAACCATTTTGTCTTCACAATAGAAGGATTTGTGAAGAACTTTTTTGTATCTTAGGAGAACCTTTTTGTCTCCTCTTCAGTAGGACTCTATTTCTCTCTGGATGTACACAAGGCACATTAAGAGTAGATTAACTTTTCACATAAGACTTTTCTTTACTAATCCTTTAACCCATTAGATTCATTTTAAAAGCTTCCAGATAATCATGCATGCTCAATAAATATCCAACCAATATGTCATGCACATATTCACAGCATCAATCATACATGATCATCATACATAACTCCATACTTTAAACATTCATTAGTAATCATCATTCATCTCACATTAGACTTTATTCATTCACAAAGCAACACGAGTTGGCTTCACATTCTCAAGAATATAATTATCTTCTAAAGGCGATGAAGGATTAAAACCATATACAACTTCAAAAGGTGAAAAGAAAGTAGATTTATGAACAATTCTACTACATGCAAATTCTATAAGGCAAATAATTTTCCTAATCTTTTAAGTTCTTTTAAATTATAGCATGTAATAAGGTGCTTAAAGTTCTATTCACAATCCCAATTTATCAATTTGTTTATGGGTGTGTCATAATAGAAATAACAACCTAGTGTCCAACTTACCCCATAATGTTCTCCAGAAATGACTAAGGAATTTAATATCTTGATCACCCACTATAGTTTTTGGTAAGCCATGCAAATGCAAGATCTCTTTGAAATATAAATTAGCAATATAAGTGGCTTCATTATTTTTAGAACAAGTAATAAAACATGCCATTTTGCTATACCTATCTATAACCACAAAAATACTATCTTTTCCATTTAGAATCCTAGGCAAGTCTAATACAAAATCCATAAAAATATCAGTGCAAGGGTATTCAGGAATCTTTGATTTTACTTGTAAACAAGTAATATATATTTTTCATAAATAAGCTTAACATCATACTTCATTTTAAGCTAAAAAATTGTTCATGTAAAACATCATAAATTTTTTGAATGCCAAAGTGTCCCATTAACCCTCCCCCATAAGTCTTTCTAATAAGCATTTTCTTCACATTACATTTAGGCACATATAATTTATTTATTTTAAATAAATATTCATCTTTCCTAAAATAGTCTTCAAAACCATGTTCAGAACATACTTCCCACAATTGTACAAATTCAATATCATTAACATACAAGGATTTTAGTAATTCAAATGCAAGTAATTTGGTTTGCAAATTTGTATGTAACAAATACCTTCAAGACAATATGCCAACGATAATATTTTTCTTTCGCTTTTTTGTATTTGATAACACAAGAAAACATCTCAATAAATATTACCCACCTAGCATGTACTTTATTGAGTTTATCTTGAGACTTCAAAAACTTCAAACTAAGATAATTAGAATGGATGACAAACTCCCTCGACCAAAGGTAATGCTATCAAGTTTGTAAGACCCTCACCAAGCCATATATCTCATTATCATAAGTTGGATATAGCTCCATTAAGCTTCTCGCTAAAATATGTCATAGGTTTAGAATCCTTCATCGAAATAGCTCCTATACCCACTCTTAAGGCATCACATTTAATCTCAAAAATTTTATCAAAATTTGGTAAATTTAACATAAGAGCATTAGTTAACTTATTATTTAGAAAACTAAGTTTTTTCATGTTTCATACTCCATTTAAAGATAACATTATTTTTAATAAGTTTATTTAAAAGGACAACTATAGAACTAAAATATTGTTCAAACCTCTTATAAAAACTTGCTAAACCATGGAAGCTCCTTACCTCATTGGCATTTGTAGACGTAGGTCATTCTCTAATTACCTTGAATTTTTCTTCGACAACACTAACTCCCCAAGAACTTAAAATAAATCCTAAGAAGAAAACTGATTCCATGGAAAAAGCTCATTTCTCAATATTAGAATTCAATTCATATGTTCGTAAAGTTGCACACACAACATATAAGTGAGCTAGGTGTTCATCCATTATCTTGCTATAAATTAAAATATCATCAAAATGGACAATAACAAATTTTCCAATAAAATTTTGGAAAAATGATGCATTAATCTCATGAAAGTGCTTGATGAATTAGAAAGACCAAATGATATGACAACCAACTCATACAACTCATATTTTGTTTTAGAAGCGGTCTTTCATTCACCATCCTCTTTTATACGAATTTGATAATACCCACTTTTTAAATTAATTCTAGAGAACAAACAAGAACCATATACTTCATCAAGTACATCATCTAACCTTAGAATAGGATAGCGATACTTTACCTAATCTTGTTAACGACGCTACAGTCTATGCACATTCGTCATGTTTCATCCTTCTTTGGTACCAAGATAATATGAACCGCACCCAGACTAATAATTTTCCTGACAAAGCCTTTCTTCATTAATTTCTCTACTTGCCTTTTAATCTTCTTAGCCTTTTTAGGACTAGCTCTATAGGTTGTCTAGTTTAAAATTGCAAATCTGGGGATAAAATTAATTTGGTGTTCAATACCTCTTTTGAGAGGCAAAATTTTCAATGGTTCTCTAGGAAATACATCACTGAATTTATGCAACAAAGATTCAACCACCTATAAAAAAGAAAAGTTATGAATGTTAATAAAATAAATATCCTTGTATATGATACAAAAAACTTGTTCTTTTTCCTTAAAAACACTTTCAATCTCTCCTTTTTGAGAAAATACACAAACTTTTTTTCTTTTTCTTTATTTTTTATTCTTATTTCTTTTTACTCTCACTTCTTTTTTTACTTTTTTACTTTTTCTCCATTCTCTAATTCTTCTCTCTTTTCTCTTTCTTAATTCTCTAATTTTTTTTCTCTTATTTTACATTCTTTTAAAATAAGCCTTTATAGGTCTTAATATGATCAATACAATTGTTTGATCATCCATTATAAGAGAATATCTATTTTTAAATCCATCATATTTAACCTTCCTATTATATTGTCAAGGACGTCCTAACAATATGTGACCCACATGCATAGGGACAACATCACACAACACAACATCCTTATGCTTGCCTATGGAAAAGGATACCAAGACTTGTTTACTAAGTTTTACATCCCCATAAGGATTAAAATGCTTCTTAGTAGGAAAATTTTTTCTTTACTAGCAAGGTACTATCAACATCGGTGCAACTATCGCTATCTATAATCATACTACATACCTCATTGTTCACATGGAAATGAGTATAAAAGATATGTTTCCTTTACTATAAATCTCCTTCATCCTTTGGTTGGATGTTCAAAGCATGTCTTGTGACCAAGACATCTCCATGCATAGGTTTTGCTACATCAATATCATTATAGTTCTCCAACTCCAACGTTTCTTCTTCCTTTGAGCTTACACTCCATTGTTATCAAGAATGGTCGTGGTCATTTGATTTGGACATTGAGAAGTAATGTGCCCAAGACCTTAACACTTAAATTAATGAATGTGACTTGACTTACAAGATAAATTTATTTTGGATTTACCTTTGTGAATAGGTATTGCTGATTTCCCTTTAGATTCCTCTTTTAATATAGGACCTTCCTTCTTATTGGGTCAATTAGACTTCCATGAAGAGCTACGAGCATGTTTGTGAGTACTCCTAGATTTTAGTTGTCTTTCCACCTGAATATCTTTTTGAAGCAAATCTCCCATCTTAACATAATTTTGTAGCTCCACTACATCGTCTGTCTCTCCTTTTAACCCTTCAATGAATCTTGCCATAGTGACCTCCTGGTCTTCCTCAACATTAGCTCTTATCATGACAATTTCCATCTCATTATAATAATCTTCAATACTCATGGTACCTTAAGTAAAACTATGCATTTTTCGATGCAAGTATCTATGATAGTGACTTGACATAAATATTCTTCTTATGGCTACCTTCACCTCTTCTCATATTCAAATAGGTCTCTCTCCATACCGCCTTTTGTAAGCACAAATTGATTTCGCCAAATATTAGCATAGTCCTTAAAAGATATAGTAGTTAGTTTTATCTTTTTCTCCTCCAAGTAATTGTGATAATCAAATATATGTTGCACCTTTCTCTTTCACTTAAGATAAGTTTCAGGTTCATTCTTTCCTTAGAATGTAGAGACGGATAGTTTAATACTCCCTAAGTTTCCATATTTTCCTTCTTAATATAGTTTTATTTCTTTAAAACCTTCACCTTCTGATTCTAAGTTCTCCTTGAATCCACTTCTTCATTAAGGTGAGGTAGTCTTTGGAGACTACTTTGGTGAGAAACTCGAGACCTTCGCCTCGATTGATCCTTCATATCATCCAACCTTTTGTTCAACCTTTGGAATTGACTTTGAACAAATTTTATGAATATATTCATATCCATTTTATTTTGATCGAGTTCATCATTCATGTTGACACTCTTCATTTGTGTTTACAATCAATTTAGTAGAGTGTTATAAATTGAACACAAAAATAAATAATTGGTATAGTAAATTCTTCTCTCCCTTAGTGTTTACCTTTAAGATTGACACTCTTCACTTGTGTTTATAGTCAATTTGGCATTTTATATAATACTCTCACCAACTCTTACCCTTTACCTCTTGATTCTTCTTATAAGCTTTGGAACCAAGAACTTCACAAGTTGATTTCCTGACCGATAATGAAAGAATCAAGGATACATAAGATAAATAGAATAAGGACAATCCAAAATTAAGAACTCAAATACTAAACTAAGACTAAAGTTTTTTTACTATCAAATTACCATGAATTTTTAAAAAAAATATGAACTTCTATAGTAATTTTTAAAACTTGAATTCTATTGCAATCATTTTTTTTCCTATACTTTCATTTGTCTATTGAATACTTGGTAGACAAGAACTTTAAGGTAGTAATTGATAAAGATATAATCTTTTTTAGAAAATAAATTTATGGGATATGTAATATAAAATTAAAAATATATAAACAAAAGATGAACGAGAACAAAGATAACATAGAAAAATAAGAAAGTACGAATAAATTAAAATAAGGGATAGATGATACTTGATTCTAAGAGTCGAAATCCTAATACGAACTGATATGATTCACCCCTCACAAAATGAATTAGAATGTGAACATATTAATTTTGGAATATTTTGAAAATCAGGATAGGATAGAATAAAGGAACTTGACATAAACTACAACTTGCTGGAAAACATCGAAATTATCAAAAAGGAATATGACATTATTGTAAACTGCCAAAAGAACCAACATTATCAAGGGTAGTTCTTTACCTAAAAACCAAGGGAATCAACTCACAAAGAAATAAAAATACTTAAAGAGAAATATTATTATTCATGAAATTATCTTTACATCGAATCCCTAAATTCTATTAAATAGAAAACCTAGTTGGCAAAAGTTGAAAGAAAATCTAATAAAAACAAATACAAAATCTTGATTAAATTACAAATCAATCTAAAATCTTAATTTGATTTGTAAATAATTTAAAATTTATAATTTGTAAATCAATATCGAATTCTAATATAATTTCAACAAATAAATTACAAATCTTAAACCTTATCACTTAAGATCCTTAATAATATGAATATATAAATTAATTCATGTTGGATTTGAGTTTGGATCAATGAAGTCCATTTTTTAACTTCCTTAATGAGATCCCAAAGTTTTTGTTCCGTACGTTTGATCCTATTATTAGTCATTAGACCCCACATTCCTTGTACAGGATCTTTCAAATGATCACTCTTATTTAACGTGGCGATCATATTCACAATAGTTCTTCTAAAGAACAAACTCTTCATGTTGTGCATGTCCATTTTTTTCACTAAATCTGTAACAGCTAGATGGTTAATGAAAGAAAAAAATCTCTATTGCAAAGGATTGTTGAATCATGTAGATATCTGAACGATTTGAATGGAAAGAGTTAATTAGGTTCATTGTATAAAACCAATCCAATTCAAAGATGATGTAATTATACTGAGTCTTCTTGGGTAGGATAATTCCCCACTTGATGGCATGTAATTCTATTAGCAAGGAGTTGCCAAATCCTTCTTAAGAGTCTTCTTGGGTAGGATAATTCCCCACTTGATGGCATGTAATTCTATTAGCAAGGAGTTGCCAAATCCTTCTTAAGAAGAGAAGTCCATGATCCATTCATCATTAGGACATGTATATATGTATGTGATTTTGAAATTCTATTTTAATTTTTAATTTAATTATATTATTTTTATTATTGTAAATATGAATGCTAAATTTATAGTCGTATTTTATCAAATTTTTAATTAATTTTAAATATTTTATTTCATTAAAATTTTTAAGATTGAAATTAAAAATATAACTTTTTTTATTATTTCTTCTTTTTATTTTTTATTTTTAATAGCATTAAATTTTTAATTTTAACTTGTTTCTATTGTAATTTTAATTTTTATCTCAATAAATTAATTTTTAAAAAATACATTTAATTTACATTAGCATCAGCTACAATTTTCTATATATGGAAAATTAAAAATTAGTTAATAATTATATATTTATTTAAAAATTATATGCATTTATCTCTAACTTTTATCATTTAAATATAAAATAATGATTTGAATTTATTATTTTTATTTATCATAATATCTAAATGTTCACATCTAAATAAATCTGTGTGAGAAAAGAGATGTTTAAATTCTATTTTAATTCCTAATTTGATCATATTGTTTTTTATTATTGTAAATACAAATGTTAAATTTATAGTCGTATTTTATCAAATTTTTAATATATTTTATTTCATTAAAGTCTTTAAGATTTTCAAATGGGACTGAAATCGTTGGTATGACAACATTCCAAGCATCTCGCAATCATCGAACTAGAATAATAAAGAATATTATACAAAAAGTGAACAGATCATAAAGACCACATGTTTGAATATTGAAAGTCAAGTTGTTTATACGCACATATGGAATAAAAAATAAATGGATACATATCCATTGAACGCTATAATTAATATTGTCATTTTCTTTGAACGAGACTAAAATTATAAATATCATATTTAACTAGCTATATGCTGGGCATTACTTTATTGAGATAAAATGAATTTAGTGTTATCACCAATATCTAACCATTAGATTTGATCATGAAATTTTATATAAATGATTAAACCTTAAACCCAAAAAGAAGAAATAATTATAGACTTTTTAATTCATCATATAACTTTTTATAAATAAATTTAGTGTCCATTATTTATTAATATAATAATTCATGTTTAGGATGCGCGTATTTATATAAGCTTAAAAATACTTATAAGGTATCATTTTTTCCAATTGAATCTACATTTAGAGAAATTTAATGGTAGATAACAGATATTTTAATTGTATATTTGATCATTCAAAATAATTTAACGAAAAATATTTTAATATATGAAAAATCATTACACAAACAAGTTATATATAATAGTCATTTATTTTGCTTTGATATGCTCCTAAGAACTATCTTTGCCTCCACTGTTAAAATGAAGGGAACAAAGATAATGCTTTGTTAGCAATATCTTAAGAATGGAAAAGATAGCACTAAACATCATAGTTTGATTGAGTTCTTTTTAACTTATTTTATGGTAAAAAAAAAGTGTAAGAGAAAGCAAAATCAGGAAAAACCAATGCATAATTATTTTTTCTTCTTTTTTCAGGTTTTTATATTATATCTTCAATTTTTTTTATTGTGGATTGATTTTATTTTTTGTTAATTAAATGTAAAGTTTAAAAGGAAACTAGAGAAAAAAAAACAGGTATAATGAAGTGGAATATAATAAAAGAAACAAAAATATCGGATAAAATTAAATATTGATATGGGTATTTAATTGTTTGACTTGGATATATTTAGTTTGTGTGAGGCTCTAATTTGGTTAATTGATATTTCTTTAGGCTTTACATGTATTTGCCTTATGTGGAGCAATATCTAAGGAAATATTTTGCTGAAATTTTAGTTAAAATTTCTTTAAAACATATGATTTATGAATTAATATTATTATTGCTTCTTGGTTTAGAAGTTAGTTTAATTGAGGCGTGATAAATTGAATTACACTTTCACAATCTGACTTGCATCATGACAAGTATCTTCATATCTTTTCCAAATTAGCTTTAATTTTTCCATTTATATACTTGTATTCAATTTTCTTTTCCCATGACTCGTCTCTCTTTGATTAAATTCTTCTTGTAGTTTCCATTGTTGCAGGTTTTAAAATTTCTTTTTTTTTTTTTATAAACTGCTCCTAATTTCTTCATAGCATTTTTCGCTTCTATTTGTCAAAATAATCCCAAAACGGGATATTTCACGCATGTCAAGTAGTGTAAGGCTTTAGTTCAGTCATCAAAATGTTAATTATTACAAACAGAAAATAGGAAAGAATGCCCCAATTGTAAATCCTTGAGGAGGATCCTGATATTGAACGAGAGTTTTTTATGTATCCTGATTGATTTAGAGAAAAGGTGAGTGTACTGGCAAAAGATATTTCAATCCTTAATTGTCCATTTAGTTAAAGTAAGATAGAATTGATTTTTTACACTTGCGAGATACATGTATAAATTAATCTGAACCATATATTTCCCTTAAAATGTGTTATTGCATTAAAAAATATAAAAATTAATTTTTTAATTTTAAAACAAAGTGACCCTAACGAAAGCCAATTAGTATGAAATAAATTATCATACATGAGGAACCATGCTCTTGTTATCTATATTGTAAGTATTTTCTTATCAATAGAGATCCTAGGATTGTATAATTTGAGATGCTATTCTAATAACAATCAAATGAAACTAATCTCTCTAATTGATAATGTAATTCAGTGAGGATCTTCAAAGATCTCCCAAATTATAGTTCACAATTCGCTCTATCCATTAACTACTATTAACAAGATGAGTTATGTGTAAACATTTCAAGAAGTAAAGGAGAATCAAGTGTGCCTTAATTAATTAACTATGATCAAAGCTTAGGTATCTTTACTCAATTTTTCTATCTTATGAAGATCAATATGATATTTAAAATTTTATGGTACATTAACTCAAAGAGTACATGCATATAATAGGAAATTGAAAATGATTAATTATTTATTACAAGCTCAATATGTTTCTAGTGAATCATACGTTTGCTTGGTCTAAATAAAGAACTACAAATGTAAGCTGAATACACTATGTCAGACCAGAGGGAAAACTGCAAAAATATAAACAAAGGTATTGGAACAAATGCAAGGGCAGCAATAAAGGTAGGAACCCACTTTAAACCATGATAATATGTTATAAAAAAGGCACTACTAAATGCTACCATCATGCTTATTATTGAGATGAATAGAGAAATTAGTCCAGATATGAGCTTTAAGGGCAATGACCTTTGAAAGTCCTCCTCTGCATATCTAGAGATGAGGATGGACAAGAAAATTAGGATTGATGTTGAAGATGTGACCAATGCTGTAGCATCTGATAATGCAAATACCAAGAATGAAGGTTTCTTCAAGTAATTAGAGCTCCTTTTGTCATCATTGTTACCACCAGGGACACTGAATGCAGCAGAAAACACTCCAGTAGCAATTAGAGTTGAAACAACCATGCAAGAGTTTGCAGTTCTCTTCATCCAAGACTCTCCTTTGTTACGCAATTCTTCATGTTCCTTGGTGAATAGTTGATGAGGAGTAATTCCATCAGAATTTTTCATCTCTAAGTAACAAGGTAGCATTATTTTCTTCACCTCCTGCGACATCAAGGATATATCTAAGAGCTACAATATTCATATAATAAAATTATATAACAACTTATCTTTTACATTTTTTTTATTTAATAAAAATAAACTATAATGATGATATGTGAATAAATTTTTCTATATGTAACTCCATGAGAGATAGAATATTGAAAATGTGAGAAGAAAGAAAATATAAAAATTGTTTACTTATTTCATTTAATGAAAAATATTACATTGATAATAAATTAAAAATAAAAAAAAATTAATTTTTTTTACTATTTATTTGTTCATAAAATTTAGAAATTATTTATTTATTTTTAAAGTTTAAAAATTATTTACTTATTCTTAAAGTTTAGGAAGCATTTACTTGTTTATAAAATTTAAAAAGTATCTACTTATTTTTTAAATATATAAATTACTTATTAATTAAAATTGAATTAAACAAATTAAAAATAGATTAAAAAAAGTACTTATTTAATAATCTTTAAACTAATAAAAACTTAATATATATAAAAAATTATCATTTTAGTTTATATAATTTTAAAAATTTCAATTAAGTTAATTTGTAATAATTTATATATATTTTAAATTTTATTACAAATTTTTATTAATTTAAAACTTAATTGATGAATGTCTTAAATGTTAATGATCAATTAAAGTTTATTTATTTATAATTTATTGTTAGTTAATAAATTTGTTAAGATATATAATAAAATAATATCTTTATTAAGATGGTAAAATACAACATGTATATACAACATTCTACTATTTCAATAAATTATTAAAAAATTAAAATTTTATAATTTATTATATATAACATGCATATATTTTATTTTTAAAAAAATTAATAAATTATTTTCTACATTTTAAAATTACAAATCACTTTAAAGGAAATATATTATGATGTATATTCATAAAATAATACAGCTACACCATCAAAAAGCATAAATAAATAAAAAATATGAGATACATAGTATAATAACTAGGATATATGAAAAACATATATCTACCATACCTCAAACCATGATAACTCAAGCATCATTTGAAGAGCTGCTCCAGAAACAATGTTAAGTCGATCTGGTAGTGCCAATTTTGCAGCACAATGCAGTAAATTGTTATCATTATCATCAGCAAAAGTTAATATAAAATCTTTGATTGGGCCTATTTCATGTACTAAATTGAAGATACTAGCATGGCGATGCAAAACAGCGACGTGGATTATACTTCGATCCATGGCATCTAGTTCCCATATCAAATCAGGGTAAGTGCTCATAATCACAGACAGAAACTCAAAATTTCCCACTTCTGCAGCAATAAATGTTATTTTAGATGGTTCTGTGATGGCATCCATCATTGCTGAGTCATCAAGGGAAAGGAGTATGTCCCACATTCGTTTAATAAGTTTCAGAATCGTAGGCTCCTTCTTAGCTGGAACACATAATTTCATGACTTATTTAATTTATCAAAAAGAATAATCGCCTACAATCCTAAGAGAAGATAATTATGCTTAACTACTTTTTTTATCTTCAAGAATTTAATTTTTTTATTTGGTTTGTTTTAAAATGAATTCTTCATAAAATATTTTATAAAATAATTCTTTAAATTTTATTGTATTTGATCCTTTTAAATAATACCCGTTTATCACTTAACCTCTCGTTGTAGAAAACCAAAACAAAAATTATGATATTTGTAAAGATTAAATAAAAAATTCATGATATTTAGAAAAATTAAATAAATTTTTTTATAATTTTTGAAAACGGATAAATAAGAATAAAAAATTTTAAGATTGTCACTTTAATAAAAGAAAAATATATTACGAAGAATTTGTTTTAAAAAATAAAAATAAAAAGATCATATTTGTTTTAAAACCCAAACTTAAATTTAACAAAGTTAATTATATGGGAACTTACAAAATTGTAGGTGTTTTCGATATCGTAAACGTTTGCTACCAAAACTAGGAGATTTTCGAGCCAAGACATGCAAGCCTGTCTCTTCATAATCACCCCGAGCAATCGCCAGCATTTCATTCTCATTTAGCATATCCAGGGCTAAATCTGCAAACATATTCCAATTTATGTGGATTTCAAATTCTGAAAACGACATAATTAATAAAAATAATGAAATTTAAATTTATAATTTATATAAAGTATTTTAATCTTTCACCACAAAATCAATCTTAATAACTTGCATTGATCCATATTTATTTAAACCCTCGTTATTAAACTTATCCACAAAAATGCTTGAGTGAAATACTTATGACTCACAATCATGCTTATAGTAATGGTTGACATCCTAACACTATTCATAGAAACAGGTACTCTTTGTAAATCATAGACAAGGGAAAATAAATATTTGGGTCTTCATCAATTGAAAGGAAAGAATAAATACTTTGGTTCCAATTTCCTTCATCCAAAGGAAGTTTAAGATATGTTTAAGAGTGGAGTTCCTTTTATAAACAAAAATAGTAATTTTCTAATTCAATGAATTTTTAAAATAATATGCTTACCATATAGTCCAGAGTTTATAGAAATGAAGAAAAGTGTAGTCCAGTCATCATCTTCAAGTATTTCTTTAGATAAAGGGAAGAGAAACCCTGCCATTTCACTTCTTCCCTGTAAAACAGCCAAGTGAAGAGGAGTAACTCCTCCTCCACCCCTGATTGTTGCTAATGATTCATTTTTCCTCAGCATTATCTCAGCAATTTGCACATTCCCAACTGCTGCAGCAAAACAGAATGCAGTGTTATTCTTGAAGTCTTGCAATGCCAATTCATCATGTTGCATTAGTTTCACTAGCTCATCCACAATGTGAACATGGTTTGCTCCCACTGCAATATGGAGCACTGTTGCCCATCCCTTTGTTATGGCATAGGTCAGCAATGACCAATCTTGCTCCAATATTTTCTTAGCTTCTTTCCAATCACCTTTCAGAGCTGCTTTGTGAAGGGGAACACATTGGGTGAAGTATCTATGCCTACCTTCTCCTGCAACAAGTTAGTATTTGGAAACCATTTCAGTGTCTAAATTCAATGATTCATATTGATGAACTTTGGAGTGAATAGTACAACTCATGGAATGGAATTGTTGCTAGGATCAGTAGCTTTATACACACAGAGAACAAGGCCTCTGTCTTTTCTGTTTTGAAAAACTTTTAAAATTGTTTGATAGAGGTGGTTTTTAAAAATTATTTCAAAAAATTATTTTTGAAATTTTAAAGTTAAAAATTTTGAGTTTTTTATTTTTATTACTAATATTCTTTTATTTTTTTAATATTTTTATTTATTTATTCTACTTTTTTCTAAAACTTATTTTATAAAATAATTTTTAAAAATTGAAAACTAATAATAAATTAAATATCCTTGCATAATTAACTATCTAAAAAGATAAGCTTGACTTCATAAAAAAATAATTCATTAAAAAAACCCTTAAAATAGATTGCTTTTATTTTCTCAAACTCACGTTTTAAATATTAATATGTCAGGTGTTAAACACTAAACAAATATTTATACATGTTATAGGTTAAACGTCAGTTATTTTTTAAAACTAAAATTAGTCTATTTAAAATAATGAAAAACTAACATTAAACATTTTATAAACGATGGATTAAAATAAAATTTTAGAAGGATAAAAATATTTTTTTTAAAATTTTAATTAATGCAGTTGCGATTAAGATATTTAAAGGGTGTTTGATTTATTTTTATGTTAATCTCCTAATGAATGTTTCTTATGTTAGTTAAAAAATATTTGATGAATGAAAATTTATCAATTTTTTATAGAATATCAGAGAAAAATGAAAAAAAATTAAATCAACAAGTTTCTTAATTTTTGCCCAAAATTAATATTGAACAATGAATTTTCTTTTTTTTTTCTGATAAAAAAATAAAAAAATTATTAATTTTTTATGACTAAAGTAAAAAATTATCACTGAAATTTTCTCATCTTTTTTTTAAAAAAAAATGTTTAAAATATTTAAAGGGTGTTTGATTTATTTTTTTAATTTTTAGTCCTTAAAAAATTTTTAAAATATAGTTTAGAAACTATTTAAAAAAAAAAAACAGGTGTAAGAGAGTAAGTGAAAAAAATAAAGTAGCACATAAAAGAATATGAATAACAGAAAATTAAAATAGAAACTTAAAAATAATTTATATCTATTTTAGTTTTTAATTTTAAAAATTTAAAATTCTTACTTTTTTATGAAAACAATTTTTAAAAACTTTATCCACAATTTTTTAAAATTTTTAGTTTTCAAAAATAGAAAAAAAATAGACGGTTGGATAAAATACTTAACTTTTTTCTATTTTTTTTGACAAACAATCATATTTAGTATATTTTATTATATTTTAGATTAAAAACTATATGAGTTAGTGAATTTTCTCTATCTACAATAAGAACCACATTCATCAGTAAAAAATTCTGTCTTTTTTTACTAAAATCAGAAATTTTTGAGATAATTAGATAAATTATAAAATATTTCACTAATTTCATATAAAAGATTATATTGATCAGTAATTTTTTATTTTGTGACAAAAAAATAGAGATTAATGAATTTTCTCCTATTTTAAAAAAAAATCAAATGCTCCATGAAAATTTCTTATGTTTTAATAAAAGAACCACAGAGATTTGAGATATATGGATAAAATACTAGTTTTATTTTCCGAAAAATTCGTATTACTTAGTAATTTTTTCTTTTTTTACATATTAGATAATTATAGGCTTAAATTAAAAAAAAATCATTGATCAAAATATTTCTTTGTGTAAGAACCAAAAGAAAATCACTGAGAACTAAAACAAAAAAATTCGCATAAAAGTAGGAGTCAAAAAAATGTTATTGAAGTGTAGGAATTAAAATCAAAAAATTAAATAAATGTAGCCATAAAAAGTATCAATCATCAACCTGTATTGGATGAGTAGGTATAGCTAATAAGTGATAACTTTATTAACGATAGGGACTAAAACTAAATCTTTTTTAAAAAAAAATATAAACTAAAAAAGATTAATAAAAATCAAAAACCAAAAAGTTACTAGAAACCAAAATACTATTTAAGCTTCAGTTTTTGAAAGTTAATTTCAAGGCCCAATCTTATCTACCTTTTAATTTTTGTTTATTTTATTTTTTATGCAATTAATTTTTTAAAAGTAGTCCTCTTATTATTTATTAATAATGTGCATATACATCACACTCACACATCACATCATGATATAATATAGTTAGATACATATTATATTATTATTTGACAATAATAGGGATTTTTTTAAAATATAAAATTTATTTAATACCACAACGAAAAAAAAACCTCATAAAAATGATCTAAGTTGTGTAATACATAATGGTTTTGTAATTATTTTAAAATAATAGTTTAGTTTCCTTACAGACCATTATTAATTTGAGCAATGATAACACGCAGCACTGTTTCCAATAAGTGTGTGCAGGTGGCTATGTGGTTTTATTTTTGAATAACTACAAATTTTTCTACTTTTATTTTTAAAATTTTAAATAAAAAATATTTTTATATATTAAAAATAATAAGTATACATATTTTAACATGTGATGCTTATTTATAAAATAAAAATATATAACAAAGTTTTTAATTTTTTTCATGCCATTGTGTCAGATAATGCAGCCACAGTACTATTGCTTTCAGGATTTCTGAAAAACAACTGAAAAAAGTTTAAGAAGGAACAGAGAGATTACTAGTGGTACTGGACACTAAATCAAGGCATGGACGCCTATACTGTGGTGAACGAATCCCCTGAAGCTGATCTTCGAAAGATGTTGAATCTGCTACAGCCATTTCTCTGTAAAGAAAACATACATCATATTTTGTCACTAATGGGTTAATCTAACAAGATTTAAATTTAAAATTTATATAATTATTTTTTAATATTAATCATTTCCACATATATAAATCTCATTTTCGTAAAACTTTTATCAACTACATTTTGACGCATGAGTCTATATCACAAGTAAAAGATACCATAAGTGGTGTTTTCGTTTAACTACCATTTTTTCTTTTCATTTAGTTTTTCAACGTTTTTTATTTATTATTTATTATTTATTACATCTTTTAATTTTTTTAAAATATATTCAGCTACGTACTTTCTGTTCCAAATAGTAATCTTTAGCAATTACCTACCACCTATGCTTTGTTATACCAGAATTGCAGACTCAAACCAATAAGAATGTTCATAATAAAATATCAATATTCTGTCGGCTACACTGCAAGACTACAGTACAGGAAGTTAATTGCAGCAGAAAAAAAAACATAACGGCCAAGTAGAAGCATCAACCTCTCAAAGAAGGGTGTTTCCGTAAGTTCCTTTAATTTTTTTTTATTTTGTATACAGTTTTCCAGAGTGTGATTTTCCCCTGAAATAGGATATTTTTCTTCTTATTATGCTTGAAATTTTCGTGTCTAGTGTCTACTGGTTTTAGTTTCCCCATGGTTGAAGCCGAAAAGTGTTAAACAAACAGGGATGTTAATTTTCAGACAGAAAGACCAAATCTTTCAGCAAATCAAAGGAGAACAGAAAATCTATAAGCAGGGAGAGAAAGAAGAAAAAGTAAGAGTAATAGAAGCAATGAGCCGTAAGATTTGATTACCTCAACAGAAATATGTTCAGAAAATTTCTTAGTTCTGCAGCGTGGATTAGTTTCGCTCTCAAATTGTCAAATTCAGCAATACAGGCAGAGAATCAAAGAGAGAGAAGCCTTAAAATTTTCTATGTTTCGTCAAGATAGTCCAAGTGAAATATGTGAATGAAAAGTAATACACTGCAGTGACCCGTGTTGGATGTTAGTCAAGTCAATGATAAATTATTAAAAATAGTAGCATAGTGGAGGACCCATTTTTTTTTGTCATCTAACCATAGCACTGAACAAAGTCCTTTCTTCTTCTGCAGGAATAACTTTTTCTGCTGAACCGACCTGGATCTCACTGGTGCATCTTAAAAAAAAAAACAAGGGGAAAATTAATGGGTTTAATACTTTTTTTAAAGTGTTCTGCGTTAATATATGTTTGGTTGAGTCTAATATACTTATTTGCGAAAGCATCAGTATAACTCGCATTAAGGATTGTTAGGTTTGTTCAGTTTGATCTAATTAATGCATTATTTTAGAAAATAAAAAAAATTAATTATTACAACATATAATAAATTTGTCAAAATAAAAATAGTTGAAAGAAAATTCACTTTAATGTGACTCTAGCAATCTTATATTCATGCTCTATATAGAGTTTGATTAACGATCAAAGGTATGTAGAATTTTATTACTGTTACTTTATTGAAATAAATTTTGCCTTAGCCATTACAATGTCATTATAGATATTATCATTCTCTAGTTTGAATTTTCTCGTGATATAACAATTTTTTTCATAATTCATAAAACTCTATTGTTCCATATGTGAATTTTTTTTATTCATGCTAGATCATTTTAACACCATCTTTAAAAAATGATAAATCAAATTTCATCCACACTTGTCCTATATTTCTTTTGCAAAAATAGTGAACTTCCATTATCAATCCATCATTGCCCCTCAAGAGGAAACCCTTGATAGCCATGTAGCTAGGTAACTAGTTAGCTATCCATGAAGCATAACTCAACATTCACCATAGGCCTTGCATAAACAACAACTATGATTGCAACAAGATAAGTATTTTCTTTTTGAGGAGAACTTTGCTGGGAATGATCCTCACAAACAACACATTCATTTTCTAGAAGAGAAGATTAAGGAGTTAGAGAGGTCCTTTCATTTATCACTGAATGTTGAACTTAAAGACGAAGAATGAGAGAAAGGTGAAGTGTTCAATGGTGTAGACAGACTGCCATCAACAGACCACGACTACTAATTTATCCCTCAAGTGATCCTTGACCAACCTATTATCAGAGGAGGAGTGGCTATTGTTAATCACTCGTTCATTGAGAACATTACTAACCTTGAAGTTCTTCAAAATTTCAAATTTCCTACATAACATTTGTCTATTTACCAAGGAAAAATCAATCCACAATAACATTTTGTTGTGTTTACTATGGATATGGTATGCAATGAGATAACCGAGGAAGTAATGTGCAGGACCTGCCCTTAGACACCAAGAAGGGTAGCCGTCAAATGGATCATGTCCCTATTGATGAACCGTAAGTTTACTGGTTTATCACGTGATAAAAAATTATTGTATTCATAGAGGTTATATTATTAAATATTAATAGTTTAGAATATAATTATTTAGATAAAAAAATTTAATTATAAAATAATTAAATAGAAATAAAATATAAATTAAAATAGATAAATTGATTTTAAAAAAAATAAAATAAATATTTTTTTAGAATTTAGATTCATTGTAATTTATCATTGAAATAATAAGATCACGTTTGATTTAAGAAAATTTTTCTATTTTTATTTTTTATTTTTAATATTTTATATAAAAAATAATAAAAATAAAAAGTAGTTTTATTTTCACTTTTTACAGTTTTAAACTTTAAAATCTAAAAATAAAATGAAAACAAAATAATTTTGTAAATAAAAATAAAAAAAATATATTTTATGAAATCAAATGTCACCTAAGATTCTTTATTTTTATTAATTTTTATATTTTAAAAGTAAATTATCCTATTTTAATTATTAATTCCTTTCAAAATTATAATAACATGTCTAATTAAAATAAATCTTACTTTTATAGTATTTATATTATATTAAACCTTTTAAGTTACATGATAATTTACTTTAATTTTTTGTAAAATTAAAATTTACTTTTTTGATTAAAATTTAAGTTCAATTTTAAAGAGTTTAATATCAGAATTTATCTTTCAAATCTTTTTCTAGTATTTATAATCATACAATACTATTTCTAAAATTTAAGCAAGATTATGCACATTTAAAAATTGAATAAAAAAATATAGATATCAATAAAAAAAGAAATTAAAGATTAAATTATTATCTTAATCCATAAATTATAACTATCCAATCCTTAGATAAGAAAATTGGCCAATTATAATCTTATAAAAACTAATAAAAAATCATAATAAATTATAAAATTAAAGAAAAATTGTAAAGATGAGAAGTCAAGATGGAAAAGGTGATTTTTAATCCTCCGATTCTCAAAAGTCTTTCTCTTCAATCTTATCTCTAAGATTCTTGCCTTCTTTTATATCTTGTTTAGCCTCAGAATCTCAATGCCAATTTTAGTTCGCTTTTAATTAAAAAGAAGGAAAACATGGAATGTCTGTTTTTTCTCGAATTATGGTTGTGGTGGTAAGCATGGGTAGCTGTAGTTCTTTCTAGAAGGAGAAATTCTAAGTCTTCTAGAGAATCACACCCATAGAGGTCATCACAAGAAGCTCGTGGTTCTCTCCAGGGTTATATAATACTTCCTCTTTTAGCCAACTATGATCATGGTTATAACCTCTAACTGCTAGTGATTCTCTCTACCTTCAGAATTCTAAATTTTCTACTTATCCTTTATTTTTGCTATGTTACTACCTCCAAATCCACTCACTTTAACTTTCCTATCAAATGCAAACTCAATGCAGTAATAAATTTTAAAAGAAAAAAAATTAACAAAGAGAAAAATTTTAAAATGCATGGTACATGAAAAATTGAATAAGAAATGAAGAGAAAAATATATACATCTAACACATACATCATCTACCTCCTCACTTGATGGTAAGTTGGAATGAGCTGACCTCTAATTTTTCATTATTTATTACTTGTAGGGAAGTACCAAAGGCCACCCACTCTCTTATCAAGATTAGACAAAGAAAAGATGAAACCTTAAAAAAATTTTGGCTTACTTTTGCAGGGACTTAGCGTTAGTATCTAATATAATTGAAAGCATTCAGTTGCATATTATAGTGGAGGTAGTAAGAAAAGGTACCATGTTTACCTTGTTCATGGAAAGATATACACCAACCACTATAGCAAATTTTAGGAAGAAGACTACAAAATATATGAGAATAGAAGATAGTTTGGTTAGGGTGGAATCGAGAAATCAATCTCAAGCACTTACCCAAAAAATTCTCAAAATAACCAAAAGAATAGGGATAGAAGTAGGGATAAATGATTTGGGAATAGTCGTAACAACTTTGGTGGAAAAAAGAAGAGGTTATAAGGATAGTTTGAGGATTACATGCTGCTTAACTTTTCTGATTAAATTCTCATAAATTTCTTACTTTACTTCTACTAGAAGGCAATGTTGGTCCTCAATATGACTAAGTGCATCCTACTACAAATTATTATCGATGCAATGAGGAGGAAACATCCTTTTATCACTAGCTAAATTTGAGTCTAGCATCATGGTTAAATGTAAGATAAATTCTACCAAGCATATGAAGATGGAAGATAGTTTTGGTGGGGATAAACCAAGGAACTCAATCCCTAACACCTAGCCAAAATTTGTCAAGATAACCAGAAAAATGGAGGAAAAAGTAGAAGAATTAGGGACAAGTGAAATGGAAATAGCAACAACAATTTTAAGAACAAGAGAAAAAAATTGGAATCTAGTTTGGGGAATACTGCTCCTTAACACTTTCCCTAGAAGAACGCAAAGATCATAAAGAAATCAAATCTTTTATATTCTATTCTCTTTTTATATTCTTAATTTGATTTATCAAAAGGTAAAATGAAAAATAATGTTAACTTTTGTTTGTACTTGATAAGACACTACAAAGAGAGGGTGATTTCTTCTAAAGCTTCATCTCAAGTACTTAAGTTATTAGATGATTTTTTTATAAGACACTTTGTCTCTAGTTTTCTAAGATCATAAAAAGCTTATTAATAGGTTGTTTTTTTTTAAGATCTCTTTGATTCATAAAAATATTCTTTCTTAGATATTTTCCAAACATATGCTACAAGGGACTTAACTAAAGCTACACTTAAAACTTGTTATTGTATAAGATATTTTATTTAATCTTAATATTTTTGTAACATCATAAAAAATTTTAGAGGTGTCAACCATCTTGACTCTAACAAGTTGGCTATCCAATTTTTCATTACTTTATCACTTATGGACAAGCTATGAGAAACACTCATTCCTTTACTAGGATCAAGTAAGGGAAAGATAGGACTCTTAGAAATTTCTCTTTTATTAAAAGGAAATGTTGCTCTCAATATGATTGAGAGTATCCTGCTACATATTATTGTTGATGTAGTAAGGAGGGGCACACCCTTTACGTTATCACTAGCTAAATTTGAGCTGAGAACCATGGCAAAGTTTAGGATGAGCGTTATTGAGTATGTGTAAATGGAGAATAGTTTGTGGGTGGGATAAACCAAGGAACTTAGTATAAAGCGTTAACCCAAAACAACCTTCAAGAAATAAGAAAAATGAAGAAAATGATGGAAGAACTAGGGACAATTAATTTGAAAATAGCAACAACAATTTTGGTAACAAGAAAAACAAGTTGAAGATCCAATTCAAGGAGTACACATTCCATAACACTTCCCCTTATAGAATGAATATTTCATGTAGAGATCAATTCCTTTTATAATTTATTTTATTTTTGGATTATCAAGTTATTTTATCAAAACATATTGAAAAGTAACCTTAACTAAAGAGGATGCTTGCTTTGAGAACTTCATCTTAACTACTAAAGTTATTAGACACTTCTTTATAAGACATGTAATCTTATATCATAAGAAGCTTCTCAATAAGATATTTTCTTTTAATATTTTTTTAAATTCATAACAAACTTCTCTATAAGATATTTTCTTTTAATATTTTTTCAATTCATAACAAGCTTCTCAATAAGATATTTTCCAAATAGATGTAAAAAGATACTTAACAAAAGCTACGCTTAAAATTTGTTACTATATAAGATATTTTATTTAATATTAGTTATATTTTTATAACATCATCAAAACTTTTAGGGGTGTCAACCATCTCGACTCTAACAAGATAGGTTTCTAATATTCTTATTACTTGTAGAAAAATTTCGAAATATACCCATTCCTTTCTTAGGACTAGGAAAAGGAAAGATAAGATTCTCTAAAATTTCTTAACTCATTTCTACTAGAAGGTAGTGTTGGTCCTCAATATGACTAAGAGTGTGTGAAGATGGAGGATAATATAATGAACACTAGTTAAATATTCACATCCTTTGTGTTATCATTAGCTAAATCTATGTTGAACACCATTGATGAATTTAGGATAAGGGCTAGCAAGTACATGAAGATGAAGGATAATATGGTAAGGATAAACTAGGGAGCTCAATCCTTAGCACCTATCCAAAACAACCCTCAAGGTAACGAGAAAATGGATGAAAATGTGGAAGAACTAGGGATAAATGATTTGAAAATAGCAACAATAATTTCAAAGACAAGAAAAAGAAATTGAGGATCCAATTGTAGGAATACATGCTTCTTAACACTTTCCCTTGAATAATGAAGAGCTTATAGCTAAAAAGATTACAAATGTTGAATGATCACTTCTAATTAATAAATCAAACCATAACATCCAAACATATTATGTTTCGTATGATGATGTGGAAAATATACATGTATTTACTTAAGGGAATCAATCAATGGTTAATAAACCTTCTATACTTACACTAGATCAATTATGATTTATATGTTTTTATTATAAAAATTTAGATAAATTCAGTTATGAAAACTCATCAAAATCCAGTTTTTATTAAGTTCTTTCTTTACTTAAGATTTAATTTTCTTCCTTAAAAAATAAACTTTAATTTACAATTTATTCATTATTCTTTGACTTTTTATTTTTCTTCACATTTTTACCTACATTATATTACCATATATTTTTTTGATATTTTCTTTTAATATTATCTCTTTATTCTTTTCACCTTACTAAAATAAATTTTAAAAATTTATATATGCGTATTTTAGATTTTTTCAAAAATATAAACTATTACAATTTAAAAATTTGATAAATATTATTCATTAAAATGAATCTTTTCTAAACATGTTATCATTCACTAGTCTCACTTTTTCTAGTACAAATTAAGGATAACAATTTGTTAGTAATTATTTTTTTTATTTTCAGACAAATAATTTAAAAAAATATTGATGTAAAGGTTACCACTGCAAGATCTATCGGATCTATTAGACCCAATACAAGGTTTAGGACCAAAAAGTTGCAAGGAGAGGTAAAGATCCTACTTAACTTGTAGGAGGACCTTCCTCAAGCTTCTACCTCTTAGTATAGGCTTAGGTTTTTTCCTTTGTACTTAGGATTAGAGGGCCCTATGTATATAGGCTTTTGGGCATCCTTTTGTGTATATTTTGTGTATCATACTTTAGGCTCATCTAGGCCCAATTAACTTCTTTAGGCCAAAATCTAAGCCCTAATGCATGACTAAGGATGGATTCAAAATCTTCCTTTTACTCCTCATGTATGGCCTATATATTGGACTCTTTGTAGCCATTTTGGAATCTTTGGATCATTAGTGAAATCTGAATTTTCATAGTGCAAACTCTTAAATATTCTCTCCTTTAGCTAGGTTTGAAGGTGGAGAATATTCTCATCCTTGACCTCCAAGGTAGTGAAACAAGAAGGCTTGCCTCCTAAAGGAGTAGCGCCTAGAACTTCCTTTTGAAGTATCCCATTTCCCCTCCATTCATGTAAAAAATTCACCTCCTCCTTATCTGGATCTTTTCCTCCAATTTGAGGCTACATCAAATATTAAAAATATATGCATGGTTTTGTTTCGTTGATTTTTAAATTTCTTCATTTTTATCTTTAATTTCACACACACACACACACACATATATATATATATATATATATATATATATATATATATATATATATATATATATATATTTGTAAGTATTTGTAAACACTCAATTATGTCTGAGGCCTCCGTTTTTAAATCAATGTGCAAATAATTTAAATAATAGGAAACAAAATAAATGGAGAAAAGGAAATAATAATATTTGAAACAAATCATAAACTGTCAGCAGAAAAGCAGAAAGTAGAAAACAACAAAAATAAAAACAAAAAATAGAAACAAAAAATGGGAAATATTCATATTTGAAACAAATAGAAAAAAACAGAAAAATAAAAAATAAATAAAGCTAAATAAGAAAAGAGAAAGAAAAATTAAAAAAATAATTTAAATTGATAAAACCTAAAAATAATAAAAGTAAGAAAAAACAGAAATGAAAAATAAAAAGAAATGAAAATAAGAAAATAAAATTTCAAATAAAGTTGAAGAGTGGAAAGAAAAGAAGGGGAAAAGAAAAAAAAATCAAAAAGCTAAAATAAAAAAGGAGGAAAGGTTGAAAGGTTTAAAAATTGGCTATAAATAGGTAAAAAGGCATTAGGGAAGGGAATTTTTAAGAATTTTTGAAGGGAGGACCTAGGAGACTTCTACCTCTGCCTTCAAACCAGTTCTTCATCACCTTCCAATCGAGGTTAGATCCGACATTTATTCTGCTTAAGTTTCTTGCTTCTTCTCGGATTTCCGAGCTCATTTTCGTCTCTGGTTTTTATTTTCATTTTTGATCGGTCAAATGATTTCCGATTTTGATGACTTTTGTTGCGTTCCCTTTGTATTTCTCTCTAGTTTCTGGAATGATATTATTTGTCTAATTTGGATCTAAAATGAAATTTATATCTCCTGATTACTGAAGCATGTTCGTCCAGGTATGCAAATGAACCTAGCTTGTTTGATTTGTGCATAACTTGCTCATTTCTGGTTGGATTTATATCAAACTTATTTTGTTTAATTCGTATGATCCATATATTTCAATTGATTGATTTTAATTTTTCAGATCTACCAAAAAATATTTTCTATAAATTCTGAGATTTGAATCCAAATTTTGGTGCCAAAATCTTATGTGTTCTTGAGGTTGATCTTCGTCCCATTTTTTTGTTTTTATTTTTAATCAGTAAAATGATCTCCAATTTCTGTGATTTTTGTTGCATTCTCTTCTTCTTTCTCTCTAGTTTCTGGAATGATATTATTTGTCTAATTTGGATCTGAAATGAGATTTCCATTTCCTGATTACCGAAACATGTTCTTCCTAGTATGCAAATGAACCCAGCTTGTTTGATTTGTGCATAACTTGCTAATTTTTGGTTGGATTTATGTCAAACTTGTTTTGTTTGATTTTTATGATCCATATATTTCAATTGATCAGTTTTAATTTTTCAT
This sequence comes from Canavalia ensiformis, assembly GCA_026541065.1. NCBI lineage: Eukaryota > Viridiplantae > Streptophyta > Magnoliopsida > Fabales > Fabaceae > Canavalia > Canavalia ensiformis. The sequence continues at coordinate 27,670 of JAMKYM010000177.1, read as the reverse complement.
ATCTATCAAAAAATATTTTCTGAAAATTCTAAGATTTTAATTCAAATTTTGGCGCCAAAAACTCTTGTGTTCTTGAGGTTGATCTTCGTCTCTATTTTTCATTTTCGTTTTTAATTGGTCAAATGATCTCTGATTTTGGTGATTTTTACTGTGTTCTATTTTTCTTTCTCTCTAGTTTCTGGAATGATATTATTTGTCTAATTTGGATCTGAAATGAAATTTCTATCGCTTGATTACTGAAGCATGTTTTCAATTTTTTTCCTTAGATTCAAATTAAGTCAAGTTTATGTTAAATCAAGTCCAATTCAAGCCCAAAATTCAAACCAAATTCTTTTTCTTCAAATAACGTCAAGTTTAACTCTTTTCTTCGAATAAAATCAAGTCAAATTCAAGTTTTATTCTTTTCCTCTCAAGTTTCCAAAATAAATTCAATGTCTTTCCTCCAATCAAATTTAGTTCAAAAATTCTCGAGTTCAAATCAAGTTCCATTTAAATCAAGTTTCCTTTTTCTTCTCAAGTTTTGGATCAAATTCATTTCTTATTTTAAGTCAAGCCCAATTATTTTCTTGACCTTATTCTTTTTAAACTAATATTTTGGGATCTTCGGTCTCACGCAACGGACTCTAAACGGGGAACTGGCGGTTCACCTGCTGTTCGATATTTAGTAGCTCGTATGGGCCCCCGTGCTGTCTTAGCCATCTCGGACCTTGTACACGAGTGGACTAAGGGTCCTTTTCAAAAATAAAGTTCTTTTTCAAATGTTTTGGGGTCTTCGGTCTCACGCAACGGACTCTAAATGCGGAACTGGCGGTTCACCTGCTGTTCGACGTTTAACAGAAGAATTAGAGAAAGACAGCTTTCTCGACATCCTTATAGGACCCGAGCACAATCAAGAATCATGGATGAGCTGTAAAGGAAAAATGAGGAGTTGAGAAATGAGGTCAAGACCCTGAAGGAGAAAATGGCCAAGCTAATGGAGGCCATCCAACTATCTAAATAGAAAGAGGCAAGGGAATCCCTACCAGGAGAACCAATTGATCCAACATATCCTCCTAGCTTTACTCCACAAAACCCTTCGCCATTAACCATGCCTCTGCAAACCGAAGGGGTTCATTACAGGTTTCCTCATGGGCATGCACCCTCATTCGGCCAAACGCAAGCCCAAACACCACAAACATCCCTTATGCTGTTCCAAATACCACTCCACAAACTTACCAAACAGCCGTTGGGGGAACGCATCCTATGTTCACCCAAGGGCCTTACCCTATGTACATACCATCTTCTCAACCTCACCACATGCCAGAGGAAAACCCCAGCCATCCTTTTAAGGAGGATACTGAAATGTGGAAAATCTTGGGGGAAATAATTAAGGCAATCGAGGGAAATGCTTATGAAGCCAAAGACGCAGCCGATCTGTGCCTAGTTCCAGATGTGGTCATCCCTCCTAAATCCAAGGTTCCTAAATTTGAAAAATACTAAGGAACTAGCTGCCCAAGGAACCACCTGGCCATGTACTACAGGAGGATGTCCCCTTGTATGCACGACGATAAGCTACTTGTCCATTTCTTTCAAGATAGCTTAACAAGGGTAGCCGCAACCTGGTATACTCAGTTAGAACGAACACATATCCGCTCATGGAGAGATTTAGCTGAGGCCTTCCTAAAACAATACTAGTATAATGTGGAGATGGCTCCGGATCGAACTCAACTCCAAAACATGGCCAAAAGGGGAGATGAGACCTTCAAACAATACGCTCAACGGTGGCGAGAGTTAGTCGCTCAAGTACAACCTCCTTTATCTGAGAAGGAGTTGGTCAGCATGTTCATAGACATACTCCAAGATCCTTTCTATGACAAGATGTAGGCTGCGTGACTTCTAGCTTCTCTGATGTCGTCATCATTGGAGAAAGGATCGAAGGTGGCATGCGCCGTGGAAGGATCGCGCGCAAGTCCGCAGGGACAGTTGATGCCTCTGTAGAAAAGACGAAGACATGGGAGACTTTTAATACGGCTTCAAGTCAAGGACAGTACATGTCTCAGATGGCACCTTATGGACCAACTAGCTTCCAACCTTCTTCATACCCATCTTACACACCACCTCCTTACATTGCTTCTACCTACCAAACACCCTACCATCCAACCTACAACTATTCAATGAAAATCCGACTGCCCACACTATACACGGTCCACACACAAGCTATAAGCCCAAATCCTAGCCAAAGCCAAAAAAAAAAAGAACCCCGTCCAGTTTGATCCCATTCCAATGACCTACACTGAGCTGCTACCTCAGCTAATCCAGAATTCCCTGGTGGTCCCCTACCCGCTGAAACCTCAAGAACCACCATATCCTAAATGGTATGACGCCAATGTCGTATGTGACTACCATGCGGGGTACATTGGTCATTCTACAGAGAACTGCCAGGTTCTGAAACGTAAGGAGCAAAGTCTGATTGATGCTAAACGACTAGATTTTGGGAAGATTGCTCCTAATATGGGAAATAATCCAATGACAAATCATGAGAGCTCATCTACTAGCTAAGAAATGGGAGCAGCAAAAGGAGTTTCCTTGCACAAATCGAGCTATCGAGGCAATCATCCAGGATTTGTCATATTTTTCAAAATCAATCTTTTGTATATAAATCTCAATAAATAATACAAAAATTATCTTTTTCATGTTTCTTGGGCACGTGCTTCACATTACTAGCCTTACTTCTAAAAATTTACCGTTCTTTTTATCCACTCAGCCCGCTTCTTATCCCTACACCCAAACAATAAATACCTGCTGATGACAATGTCGATGCTGTGATAAATAATCTTAAATGCATGATTAATCAAGCTCAAAGAAAAAAACCAAATGAGGAAGCAAAAAAAGAAACCAGGGATTCCAGATCACCATTCCTCTCAAGGAACACTCTTGTCTAACAAAGAAAAGGCAATAAATATCCCGCTAGATCAAAGTTCAAATTCACGCAAAATTTAGGGATACATAATAGATTCGTTGAATTGAAAGTCAAAACAATCCAAGTAAGACCTCATAGAAGATCTGACCGGTCAAAATTCAAGAAAGAAAATGAAAAAGCCTGCTGGATTAAAGTCAAAAAAATAATTCAAGCAAAATCAAGATCAAAATTCAAGAAAAAGAAGAAGGAAAACCCGCTGAATTAAAATCAAAGAAAATCCAGGCAAAATAGGGTTAAAAATAAATCGACAAAGGCATGATAAAAAAAGGTCTTGCTGGATTCCAAAAATAATTCAGGCAAAATTAGGATCAAAACAAGAGCCCGTTAGATCGAAAACCCACAAAGACAGCCTAGGCAAAAGTTAGGGCACACCAAGAAAAAAGCCTGCTAGGCTGAAAACCCACAAAGGACGGCCTAGGAAAAAGTTAGGGCATAATCAAACAAAAAGTCTGCTAGGGCTGAAACCCACAAAGACAGCCTAGGCAAAAATTAGGGCACAATCAAACAGAAGGCCCGCTAGGTCGAAAACCCTCAAAGGGCAGCCTAGGCAAAAGTTAGGGCATAATCAAACAGAAGCCCGCTAGGTCAACAACCCTCAAAGAAGACCTAGGTAAAAGTTAGGGCACAATCAAACAGAAGCCCACTAGGTCGACAATCCTCATAAACGACATAGGAAAAAGTTAGGGCACAGAATCAAAAGTCCACTAGGTCGAAAACCCTAAAAAATGACCTAGGAAAAAGTTAGGGCATACAATCAAGAGCCCGCCATGTCGAAAACCTGTAAGGGAGACCTAGGAAAAAGTTAGGGCATCAATCAAAAGCCCACTAGGTCGATAATCCTAAAAAATGACCTAGGCAAAAGTTGGGGCACACAAAGAGAAAGCCCGCTAGGTCGAGAATCCTCAAAGGCAACCTAGGAAAAAGTTAGGGCAAAATGAAAGACCTGTTAGGTTGAAAACTCAAAAGAACAACCTTTCAAACCAGGAATCCCAAGACAACATGATGTTCTGTACCTCATCTTTTCTAAAACTGGGGCAAAATCTTGCCGTTTCTCAAGTTTGATTAATTTGACAATCAAGATTATGAAAAACAGCACTCGCATTTTTCATCAAAAGGTGCCATTTGGGCAATCAAACCCACACCTTTCGTCTTTTCTTGCCAAACAAAACACCACTTGCTAAAACCTTCTTTATTTATTTCCATCCAAAATCACTTTGTACACCTCAAAAATGCACGTGCCACAGAGAAATGTGAAAAAAATAAAAATAAAAAGATTAATTTTGAAGAGTCATGTCAAATCGGATGAATCCTCAACCATCGCGACATGACATGACAGCTTCCCAAAGATCATTCTCCTATCAGACATAATGCCACCAAGACAAAAAGAGTGTCTTATTCAAGTGATGCTGACCATTGTTAGTTCCCAAAGATTGCGGAAAAGAAGGTTCCGACATTGGCCAAGAAGCCGAGAGATAGAGTCGATCTAGCTCGTCCTGATTCTTGATTCCTTTCACACCAACTATGAGGTTGTCGAGGAAAGGACATGTCAAAAAAAATCAATCAAAAATCAAGAGAAACAAAGTTTTTACACCATCTCATGGTCTACATTCATCTCATAGCATCCATTTCATCAAATAATTATTTCAAGCATCAAAAAGTAATCGATATATTAAAACATCGCATCCTCTTTATTCAAGGCATCACAAACATTGCATCCTCTTTGTTCAAAGCATCACAAACATCTAACATCCCTTTTCATTCAATCAAGTATCACAATAAGCTTTCATTCATTCAAGCATTTCATAACTTATTTTTCAAAACTAATTAAGACCTGGGTAAAATTGCCCGAATTTATCATAATTAAAAGACTTCCAAACTAGGGCAAATGCTTGCTCACACAAAAATCCAATTTGAGGTCATCCTCAAATTCTGAGTCAAGCTCAAATTGGGGAAAACGTTTGCCCACAAAAATTCAATTTGAGGTCACCCTCAAATTTTGAGTCAAGCTCAAACTAGGGAAAATGCTCGCCCAAAAAAATTCAATTTGAGGTCACCCTCAAATTCTGAGTCAAGCTCAAACTGGGGCAAACGTTTGCCCACAAAAATTCAATTTGAGGTCACCCTCAAATTCTAAGTCAAGCTCAAACTGGGGCAAATGCTCGCCCACAAAAATTTAATTTGAGGTCACCCTCAAATTCTGAGTCAAGCTCAAACTGGGGCAAACGTTTGCCTACAAAAATTCAATTTAAGGTCACCCTCAAATTCTGAGTCAAGCTCAAACTAGGGAAAATGCTCGCCCACAAAAATTCAATTTGAGGTCACCCTGAAATTCTTAATCAAGCTCAAACTGGGGCAATCCGTTGACGTTTGCTCACAAAAATTCAATTTGAGGTCACCCTCAAATTCTGAGTCAAGCTCAAACTGGAGCAAACGTTTTCCCAAGAAAGATTTAAATTCAAAAATTCAAAATCAAAACGGGGGCAAATGGTTGCCCAAAATCCCCTCAAGTTAAGGCATCCCTCAACTGCCAAAAGATCTTCGAAACTGGGGCAAACACTTGCCCAAAGTTCCTTCAAATCAAGACATCCCTCAATTATCAAGAATTTTCTAAACTGGGGAAAAATGGTTGCCCAAGTTTCTTCAAGAGAATAATTATCAAGTGCTTAAAAACCTTCAAGTTCAAGGTAAAATAAGCAATTTATTTTAATTCAAGAAAAACAAATTTCAAAATAGCTTGTCCGAGGCAACTGACGACGAAGTCCATGTTCCGCCCTCGCAAGACACATCACACCATTCTTTCCCACACCTGCCTTGACAGGACCTGTACATTTTACTTGTCTTAACAGGTCATTTGTCATTTTCCTTTGCCTGTCTTAACAGGTTTTCACCTTTTCCTATCTAGTAGGCTTGCATTTCTCTTGTCAACAACAAGAGTTTATCTACATTTGTTCTGTCTTAACAAGATAGTTTTCGTCATTTACTTTACCTGCCTTAACAAGGCTTGCTTCTTTCCTGTCTTCACAGGTTCTTTTCATTTCGCTTGCTTGTCTTAACAGGTTTTCACCATTCGTTCAGGCTTGTCTTAATGTGCGCTTTGCCTCCATCCCGTCAATAATAGGACTTACATTTTTTCTGTCTTAACAAGTCATTTTCATTTTCCTTTGCCTCTGCTTCAAAGGTGCTTGTATCTTTCCCCGTCATCACCGTGGACTTTTTCTGCATTTCACCTATCTTAACAGGTCATTTTTCATTTGTCCTAGCAACAATAGGATTTCATCATTTCTATTTTTCCCGGCAACAGCGGGACCTCATTTGCATTTTCCTGTCAACAACAGGATGTCAAACATGTTTAAATTCTGTCCGCCTGTCTTAACAGGTTTGCATTTATCCTGGCAACAGCAGGATTTCATTTTCATCTTCCTGGCAACAACGGGACCCCCATTTTCATTCCTTCCTGTCAACAATGGGATTCCCATCAAGTTTACTTTTTTGCACCTTGACCTATGTTGTCAGGCCTCATCAAGTTTACTTTTCCGCATCTTGGCCTATGTTGTCAGGCCTCCTCAAGTTTACTTTTCTGCACCTTGGCCTATGTTGTCAGGCCTTCTCAAGTTTACTTTTCCGCACCTTGGCCTATGTTGTTAGGCCTCCTTAACTTTACTTTTCTGCATCTTGACCTATGTTGTCAGGCCTCATCAAGTTTACTATTCAGCACCTTGGCCTATGTTGTTAGGTCTCCTCAAGTTTACTTTTCTACACCTTGGCCTATGTTGTCAGGCCATGCATGTTTAAATTCCAGCACTTCGGCCTATGATGTCAGGCCTTACATGTTTAAATTCTCACATTCTGGCCTATGATGTCAAGCCTTCCATGTTTAAATTTCAACACTCCGGCCTATGATGTCAGGCCTTGCATGTTTAACTTCCCACATTCTGGCCTATGTTGTCAGGCCTTGCATTTTAAATTTCCGCATTCTGGCCTATGTTGTCAGGCCTTGCATTTTAAATTTCCGCATTCCGGCCTGTGATGTGAGGCCTTCCATGTTTAAATTCCAGCACTCCGGCCTATGTTGTCAGGCCTTGCATTTTAACTTTCCGCACTTCGGCCTACGATGTCAGGCCTTGCATGTTTAAATTCTAGCACTCCGGCCTATGTTGTCAGGCCTTGCATTTTAAATTTCTGTATTCTGGCCTATGATGTCAGGCCTTGTATGTTTAAATTTCAGCACTCCGGCCTATGATGTTAGGCCTTACATGTTTAAATTCCCGCATTCCAACCTATGGACTCAGGCCTTGCATTTTAAATTTCCGCATTCCGGCCTATGATGTCAGGCCTTGCATGTTTAAATTCTAGCACTCTAGCCTATGTTGTCAGGCCTTGCATTTTAAATTTCTGTATTCCGGCCTATGATGTCAGGCCTTGCATGTTTAAATTTCAGCACTCCGGCCTATGATGTCAAGCCTTACATGTTTAAATTCTCGCATTCCAACCTATGTTGTCAGGCCTTGCATTTTAAATTTCCGCATTCCGACCTATGATGTCAGGCCTTGCATGTTTAAATTCCAGCACTCCAGCCTATGTTGTCAAGCCTTGCATTTTAACTTTCAGCACTTTGGCCTATGATGCCAGGCCTTGCATGTTTAAATTCTAGCACTCCGGCCTATGTTGTCGTTTTTCCTGCATTTTAAATTTCAGATTCTCGCCATGATGTCGCCTTGCATGTTTAGATTTCTCAGCATCCATTTATGATGTCGCCCATATGTTTAAATTCCCACATTCCAGTCTATGTTGTCAGGCCTTGCATTTTAAATTTCCGCATTCCGGCCTATGATGTCAGGCGTTGCATGTTTAAATTCCAACACTCCGATTTATGTTGTCAGACCTTGCATTTTAAATTTCTGCATTCCGGCCTATGATGTCAGGCCTTGCATGTTTAAATTCCAGCACTCTGGCTTATGTTGTCAGGCCTTGCATTTTAACTTTCAGCACTCTGGCCTATGATGTCAGGCCTTGCATGTTTAAATTCCAGCACTCCGGCCTATGCTGTCAAGTCGTGCATGTTAAATCTCAGCACTCCGGCCTATGATGTCAGGCCTTCCTTAAGTTTATTTTTCTGCATTTCGGCCTATGTTGTTAGGTCACCATCAAGTTTTACCTTTCTACATCTCCGCCTATAGTGTCAGGCCTCATCTAGTTTACCTTTCCGTATCTCGGCCTATAGTGTCAAGCACCATCAAGTTTAATTTTTTGCATCTCGGCCTATGATGTCAGGCCTCCCTCAAGTTTCCTTTTCTGCTCATTCAAGTTTTCCCTTTCTGCATGTTCAAGTTTTCTTTCCTGCATGTTCAAGTTTCCTTTTCTGCACCATCATGTTTACCTTTCTACACCAGGGCTTATGATGTCAAGCCTTAAGCATAGATAGGTTTCTGTACCTTGGCCTATATTGTCAGGCCACCTTGTACATACCTTACATTTTAGTTCCCGCATTCTTTCCTGCCTTAAACAGGTCATTTTCACCTCAATGACCGCAATTCAGCTTACCATGATAGGTCTTGCATATTTAAACCCTGTCGGTTTAGTGTATGAAGCCGGCAATGGCTTTCAGAAACCACCATCTTCTAGGCATTCATTTTCAAGTTCAAGGTTTCTCCTGCTTGTCGGACTTCTTCAAAAGCCTTCCTCAGACATAATGTGTTCACGTATTTACTCATTTCCTACCAAGATAATTCAGAGAATTATTTCTCACATTATCTGGTAGGAAAAGGAGTAAAGAGGGGCAAACGGTAAACACTCAATTATGTCTGAGGCCTCCATTTTTAAATTAATGTGAAAATAATTTAAATAATAGGAAACAAAATAGATGGAGAAAAGGAAATAATAATATTTGAAATGAATCACAAACTGTCAGCAGAAAAGCAGAAAGCAGAAAACAACAAAAATTAAAACAAAAAATAGAAACAAAAAATGGGGAATAGTCATATTTGAAACAAATAGAAAAAAAATAGAAAAATAAAAAATAAATAAAGCTAAATAAGAAAAGAGAAAGAAAAATTGAAAAAATAATTTAAATTGATAAAACCTGAAAATAATAAAAGTAAGAAAAAACAGAAATGAAAAATAAAAAGAAATGAAAATAAGCAAATAACATTTCAAATAAAGCTGAAAAGTGGAAAGAAAAGAAGGGGAAAAGAAAAAATCAAAGAGCTAAAATAAAAAAGGAGGAAAGCTTGAAAGGTTTAAAAATTGGCTATAAATAGATAAAAAGGCATTAGGGAAGGGGATTTTTCATAATTTTTGAAGGAAAGACCTAGGAGACTCTCTACCTCTACCTTCAAACCAGTTCTTCATCACCTTCCAATCTAGGTTAGATCCGACTTTTATTCTGCTTAAGTTTCTTGCTTCTTCTCGATCTAGGCTCATTTTCGTCTCTGGTTTTTGTTTACATTTTTGATCGGTCAAATGATTTCCAATTTCGATGATTTTTATTGCCTTCCCTTTGCATTTCTCTTTAGTTTCTGGAATGATATTATTTGTCTGATTTGGATCTGAAATGAAATTTATATCTCCTAATTACCGAAGCATGTTCGTCCTGGTACGCAAATGAACTTAGCTTGTTTGATTTGTGCATAACTTGCTCTTTTCTGGTTGGATTTATGTCAAACTTGTTTTTTTATTCCTATGATCCCTATCTTTAATTGATCGATTTCAATTTTTTCAGATCTACCACAAAATAGTTTCTAAAAATTCTGAGATTTGAATCTGAATTTTGGCGCCAAAATCTTGTGTGTTCTTGAGGTTGATCTTCGTATCTGTTTTTCATTTTTTTTAATCAGTCAAATGATCTCCAATTTCAGTTATTTTTGTTGCGTTCTCTTATTATTTTTCTCTAGTTTCTGGAATGATATTATTTGTCTAATTTGGATCTGAAATGAAATTTCTATCGCTTGATTACTGAAGCATGTTTTCAATTTTTTTCCTTAGATTCAAATCAAGTCAAGTTTATGTTAAATCAAGTCCAATTCAAGCCCAAAATTCAAACCAAATTCTTTTTCTTCAAATAACGTCAAGTTTAACTCTTTTCTTCGAATAAAATCAAGTCAAATTCAAGTTTAATTCTTTTCCTCTCAAGTTTCCAAAATAAATTCAATGTCTTTCCTCCAATCAAATTTAGTTCAAAAATTCTCGAGTTCAAATCAAGTTTCCTTTTTCTTCTCAAGTTTTGGATCAAATTCATTTCTTATTTCAATTCAAGCCCAATTCTTTTCTTGACCTTATTCTTGTTAAACTAATGTTTTGCGATCTTCGATCTCACGCAACGGTCTCTAAACGGGGAACTAGCGGTTCACCTGCTGTTCGACATTTAGTAGCTCGTATGGCTCCCGTGCTGCCTTAGCCGCCTCGGACCTTGTGCATGAGTGGACTAAGGGTCCTTTTCAAAAATAAAGTTCTTTTTCAAATGTTATGGGATCTTCAGTCTCACGCAACGGACTCTAAATGCGGAACTAGCGGTTCACCTGCTGTTCGACGTTTAGTAGCTCGTACGGGCCCTCGTACTGCCTTAGCTGCCCTGGACCTTGTGCATGAGTGGACTAAAGGTCCTTTCAAAAATAAAGTTATTTTTAAAATATTTTGGGATTTTTGGTCTCACGCAACGGACTCTAAACGGGGATTTGACAGTCCACCTACTGTTCGACGTTGAGTAGTTCGTATGGCCCCCATGCTGCCTTAGCCACCTCGGATCTTGTGCATGAGTGGACTAAAGGTCCTTTCAAAAATAAAGTTAGTTTTCAAATGTTTTAGGATCTTCGGTCTCACGCAACGGGCTCTAAACGGGGAACTGGCGGTCCATCTACTTTTCGACGTTTAGTAGTTCGTATGGGCCCCGTGCTGCCTTAGCCACCTCGAACCTTGTACATGAGTGGACTGAAGGTTCCTCCATAAAATGAAAATCTTTTCAAAATATCATATTCCCTTTAAATACCTCTGAAGGTAAAGCCTTCACAAACCAGAACTACGTAAGCCTTGAGTTTCCCATTGCACCGGGGAATACATAGGAGCAGGATCAAGTCCTGTCAGGCTAACCTCCATCAAGCTATTTATTTTCACTCTAATTAAAGGGATCAAACAATTTTCAAAAATCACACACTCAGTTTAAGGGTACCGTTCTTTGGAACCGGTGAGTAGGGTGCCTAACACCTTCCCCACTCGTAACCAACTCCCGAACCTAAATCTCTTCTCGAGTTAGGGTTTTTCCAATTCTTTTTCCCTTAAATAAAAATTTGGTGGCGGCTCCGCATAATAAAATAAATTCTATTTTTAAAATTTTAGCTAGTCTCGCTGCCTTGGGTTGAATAGCTACAAAATAATGTTGTTGATATATAGATTTTTGATCAAAGATGGAAGGTAGATGACATTTTTCAACTGGTGTGGAATGGTTCAGAGTTAGTCAAAGGAAAGGACCTAGTTATATATAGATCAGTTTGAGGAAAAGACTTGGTGTTTTTAGAAAAGTACCCTTGTATAGTTTAGTACATGTGGTTGGATTGTGTAAAACATAAGTATATATATCGTAATATGATTAAGTATTCATTAGAAGGTGATGAAAGTTTTTTTAATAATAACATGAATATGATCGATGATTTAATATATGATTAGATTTGGGTTAGAGTTGGTCACTAAATCATTTATAACACTGAAAGATTTAAGGGCACATTACTAGTGAGAATGTCACTCAAACCAAGCCTTGGCTTGATCACACGCATATCTTGAAATAAGCATGGCCAAGGAAGGCCATGAGAATCAGGATCAATTTATAACCAATGGATAAATAACAATCCTAAAAATAGGAGAGTACGATAATCGAGATCTACAAAGATTAGACTACATATTTTATGATTCTTCTTCAGAGTTCAAAAAATATAAAATAGACTTGCATTAGGAACACAAGATCCACTAAGGAAATTGATCTAGAAGAAAATGACCATAAAATATCAAAAGATCAATATTTGATACCTTACAAAGATTTACTAGTTGAATTTGTTCCAAGCAACCATATATTGAGCTTGCTCAATGGATATTCTAAACATAATTAAATTTGGATTAAATATGTTTTTAATCTCTCTGAAATAATCAAATTTTTGTTTTGATCTCTCAATTTTAAAATCTTTGGTTTAGGTCTCTTATTTTCTAACATACCTTGATTATAGTCCTTAAAATTAACTCAAGATTAAATCAAGTTAGAATAACCATTGTTAGAGGAAATTTTATTATTTTATAGATTGTCTTGATTATAGTCCTTTAATCAAGGTTACTCTATGTTGATTTAATGTAACTTAAGCTAATATCAAGGAAAATACTCAAGGTATTTCAAAAAAATGCAAGACCTAAATCAAAAGTTTTAAAATTGAGAGACAAAAACTAAAATTTGATTATTTTAGGGGGATTAAAAATATATTTAACCCATTAAATTTTATAACCAAAGAAGATATTTTGAAAATAATTTTTTGTTGTCCAAGAGCCATAAGCATTTATGAATGGAAGGAAATTCCTTTTGGTTTAAAAAATGCTAGGCCCACCTATCACAAAGTTATCAATACTATTATTCATTACCTAATGGGAAAACCATACATGAATATATTGATGACATAACTGATTAACCTAAATTGAAGAGAAAACTATATTAATCATCTTCGCCAAGTCTTCTTAAAATTGAGAAACATAGATTAAAAATGAATCCTCTAAAATGGGTTTTGGTTTTTCAGGTGGAGAATTCCTAGGGTTTGTTGTTGACAAGCAAGGAATTGAAATTAACCAAAAAAAAAATGAAGGTCATTATTGACATAAAATCCTTGTCAAATCTAAAGGAACTCTAATCTTTGTTAAGCAAGGTGAATTATTTGAAAAGATTCATATCAAACCTATCAGGAAAGACACATGTCTTCTACTTGCTTATAGGATTGAAAGAAGAGAAAAATTTTCATTGGGAGCAAGTACATCAATTGGCATTCTATAAGTTTAAAGATTACCTAAGCATGCCTCATATTCTTATGGCTCTAATAACAAATAAACCAATAAAATCATACATAGTTTCTTAATAACACACTATTGAAAGCATGTTGGTTCAAAAAGGTGAAGATGGAGTTGAAAGAGTGGTATACTATTTAATTCGATTTCTTGTAAATGTAGAAATGAGATATTTTGCATAAGAAAAGTTGGACTTTTCCTATATAAAATTAAAACATTATATAAATCCTTTCAACATCATTGTTTTAGATCATTGTGGTTTTTATTAAATTCATGTTAATTAAACTCATCCTTTTACAGTTGAGTTATGAAATGGACATTAGAACTTACTAAATTTACGCTGTTATTTTCACTACCGAAATCTGTAAAATGACAATCAGTGGTTGATTTCATTAGATCATTCAGTTCCTATTAGAAAAGAACAAATTTTTGTTGGTTCAAAAACTTGAGATCAATATTTTGATGGATGAAAACATAAAAATGATAAAGAAATTATTTTATTCATCATATCCCCTAAAAGTTACCTTACCCATTTAATATTAAAAGTTAAAGTTGTATCTTCAAATAATAAGATAGAATATTTGACTTTGATAAATGGTCTTAGGATTTTAATTAAACTAGGTGTAAAAAATGTTATCCAAGGTAATTCTGAATTGATTTTAAACAAATGATAGAAAATTTTAAATGTATCATCAAAAATATATTTAGTCATTTTAGTTAATCTATAAAATTCCTAACAAAATTTGATGAAATTATTTTCAAACACATTTCTAGAACTGAAAATATTAAAGTCAACGCTCTTGCACAACTAGTCTTAGGTGTAAAATATCTTTTTGAAACACTTGTCAAATTATCAAGTATTAAAAAAATACTTGTCAAATTAGCAAATTAAGATTTTGAAAATTGATAATCTCGATCCTTACGATTAGAGGAATCATATAAGTTATTTGAAAATTTTGAATGAATTAGCCGATAGGAAATTACGATATTTGTCTACTCATTATATGATTTTAACTGATGAATTATGTACGAAAAAGATATATGGGACCTTTGTTAAGATGTTTACAACGAGATGAAGCATAAATAGCGTCAGTAGAAACTCATTAAGGATTTTGTGATTTTCATGAAATAGGCCATCAAAGAAAACGGGTTTTTAACTTGAAAGAATTTATATTGGCCAATTATTTCGAACGATTGTATAAATTACTCAAAATCTTATGAAGATGGCCAAAGACATTCATCGCTTCAACATGTACCAACATCAAAGTTGCATTGGATAATTAAACCCTGACCTTTTAGAGGATGGACTTTAGACATAATAAGATTAATACATCTGACATCGTTAAAAACATCAATTCATACTAGTGGCAGTCAATTATTTTACTAAATGAATCAAAGTAATTTCCTTTAAAAAGTTTGACAAAGGGGAGATGATTAATTTTATACATTTTCTACTTTGGAATCCTATGGACATTGACAACTAATTAGAGAATGACTTTTATTGGTCAAAAAATACATTAATTTGAAGAATATGTAGGTATCAAAATAATAAATTCAACCCCTTATTATGCTCAAGCTAATAGCCAAGTCAAGGTCATTAATAAGATCATTATGAGATTAATTAAAACAGATAGGCAAAAAGTTAAAATACTGGCATGAAATGTTAGATCAAATTATTTGAGCTTATTAAAATTCCCCTCAAGACGTTACATGAACAATTTTGTTTCATCTAACATATGGCCATGATGCGATCTTGCCCATTGATGTGAATCTAAAGTTCATTTGAATTCAGAGACAAAGCAAGTTAGCCATGAAGAACTATTGGAACCTTATGTTTAATGAATTAAATTTAATTGATCAAGAACGACTAGACGATGTGGAAAGTATAATGAAATAGAAAGAAAAGATTGCTCAATTTTACGATAAAAATGTTAGGTATAAATATTTATCAAAGGTGATTTGGTTTGGAAAATAATTTTGCTTCTTGATAAGAAGTTTAAGAATCTTGGTAAATGGTATTTAAATTGGGAAGGACCTTTCAAGATAATGAATATGTTGTCCCACAATGCATATACAATTTGAGATATCACAAATAAGTCACACATCTTGTTTATAAATGATAAATATCTATAGAGGTTTCAATTGACCATGATATTGGACAACGTTTTTGCAAGATAATGAAAGAAAAATATACTTCATCCATATATACAAGTAAAAATAAATATAACATATTAATTATCCATACAAACATACTAAGTGGATAAACACAATTTAAAAAAAATAAAATAAAGGCTTTGAGCATAAAGCCTTGTAAGATTTCTTTAGTTTTTCAAAAGTAGCATCAAGTCCTTTTTGGGCTTCATCTAGAACTATCTAATGACAAATGAAGTTGGATATGTCTTGATTTAAAGTCTTAATTGCCTCAATCTTTTTTTATTCTTTTCATGGCATAAGGAAATTTCCTTTTGGATCGTATTCTTTCCTTTCTTTATCCTTTCAAGTTAGCGCTTAAGATATTCAATTTCTTTATCTAGTTCATTCAAGCATTTTTCATTAGTCATAATGGATTTTTTAAGTTTGGTAAATTTATCCCAAATCACTTTGAACTTTTCTCTTGAGGTGTTCCTTTCTATGTCGAATAATTCCTTTTAACCATGGATCTTTGTGGTTTGATATATGGTTTTCATACTCTCAGAGTATGTGTTTAGGTCGGGAGTTTATTCTTCAAGTTTGTCTTCAACATCCTATAAATATTTTTTAAACTCATAAGTTGAGGTTCTATCCCTAACAAGCAATTTTAGAAGATTTTTCTTAAAGGCCAAGCTTGATAAGTGAATAAGACAATGTGTAGGAGAATCAATTCATTGGATGAGCTCAGAAGCTATAGAGCTTTGTGTATAGGCATTTGATCCAAATACACTTGTAAGTAACCGATAGATTATCGCTGTTGGATCCTCTTCAGCAAGCATTTATCAAATATCACTAATGGTGTGGAGCTAGGCATCAAAGAAAATTTTGCTTGCAGTTTTTACATAGGAGCATTTCCTTGCATAGAAGAGGCCAAAGTTGATGAACTTTGGGAAGGCAAAGAAGCCTATAATGCAACAACAACAATGGGTCTTAATGTATTAACCCTTGTTTCCTTGAAAGATCCTACTTTTTATCAAAAGAGTTGGAAGGAAAACATTTTGTCTTAATATGAATTAAAGGGTAAGGTTTTTACCATATCTCAAGTAAACAAATCTTTTAACTTTCTTAGAGATTGAAGCACCTCAAATTTCAAAGTAATTGTTTCATGTTAAGAACATATTAAACAAATATGAATAAAAAAACAAATGATGAAGTTTCCAAAAAGGTAGTATCATAAGTGAGCCTTACCAATGTAATCAATTTATGTGGGATTTCAATGCCAATGTCCATCTCTTTTAGTTAGAACTTGGTTCTTCAGGTTTCTAATATGTATATTAATGGCAAGGCATAGTGACAAAGTGAATTTAGTATAAAAATAAAAATAAATAAATAAATAGTATATACCTTAGGAGGTTGTGAACCTTCTTCTTCAAGTGGCTTGGAGATTGGGTTGTACCAACATGGCTTTTTTATGACTAAGAAATAAGGTGTAAATTTATTAAAAAAAGTTATCCAGCACGGCCCATTTTTTACCACTCTTTGATGTTTTGTGGGAAACTTCATCTTCATCCTTGTCCTCTTGAACTCCTAGT
Organism: Canavalia ensiformis; assembly: GCA_026541065.1. Taxonomy (NCBI): domain Eukaryota; kingdom Viridiplantae; phylum Streptophyta; class Magnoliopsida; order Fabales; family Fabaceae; genus Canavalia; species Canavalia ensiformis. The sequence goes on along the minus strand of JAMKYM010000177.1, from coordinate 10,966 downwards.
AATTTAAGAGAAGGTGCTAGAGTAGCTGTAATAGGAAATTGTTAAAATGCTCAAAAAGAGATATTAAAAAAAGATATTGATTTATTTTATTATGTTAATTTATTTATATAAAATTAGCTATAATTATTATGCAATAAATAATTATTTTATTGTAATTTCACCTAATTTTTCGTACTTTTGCAGGAATGGTCATGCAAATAGAAAATTAGAAACTTGCATATTTTAGGCCAAAAAAAAGATAAAAAAGACATAAAAGAAGAAAGAGTAGTATAAGGAAAAAATATCCATTAAAGAAAGTCAACACGGTTGTGCTGGTTAGAGCACTCCTTTACAACGGACTAGGATTTCTGACAAGGCCGTGCCGGATAAGAAGCATGGTCGTGCAAACTTGAGCACGATTTGTGCAGATGAAACAAGGTTATGCCAACCACAGAAAGGCACTAGAAAGAAGCCAGTCAAAGTCAGCTAATGATGCAAAATGGATCCTGTTCGCCTTATTACTTCAGTGACCCAGGAGAAATACGTAAAAGCTGAAAGGTGGCTGGTAGTCAACCAATTCCTTAAGCAATGTCATAATTTATATACAAAAAGCTATGTGGAAGGAAGACATACCTCATATGTTATACACCTCATACCATCTAATTTACTTCTCCATCCTCATTTTATTTCCTCTTCCAGCATCCTTCCATACGATTTTGGTAGAAGGAACTTCTTTCACGGTGTAAGTTATAAAGTCGTTTGTCATCCTTACTGACATTATAACTTTGTATTTCATATCTTAGAATTAGGATTACGGGTAATATTGGGATAGTTTATTATCATTTTTCATCTTCTTCTATGTGTAACTAAGCCCTAAATCATAGTATTAGGGTTTTAGTGAACCTTTTGATGTAACTATTTGAACCCTATTTTTTTTTTGAACGATTTTATATTTTTATTATAAATGATTACATGGTTCTTTTTCCAATTATGTTGCTTTATTGTGCTTTATCCATTAATGAGAATTGACTACTCTTTTTTTATCTTTAAGTTAGTTTAGGGGTACGTGATCGTATCATCTCCCAATTGGCAGAACTATAAGGTAATTGAGTCTATAGGTTTTTAAGGATCAATTGCAATCTTAGGCTTGTAACCTATTATTAGATTTACTAATCTAACATAATTCACGCTTCTCTTAACTATTTACTTTGCATGATCATTGGGAATAGTGTTTAAGGAAAAGATTATTAATATTGCATGATAATTAGGTAGCAAAAGCATAAGGGAAGGTAGTTAGCAATTGATGTGTAAATCATTTATAAGGAAACTTAGGGATGAAAATAGGTTGTCATAAGGGGATTCAAAGTCTCATGCTTGTCCATAAGTTTACACTCATGTTCTTTAATTTTGATTTTCTTTAAACTTACTTTTATAATTTGATTCCTATATATTGCAAACACAACCTTTTTTTGTGAGCTCAACAGTTAGAATTTAAACTTCTTTTATAAATTATTGGCAGTCTTTGTGGGATCAACATTGGAGGTCTAAAACACATCATCTCTACATCGATGGGTATACTTGTCCATATGTAAAACTTGGCATACAATTTTACACTCATATTTTGCATGCATTAGATATCGTAAAGGAATGTACCAAGTGGAAAAGTGTTGAGAATTTTGATCCATGATCCATTGAATTGGTAATGAAACAAATAATTTTTGAAAGTATGTTTCAAAATAGTTTCTTGTTTTCTCAAAGGTTCCAACTCATTGAGAAATTGTTTTGAGTTTAATAATGGCAAGTACTTTAGAGAAAATGATTCCCCAGAAGGTTAATAAGGGCACTTTGTTGGTAAGGAAAATTCAGGAAAGAAAAATATTATCAAATGTTTGTTTTTGAAGGATATAAAATGAATTTTTTACATTAATAAATGTGTAAAATACATTCATAAAAAATTTTCTTGCTTCGTAAATAATATGCACAAGATCATGTAGTTAATAAGATGTACGAAAATATTTTTTGAAGGTTTTTATTTCACAAATGTGCTTACCTCATGTATTTTTGTTTGCCTCCATTTTCATCAAGGAAAAGAAGGCATTCAACAATTTGAACAATGATTTTCAAGGTCGATCGAAGGAAATAGCTTCGACCAGAACTCCTTGAAGGATTTTATGTAGTAATTTGAGGTTGAAAGGCCACTAGAGTTCGGTGAGGTATCTTTTTCCGATAGAAATACATCAACCTATCTACATATTCTTTGGTTTTTAGTTGAGCCATATCCTTGTAGATAAGTTTCTCACATTCTTATACATACATTGTGGGATACACTGGCTTAGGCCAAATTTTCAAGAGACAATATTTGGTTGATAGGCTACCAATTTCAAGCTTTGTTTTGCTAAAATTGGAGAAGAGAAGTTGGCAAGTCAAAGTTTTTTTCCAGACACCGATGCTCTTTGCTTGCTTTCTTGCTTGGGTTGCCACAAGGAAATCTCCTGATAAACTAGGAGGGACCATTATTCCTAAAGATAAAGAAAGCAAGATTAGGGTGATGTTGATCAATCTCTAAAAAGATGGATAAGAATTGGTGAAGAAGGCATAAAAAAAATTCTCTTTTGACATAAGTCCCACTATGAAAGAAAGTTGAAAACCTTCAATTTGTCATGGAACAACGAGGGTGCTTGGTCATCTAAGTGATTTTCAAAAATGGCATTAAGCCATAATTGAAGAAGCCAAAAAGGACCTCCTAGGTTGGTCAAGGTTTTGTCTAGCAATCAAAGTTCTTCAACTGCTTCAAAAACTACACCATAATGGTTCCCTAGCAGTAATTTTCTAAGTTATATTAGGACCCCTTCGTGCAGTAATTGAGCAAGGGGAAACATGGATTTAGGAACCTAGAAAGAGTTGGTGCAAAAGATGAAAGAAAATAGATAATATTTCAATAATGCAATATGTTCTACATTTGACATAGGACCGTCTTTTGAGTTTCTTTAAGTAGAGAAGAGTTAATAAATCAGTTTGGAGAGGTTAGGTTGAGTTTTCGATCAAGAGGGAATGAGCCAAGTCAAAAGGTCGTCCCTGATGGACGGAGTCTGGTAATAGAAACCATGGAAGATATAGGTCCTTCATTACTAGTGGTGTGGATCAAAATCTCTAAAAGGATTTCTAAGAAACTCATATCAGAGTTACCAATGAAGGAATATATTGTTTTTCTTGAAATTTTGGAAAAGGATGGAGAATTTTTTACATGAAAGAGATCTAAGAAAGTGTGGGTTTTTTCCTTAATGTTAAAAGAGATCTAAGAAAGTGTGGGTTTTTTCCTTAATGTTAAAAGGAACAAGTACCTGCGATAGGTAGATTTCTTTTTGTTATTTTTTCATTTTAGGTTCTGGTATGTAAACTGCTTGTCTATCTCCGAAGAGGTTGTCAAAATACATTGAAGGAAATGACTTGCTAGATGATGAGATCTTAGCCATGGAACATTTTATTCAAAGATAGAAATAAATAAATAAAAAGATGCTTTGAGTTTGTGGGCTTCATAAGATAGCACAGAGTAATCATTGTTTGAGTATTTATAAAAGATGAGGATGCATCATATTAGGAGACGTAGGTAATGATCATTAGCAACATAGGTAATGGTAATTGATGGTAGAGATATCTTTTGTGGCTCAAAACTATCATGTTTATCATGTCAATGGAAATGGAAACAATAATTGAATGTTGGAGGGAAAAGTGTTTTTGGTTTTCCTACCCAAAGGGCATAGTAAAGTTTTAATGTAGATATGAATGTTTCGGGTAAGACAGTATTTCTTAAGAATATGTTGATATAGATATTTTTTTATCTAAGATGGGAGGTAGACGATGTTTTTTGACTGGTGAGGAATATTCCAGAGTTGGTCAAAGGAAGAGATCGAGTTATATATAGACAAATCTGAGGAAAAGACTTGGTATTTTAGAAAAGTGTTCTTCTGTAGTTTAGGTATATGTCAACATTTGTGCAAATAGAACATGTGGTTAGATTGTGTAAAACATAAATATACATATTGTAATATGATTAAGTAGTTGTTAGAAGGTTGTTGTATTGTTAATATATAAGACACATATAGTCTATGTCTAGGAAAGAGAAGTTTCTATCGGCGGATCATTGTTAAAAGATTGGTTTCGATAATAATCCAGTGTTGGGATTTATGCGGCGGTTGAGAAGGAAAATTTGTTAACCATTGTGGGTTCAAAGACATGGAGGCAGTTCCTTAATGTTCAAAGGTAGTTTTATTAACCTGCTATGAAGCTTTGTGAAAAATTTTAATTTTTGTTTTCCACTCATAATTTTCAAATATAAAATATTTTCTTCAGTAATTGTGAAAACCCCGTCCAATTCCTTGACCCGAAACATCAAGCTTATTCTCAACCTTCCTCACATCATGTATTGCATTTGTAGAGCGAAGGCACAAACCATATTGACTTACCTCAAAACCACAACATTGAATCATTTTCTTTGGTTGTGTAAGGTATGTTCTTTGATTGTCTTATCTTTCTAGAATGCATGTTTTGTGAATCTCCTTAATTGCATGCTATGCTCCATCGTATTCTTGGTTCTGTTATGGTGAACAACGTATTTGCAATGCTTAAAAAAACACCATCATAAAAAGTGATAATGGTAGATAAAGTGGACTACAGTTGAGGAGGACAAGCTTGTGGTTTGGGATGACCATTGTTGCAATGATTTGTTGAAGAACAATGTTGATTACATGAAGAAAAATCCTTTAATTACTTACTTGTTTGATAAATTTCATTGTCCTTCTTCCCTTTAGAATTTTTTTTTTTTCTTAAGTTTCCAAAATCTTCTCCATAGAAGCTCATTTTATTAAGAAAATTCCTCTAATTTTTTACTAATTTAATAAACTACATTGCTCTTTTTTTATTTTAAGGTTTATGTTTTTTATTTTTCTTGGTTGGCTAAAACCCCTCCATGAGGCTTATTTTTAGATAGGTCTAGATATTTTCAGTGGTATAAATTAGACTACTTAAAATGCAGCCATTAATAAATATTATTTCCCCAATATATTTTGTTGCATTTATAAATGTCTTTGATAGCTAAAAAGTTTCAAAAATATATAGATAATATTAACTATAAATAAAAAGTATGTAAAGTTTTTTAGAAATCATTTACTTTCTTAATTAGTCATATACCCCTTACCTAGAAATAGAATAATTAGATATAATTACATTTAAAATAATTGTTTTAAAGAATTATTTTTAACCGTGAAAGTGACAATTTTATTTTATGCACAAGTCTTGATATTAGACCATATATTTCAACAGTTGAAAGTTGTAAAAGTTTTAATATTAATATTACTTTTGACATCTTCATGGATCACCATAGATAATTATTTTACTTATAATTAATATGTTTTTAAGGATATTATAAAAGAAAGCTGTCTTGAAACAGTCGAATAATAATGGATAAGGACTCTATTTTTTTTTCATTTTGTTCCTATTATGATAGAAGGATGATGATTATGGGATGGAAGGTTAAGTAGGTTATATTTGTGTTGGTTGATTTGATTGGAGTTGCAGTAGATTTTCCAAGTTTGCTAAAACGATTAAAGAAGTACTATTTTCTTTTAGTATTTATTTACTATTTTAAAATCTAGGTAATATGTGTCTTTCCAGGTTACTTCTGCTATTTGAACAACTTTTTCAGCTTAAATGCCAACTCTAGATGCAAACACACCTACCTCCTTAACATTTCCCAATCTTCACCTTAAGTTCATAATTGTTATTCTTAAACATGATAATTTTCTATATAAATTTGCTTGTTACATGAATCTTCCTACTTAAACATAATAATTTAACAATTTAACTATGTCATACATGGTGATGTAGTAGATCATGTGTATTATTCTTTTATTATAAAATAATAAAGATGATTTTTACTTGAACTGACATATTATATCATTTTGTGCAAAGTTAAACCAAATCCTTAAATGAAAATTGCATAGAAAAATGAAGACCTCAACCATAATTAAACCATTTAATAATATCATTCCAAATAAAAACTTGCATAAATGATATTATTTCTTGGTTTGTCTTTTAACTGCTAAGTAAAACTTGCATGAAATCTGTAAAAAATTCATACTTTTTTTTTAATATCAATTGATAATCTCAGCTCGATAGCAATTAGACTTAGTCCCTAAATTTTCTATTGTTTAGTTTGTATTTAGTTAGGAAAAGTCTAAAAGGAAAGTTTTCTAAATTTATTTGCATATTGGATTATGAGATTAAAATTTAGTATTGCAAATAGGTAAAAAGGAATGATCTCGTTAATATCATTGGACAAATAGAATTTTATATGTATAATAAATTTAATATTTTATTATAAATATATTACGGCAATTTTCACGACGCTTTTGTATAACCGTTGCAGACCATCTCTCAACGGAAGAAACAATGGCAATTTTGACATTGCCATTGATATTATGAATGATTCAACTCCTTTTTTTTCTTGCGGTATACAATAAGTAAAGACAATTTTAATAAAAAATATGTGTTTTACTTAAAATTTTACTAACCGTTATCTCATATCAATTTTAGTCGGAAAAAGACAGCCGAAGGAAACTCATGAGTATGAATTTCTTTATACAGGGTTTGTGCTTTTTTATTTAGTTATTATTGTTTTGTTTCATTGTTTATATATATATATATATATATATATATATATATATATATATATATATATAAAAGGAATACCCGCAACTTAAAAGTTGAGAGGGGATCAATCCAAATCTAGAGAATCTCTAATAAGTGTGTAAAAAATCATCAATTAGAATATTTTTATCGTAAACAATAAGTTATTTATAGTTTTCTTAAGGATATATTTTAAAACTTGTATGATAAATAGTTTAAGGTAAACTTAATGGATAAGCACGAGCTCACAACTTAAACCTAATTTCCTTTCGAGCTGAAAGAGACGTTGAAGATGATGGTTTTGATCTCTTTCCATGAAGGTTTAAACTTATCAAATTATATAAGCATTTTCTTTGGGCTCCTGCTTATAAACATCTGCACCGTCACCTATTTGAGTGGTTCCTCATAGCGTCGACCTTGACTTCCTATTGAGATGTCTTTTACCTTTCTTTAGAGGTATCTTATTTATATTGTAAACTTATATTATAATTTATATAATATATTTTTTATTTATAATATTTTTTTGTATATTTTATTGATGTAATATTTCACTTCTTTTTTTCTTTTTATATTATTTTATATATATATATATATTGAATCTTACATATGTTTTTTTTTTATCTTTTTCTTTCAACAAATAAACATTTTTTATTTTCGGAAGATCTTAGATTCAGGATATCTATTTAAAAGAAGAAAGAGATAGAATATATATATATATATATATATATATATATATATAATTTGATAAAATAATATAAAAATGAATATAATAAAAAAATTGGAAAAAATATTGCGCATGCAGTTAAAAATCTGTAGCCATATAAAAATTGCACCTGATTTGTTGATGCCATAAAAGCACCTGCCTTTATTGGTCCGTTTCTCTTTACGACACTTAGCTTAGAAGCAGAGAAAATATTCCTGGTGGCCCTTCCACTCTCTTCAGCTTTCGCTTTGATGAAACTTCATAGCACATTAACCAGTCCCACTCATTATTTCAATAAAATAAAGAGAAATCATATTAATTTATACCAGGATGAAAAATAAAGTGACGATTTGTTGCGAAATGGATATTTATTTTGAGTCAAATATTATTTTTGATTTTTGAAAATTTTAAAATGAGCATATTAATATTTAGAAAATAAAAAAAATTATCGTTTATTGTTAAAGGATGATAACTAAATTTAAATTATTAGATATGTTATGCAACTTTAATTTAAGAAACATAGGCACATTACTAGTCATTCTTTCATCGACTTTAAAAAAAATTAAATCTAAATTTAATTTGTAAAGATAAAATTAAATATAAAAATATTTTATAATAACTTCCACTTTAAATCTATTTAATAATTATAATAGTTTTTAAATAATAATATTAATGTTTAATATTTTATTAAAAATATAATTTTATTATTAAAATTTATATTTTTAAATTCTTAGTGCTTATTTTATATAGAATTTAATTAGAATAAGCTATAATAATATAAAAAAGAAGTTTACGCTCATATTATAAAAATTGTTAATGTTTTAAATAATTATTTCAAACGTGATATAAACCATAGTTTTCAATAAGTTGAAAGTGTAAAAGTTTTTGTATTGATACGATAAGGATAAGGAGGCAAAACCTGCATCCCCTTATCAAGCCAATCTAAAAGGTGAAAAAATAGATTAATTTATTTCAGTTTTTACAATATTTAATTCCTAAAAAGATAGATTAAGTTGATTGGTATCTTTATCTTTTAAAAATAAAATAAAAAATAAATGAGTTAACCGTTAAATCTTAATATAATTTTTAAAATTAAACTATTAAAATTATGGAATCTTTAAATAAGAAAATAACTTAAAATAATTTTTAATCTTAATCTTATATATATATATATATATATAAGAACAAATTATTTTAAAAGTAACTTTAATTAAAATTATTTTGTTTAATAATTTTATGAATAGATAAATTTTATTAATTTGATTATTTGGATTAATATATTTATTTTATAAATTATGTTATAAAATTTTATTTTATTAAATAGAATTTAAATTAATAAATAAATTAGTAGTTACATGAATTTGGACTATATTTTAAAAAAATAATTTATAAATAATTATAATAGTTTCTTAATTAATAAAAATTATAAATATTAAAATAATAGTATATATGATATAAAATGTATTGTACAAAAAGACAATTCTGTTGACACAGACATTTTGTATATACTAATAATAATTAACTATTAATATATTATATTATATTATATATTGGCATACATTCATATATATTTATTAATAATAATTTAATTTAGATAAAAAAAAATTATACTAATGGAAGCGAACTTAACACATGTTTTTGGTCATATTAGAATGTGTGACACTTTTCAAGTATACGTCACAATTTATTTATGTTTTCCATAGTTATTTTTTGAATCATCTCCCTTAAACACCATTTTCAAAGCGTTCGGAAGTAAAATAAATTTATCTTAAAATTATTTTTTTTACATAATATAAAAAAGTAATAAAATTTGAATCTAGATCTTTATATAAAATTTTTAAATTTTATAATCTAAATTAATCTCAATTGTTATCATTAAATTCTTTATATAAATGATAAAATAATTATTTAATTTCAAAATAATAACATCACGAAAACATTCTTTAAAAAAAATTGGAATAATGCATTTATATTTTATAACAAGTATAAATATTATATTTTAACGTTGTTATATTTAAGTGATTTAAAATTACTATAAATAATATAATATATTACATTTTTTAATATTTAAAAATATTATAAAAATATAAAATATTTATCAATACTTTAATGAATATTATTATAAAAATAATATCGATTTATGTTGTAAAATATCATTAGTAACATTTCCCTCTTTTAATGACATTATTTAGTAAATATTAAAATATATTATTTTATTAATATTTATAATAAATAATAATATTTATTATATAAAATGTTATAAAATATTAAAAATGTTACTAATTTAAAAAATTACAAAAAATATCATTAGTAATATTTTAAAAAATGCACTTAATTATAAAAATATGTTGTAAAAGATAATTTAACTTTGAAATGTTAATTTATTTTGGATTATAATAATTTTTACTTGAAAAGAAAAAGGAAGTACAAAAAAAATTATATGGATAAAAAAGTAACAATATATAAACATGAAGTCTAATTATTAAATGTTATAAATTTAACTATATAAAATAGTCAATATAAATGTTTATGAAAAATTAAAATAACATAAATTTAGTTTAACCCAACATCTTATATCAAATTGTCAGTATAAAGACTTATGAAAAATCAAAGTCACAGAAATTTAGTCTTGTTCCCAACATCTTATATCAAACCGTTAATATAAAAACTAATGAAAAATCATAGTAATAGGAGATTTAGTCTCTTTTCCAACATTTCATATCAAATAGTCAATATAAAGACTCATAAAAATTAAAGTAATGAAGGATTTGGTCTCTTTTCCAATATCTCATATCAAACGTGAACATAAAGGCTCATGAAAAATCAAAGTAAGAGATTTAGTCTCTTCCCAAACATTTCATATCAAACATGAATATGAAGGTTTATGAAAAAAAAAATCAAAGTAACAGAGATTGAGTCTCTTTTCTAATATTTATTCATTATTCAACTCAACCAAAAACATTAGCTAGTAGTAGTAGCAACAACTTTAGGAAAATTAATATTCATTATCTTGATTTTCAATCTCTTCCTCTTTTTGTCATGATTGGATCCTTTGACCTTTTCCTAAAAATTGCAAACACTATATATAATTCAATTTTTATAACTTAAAATAATTTAATCCATAAAAAATGATTAAAACAAACTTTAAATTTTTAAAATAGTATTCTAAAATTGTCATATAAAAAATAAATACTTTAAAAGTACTAGTTAATATTTTTATTTCTTTTTTTAACTTCTTTTTCATAAATATCACCTTTACTAAATAAAATATCTAATTTTTTATATTAACCCGGATTAAAAAGTTACAAACATATAAATATAAGAAAAACATGATATACCAATTATTAAAAAAAACTATATATTAGTTAAAAATATATATTGAAAACTTTTTCAATGGTACATTTTTTATAACTTATAAAACATTTATAAAACATTAGAACTTAAGATAAATACAAACTTTTAATTTTAAATAAAATAATCAATAGTTTTTTTATCATAAAGAACTAATAACTAGTTAATTAAACATATTAATGGATATATCAAGATATATAAAAAGATAGAATATTCTCCCGTTAACATGATATAATATTATAATGAACA